>JAVLVB010000079.1:1311134-1345083 GCA_032876305.1 Orestias chungarensis | reverse complement strand
AAAATGAAATTTGTTTCCTAATTCCAGAGTTTATTTGGAGTCAGGAGGAACCTAAGAACATGGGTCCCTGGTCTTTCGTAGCTCCCCGATTTGAGAAGCAGCTGGCCTGCAAGGTAAAACGGCCTCTAGTAGCTTTTTATCTAACATCTCTCTGTTTTACAAATGACTCATTTGCGACATCTTAGACCGTCTCCTTTGTCCGCCTCAGCTCCAGCTAGTGAGTCGACCCGCTCTTCCCGCCCCCGCTGTCGGCATCGGGACCCTCCATCACCAGCAGCAAGAGGCCATCCTCACAGCCACCTTTTCCTGAGGCTCAACAAAGCTATAAAACCAAACTAAGCAGCCGTTCTTCACTCTCTTTGAATGGGCTTCATTGCAGAGACGAGGGATCCTTGTACAATTTTTTTTGATTATACAGTTGTTCTCGTGTAGTTTAAGTAGTTGATTTTAAAGGTTTTGTTTTTGGAAAGCAACGTCTTAAATTTCACTTGTCCAATACGGCGGGTTTGCGTTTGAATCTAGATGCATCTGAATCAAGGCCTTAGAAGATCATGTTTACATGATGATTGTAGGGATTATAAAGCTGACCTTACTGCTATTACCATGGGAGGCTGCATTTGCATTAATATCACCTCCATAGCCGCTCTTCTTTAAACATTTGGTCACCTTTAGGCACAACAGCCTGCAGGAGGCATTGATTTTGATATTGGTAAAAGTAATTTTAAATCGTCGGTCATAGAGCATTTACCTTCTTTTGTGACGTAATGCAGAATGAAGATAGCCAAGAAAGAGATGAAGCATGTTCTGATGAAATAGTAAAAATTACAGTTGCAATATTGCTTTTAGAGAATGTTTCATTTGATCAAACAAGTCTTGTACAACCGAAGGATCTGAAATTATTTTATTCCTGTTTAAACTACAGCCGTATTTAAAAGAAAATATCGGCATTATGAACAGCTAATAAAAATACAGCAAAACTGTTTTTAAATAAATCTATTTTCATGCTTTCTGGTTGTGTTTTTTTTATTTATGTTTGCCAGCTGTTACATCTGACATCAGGAGTAGAAATAAGGCGTCAGGGCTTTTAATCTGTTGTTATTTCAAAGGTTTGGCGACTTGGAAATGTAATCCCACCCCAAAAACACACACAAAGCAATCTCACAGTTGGCAAGCCTGTTCTGGCAGATATAGTTCTATTTTTTTTTTGTTTGATAAATGAGTTTAAAAAAGATTTGAAGGCCTCATTAATATCCATCCCGTTTACTCTACAGCTTCTCTACTAGACTAAAGTCAGGATTCTGGCTGGACGACATGTTAACAATATTACGTCTTGTTAGAGGAAATGCTTTTGCTAAAATTAAGATAATGCAAATGGTATGAATAATTTTATGCTTACTTGTATGTAAAATGTTTGTTTCATGTGAGATTATGTATTTTTTTACACCTTTGCTTTGTTCCTGTAAATTATGCTAAACTTCAGACAGATTGTCTGAGATATTTTGGCCATTACCATCTTGTTCCCTCCCAGTGAATCCCAGTCTGTCTTCCTGCATTTAAACTAAGTGTTCTCCTAGTGAAAACCGTAAATTTGGAGTGAAAACACAAGATGGTGTGATACTTTGTGTTTTAAACATAATTCAATCAAATATAACATGTTGTGGTTGCTAGGTGAGTTCATAGAGGATTAATATTCTTTAAAAGTATTTGATCTAAATTTGTATTTTGCCAAAAACGGCAAACTCAAATATTCTGCTGTTAAACTGGAGAAAAATTGTTCTCTCTGGACATAAACTCTTGTAACTTATATATTTTATTCTTAGTGTGGTTTCAGGCTTTTAAATTGCACCGTTACATTCTCACTTTAGGTAATTCAGACGGGTCTGCCAGGCTCATGAATAGCTGTTTCTAGTTGGTGGAAAAGCTTAAAACAATCAGCACCTTTGTTGGATTGAGCTGAGCTTATTACGTGAGTCCGTCAGATAAGAGGGGGTGAAAATATGAAGGGACGCAAATGTTAGGCCTTATAACAACCCCTAAATCAGACAATCAAAACTGAGCAATAAAAGCTGTGAAACAGTGTTGATTTTTTTGCTAAATATTTCTTCTGGTACTGAAATAAATCAGGTGGGTTCAGCATTCAGCTTTTCTTTTTTTTTTACCTTGATTGCCAAGGCTAGTTCTCTTGTGCATATGACATTTAAAGTGGGCCAGTATCTCACAGGCAGCAATGGGGTTCGCATTGGAAGTATCTAAAACATGTAAAATTTAATAACGATAAACTGGGCTTATAATATCTCTCAAATTTATTGTGCATGCTTATTGTGTCCTGATGTTTTTTTTTTTTTACAAAGTAGAGTTGGAGACTGAAGATTTGCTTTTTTATGTTTTTATGTAGTTGGAAAATTTACACGGCTCTTATTTTCATTTTGCAAGTTTTACATCAATGCTTGCCATGTATAACTGTATCCATCCATTATCCAACCCACTCATCCTTGTGTGGTTTGCTGGAACCTTACTCCAGCTAACAATGGGCGAGAGGCAGGTCGCTAGTCCATCGCAGGGCCACATAGAGACATGCATGTTCGTATTGAGCACATTACTCTGATAACCGTTTAGAGTTTGAGTGCATTTAATCTGAACTGAATCAAGTATATATTATTGCCTTCAGTCTGTGCACGGGTGCCGTAAACACAAACTTGTTCAAGGTGACCTGGAAATGTTTTAGAGAAGGATACTTGTGGGGGTGGGGTCTACCCTTGCATGCTCTGTAAAAACGACCTTAGCCGGATATGCGACCGTCCTCCCATTTACTAATCCCTCTTACACAAACAGTGACACATATAAGAGCCTCACGTGAGTTCATACCTCTAAAGCCTGTCCTAGTTTGTCATGTTAAAAGCGCAACCTTAAGCGTTTTTTAATTGGATTTTACATGACAGAGCAACAAAAAAAATGGGATACAATAAGCTTTTAAAAAATATTGTTTGTCTTTTAACAGTTGGAAAACATCGTAGTATGCAAATAAAAATAAATAAAACACATTGTATCCAGTTTCTCTCAACATTCCCAAAATTAGTACACTTAGTCAGCTGGTGTACAATTCAGTGCCAGTATTATTTAAGATGTTCTGCCTCAGATCTTTATAAGGTCGTGCTAAGTCAGAGGCAATCCCCACAAGTGGAGAGTTTATCAGCGAAGCAGTCCGAAGGAGCACGGTAGCTCTGGAGGAGCAACAGAGGACCACCGCTCTTGTAGTCTCTCAATAGGACAAATATTAGTCTTTAATTCTCCCAGCTTAATGTGTTGGTAATGACATTTATGCATCAAATACCCAAAGAGGTAGATGCTGTATTTAGCAAATTGAAGCAAATGTCACTTCACAAATAGAGGCTCTCTGATATGACATGCCGTGTCTGCCGCAAGACTTCGGCGGTCAAGATGCTCAATTTGTGAGGTCCGACCTTCGCTCGAGGTCCGATCAATGGATTTCTGTCAATCAAATCGCTTGCATGCAGTCCAAGCATGGATTGGATCTGAAGTCGAGATCCATCTCGGCTCTCTGGGGACTCGTCTGGCCCATTGAAATCTTTACTGTTAAAGGTTTATTTTCGTAATCAATACTTTTACATTATCCCTGCTGGTTCTGCTGGTGCCTACCTCAGTTTGTCATGGGGCGAGAGGCGAGGTGACACCCTGGACCGGTCGTCGGTCCATCGCAGTGCAACACAGAGACAGACAGGACACCTAACAGTCATGTATTTGTGCTGCGTTCGTTAAACCTTTCCGAGCCGACTCGGATTTCAGATGTGACGTTGCGTTTCCACTTCGAGCGTTTTACTAAACTTTCCGCCGTCCGACTCGGAAGACATGAACAACACCAGGAAAGCTGTTATTGCGTTGGCACTAGAGTACCAGGCGTGTGATTTTCACGTCATTTCATTGTTTATCTTTTGCTAGCAATCCTTCAGCAACACCACTTTGAAACATGTTTTCGAAGCAAACACGGACCAGCAAAACTCACAGTTACGGACGCAGAAAAAGTCATGTGAGTGACTGAAATGGTCATCTAAACCAACATAGTGGTCCAAACATAGTGAGAAATCAAAACTTACAAGTGACACTGGGCGCAAACATCTTGAAATCCAAGTCGGAAATTTTCCTCAGTCTCTTTGGAGTTTGTCAGAGGAAGAAAGAAAAACGTCCCGAGTCGGATGGATGAACAAACGCACCATTAGACTGTGGAAGGAAGCCGGAGTACCCGGAGAGAGAGAAACCACACAAGCACAGGGGGAATAAATTAAAAACAAAACATAACACAACAAACAACAGAACCCGACAGCCCTGTTTTGCTTCGTTGCTTCATTCTCTCTGTGCTGCAAACAAACAACCAACCAAACAAAATCGGCCAGGAACCGGCCCACACTCTGCACCTCTTTGCGGTTTTGGTGCATGCAGGGAACCTCCCACTGCCGCTATTGCCATAACAACCAGAGGAGGACGGCGCATCAGAGGCTGCCTGGTCTCCGCCCAGCAGGAGGGGGAAGAGGAGGAGAGCCTGCATGTGTTTCCCCGCTCCGTGATGCGATCAGCGGGGAGGCTCTGACTCAGGACCCGCTACGTAGCACACATTAGTCAAATAAACCTCCCGGGGTAGGACATACCTCCCCTCTCTCCTCCCCGCGGGTTTGCCTCGCATGGGTGAGACAGACAGACAAAAGGCTCGGAGGGACTAAAAAGTAAACCACTCTCCCTTTTTCTTTGTTTCTTTCATTCTTTTTTCTGTCTCTCTCGCTTGTCTGGTTGAGAGACGAGTCTCGATCTTCCTCCTCCTCCTCCTCCTCCTCCTGCTCCTGGTGCGAAATGGCGAAAGAAAACGGCGAGTCCGGCGACGGGTCGTGGAAGAAGCACTTGGAGGACATCAAGACCATGTTCGACTTCAGGGAAGTGCTGGGGACGTGAGTAGAGCCGAAGCTGCGCACCAACCCGAACCAGCGTGTTCTGAACCGAGGCTGAGCGGAAACCGCCAGCTGTTGAACATCTGCGCGGTTTTTTTTTTTTGGTTTAAACTTCCACATCGTTTGTTTTTCTCCTCGTTTCTCATTCAGAACACCTGCTGCTGTTGCGATGAGGCGGAGGCGCCGTGCAAACTTTGTTGTTGTTGTTGTTGTTGTTGTTGTTGTTGTTTGTTCTCATTGAGACAAAAACAACTAAACGAAAAAAAAAGCGGCAGCAGCTTTGCCTGCAGCAGCTCTGCCTGCACAGTTGTGTAACTGTGCTCGCCTTTTTGCGTTTGCATACACAAAACAGCGAAATGGAAGCGAAACGCATGAAGGGTCTGTGGGGACTTTGGCGATCTGTCACTGTCTGTCCCCCTCAGGAAACTAAAGAGGCCAGATCAGAGGAGGTTTCCTGTTCTTCCTTTTTCTTTTGTTGATGCTGTTGTTGTTGTTGTTGTTGTTGTTGTTGTTGTTATTGTTATTGTCCCATTCCGTCCACAAACTAAATGACTTCACTGGGAACAAGTGTTTAAATAAAAAAAACAGTGCAAACTTTCAGAGGTCTCATAATTGGTTGTAAACGGAAGCAACCTGGCGTTTTATGGCAGCTCTGGAGGAGCTGCAGAAATCCACAGCTTCAGGTGAGGTGTTAGTGGCATCAAAACGAAAAAGGGCGATTCAAACGTTTGGAGCCTGGGGACCAAAATTCATCCATCTATCAATGCCAGGCCGACGTTGATTGCCTCACATCCGTCTGACCACAGTATTACTCAGTGGTGAAATATGGCGGTGGCAGCATCATCCTGTAGGGATGCTTTTCTTGTTTGGGGTGCCCGACTGACAACAGATGCAGCTAAATTTTATTTTACTTGCATCTATTGGCAGATAATCCAATCATATGTTGGAGAGTCTTAAGATGGGCGACCTCAACGTCGCAATACACATACGTTTGCGGTTCTTGTGTGTCCAACTGTGAAAAGGTTCGATGGAGAGGGAGTAATCCTCCAAGCAGGATGCTGTGCAGCTGGCAACGGCTATGAAAACCCAAAGGCCCCTTTAGACGCTCTAAGCGCAGAGCAGTCAAATTCCAGAGTTTATTTTTGTCTTTAGCGAGCGCCTGCCCGCTTTAATCTTCCTGGAATCAGCAATCGCGACCCCGCATCGCAGAAGCCCTAACCAAGACAGTCCAGTGACGGTGCGAGGCGCTTACGCACATTTTTTAAAAGTTGTTTTCCGGATTTCCGTGACCCACTTCGTCCCCGAACACGCATCTGTGTGTCTGTCCGGCCTTGGCTGAAAAGAACATATCATGTTTGGGATTTAGTGCTCAGGGGGGAAAAAATGGCTCCCTGAGGGAATTACCCTGCTTTCATAAAATTTAAACACACAAAAAAAAAAAAAAAATCATCACAGAAATGTCTTCTGTGGCTACAGCTGATCTGCTTTAATGAACAGCATAGTTTTCTGTCTCATTCGGGCTTTTCCAGAAGCTGCTTTCTGTTGTTGTTGTTGTTTTTTTAAAGGGAATAACAGCAGCCGTGTCACAAAATCCTCATCCAGACGGCCCGATTCACAAAGCAGATGGAGCGGTCGGGCGCTCCTACCTGGAGGCAGCGTGATTTCCCTCAGGCTTTCATCTGTGTGTGTGTGCGTGCGTGCGTGTGTGAGGAGACTGCGAATAACACCAGTGAATCAGAGTCGTGCGCCGTCCACCGACTCGTCCAGGTGGAAATGAACCGCCCGGTTCGGGTCTTCTCTTTTGTGGTTGCTCGTCTCTTACCTTCCCCAACCAGCATGTTTGTACAGAATCAGCCCCAGAACGGTTGTTCCCGAGCCTTGATCGGAGAAAGGCTTGTTGCCTCACAGCGGGCTTCACGACAAGACGCCTGGGTTAGAAAAGCCTAGCAGGCCTGCAGCTTTACCTCAGGATTAAAAACAGAAGAGGAAGACCTAATGGCCTTGTTTCTCCTGTCAGCTCAGGTTTACGGGAATTTATGGGGCGAACCATGGTTAGCCTTATGTTATTCACCACAGCCTGCGATATTTATTCATCTGAATAATTGGACGAGTGCAAGCAAACTGCTCATTTTGCAAAGGGGGAGTCTAATCCCGATCAGCAGCTGCTGCACGAGAGCCGATTAGACATCGATAGCGGTCGAACAGGAAGCCGATGGCCGTGCCACAGACTCTCCGGCCGCTCTTCTCTCCCACTTGTGTCTTGCTGTAGAGTTAATGAGATCTCCACCGCTAAATCTGGGGCCCGTCTTACCTCCAGGCTAATTTCAGCCCTTTAAGCCGCTGATGCTCTGAGAAGGGAAGTTAAGTAAACCAACTGTGAGCACGTTCGTAGATCCCTGGTGGACTAGATGTTGTGAAGGTATAAAGCTTCAGGCACGGTTGGCTCTCACACTTTTGAGATCTTTATTCGAGGTATTGATTGGAATCTGGAGGCTTTGTCTTTCACGATTTTCTCCCTAGAACCAGAAAATGCGTGAGGCCAAAACATAATATGGTAAAATTGTTCCTTGAGAACCAGCAATAAAAACGTCCTCTAAAATAACTCCTGCTGCATGCTAATTACATTGGTCAGCCATTAACCTATTATTTTACAGTACAAAACAGAAAATTACTTTAAATCGAAGCCACGATTTTGTTATCTATGATGAATCTCTTTAGATGCACGTTGGTTGTCGTTTAAGCCCATCAATGGAGGCAACGTTAACAATTTCCGTTCAAGCTGCATTTATTTGTTTGCATTGATGCTTTGATTACTATAGAAGGCCAAAGACTTCACCAAGTCTTTTTAAATTCTTTTAGACGTGTTGCTGAACCTGTCTAGAATGTGTAAAAATCTCTATTTTCTTCTATTTTGTTTGTTTCGCATTACAAAACGCTGATATTTTAAAGGACATTATTTTGCTTAGCATCATAATACTTCCCCTTGATTTAAAAAGTTCAATTCCCTCAATGCCAATCATTTTATGTAAGTCTTCGCTGTAGTTTCTTTTTAACCGGACACAGCACTAATGCTAACCTCGGTTTTAAGAGATTTAATATTGTGAAACCCGCACAAGACCTGATGAAACCCAGCAGGTTCAGACTGGCCAAGGTGGAATTAACTACATGGAGTGATTTATGTATTTTTTTTTTTTTGTGTGGTTTTTTTTTTATGTTGGAGAACCACTTATAGAAAATACATTTGAGCTTTTTTGTATTGTTGGTCCTTGGGTGTGTAAACGGGCATTTCTTTCCCAGTCTGACTGCTTCTGTAGTCTCCTCTGGTGTTTGGTTGCAGCCCCATACTGACTGACCTAAACACTGTAAACTTGTTCGTCTATCATGGAGTGCTGAACCACCTTTTTATATAGTCCGATAAATCTTTTATTTGTTGTTGAGCTGTTTATTTTAGCTTTCTGACAATTCAAGCACGTCTGTCTTCAAACATTGATTTTGCTCTTCCACGCAGAAATCTGACCTCTTTCCTCTCAGCCGAAATTTCCTGTTAAAATGAGGAACTGGAAAAAATTTCTCTTAGAAAAAAGGTCAAAAAAGTCAAAGTTGCACACGTCAGAGCTTTGACTGTAGTTTTGTTACATCTTTTGATCCTGTTGCTTCACTTTCTGAAACTGTAATGAACAAATGTTCACATGCCACTTGAGCTGGTTAGAGTACAGTAGTTCATCTTGACTGATTCAGGGAAACGGTACAATAGTGTTATTGTATAGTTTTCTAGAGACAATCAACCAACTATGCTACCTTTAGTTAAAAAAATAAAATAAAATAATAATACAAATATTTTGGCATTGCATCCTCTTGTTTGTGACGCTTAAAATTTGCCTCTATCCCTTTAAGAAGATCTCACCTTTTCACACACTCACAATGCTCCTAAAGTAGAACAAATGACCTACAATATAAGATACTGTTTTTGAAACTCAATATACTGTCACATTAATCACATCTAAACTTCTCCCTTTTAAATTTTGGCTGCAACAAATGTTTCTCTTTTCTTTTTTCTTTTTTTTAAAGAAACTTCAGGTTATTAAATAGTATGATCCTGCTAAGCAACAATTCCCCATTGAAGTAAAACAGGAAGTATTTTTTATAACCGTATTTATCCGCTAATGTAAAGGTGATAGGAGGGAAAAGGAGAAGCTGAGGTCGTCCATCAGTAACCCCTATTTATTGAAAAGCTATTAGAAGGTAATACAGACTAAAAAAGTATTTGTTGGCCGAATTAAAATAATTATAAAATATATTAAAAGTAAACTGAATTTGTGGGTAGGTCAGCCTCCACATTTATTGGCACCCTTGCAATGACTTAGGTAAACATGAAATAAGACGAAAGTGCTTAACTATTAATAACAAGTATTAATTACATTTTTTTCAACTGTGTTTTTTAATATTTTTCAACTTTTTTCTTGTCAGAAAATAACTCTTCCAGTAAGACCTTATATAAAGTAATTTTTAAGACTATTGTCCTGTTTCAAGTGCACTAAGATGTTCGCACTTAAAAGATACTTTTTCCATCGACTGGCTTAGATATACAATTGATAGATGAAGTACCAACATTTTTTAATTTGCATTTAATAAATGCACCAAAACCAGAACTAAGTACATTTATTATTTTATTAGCACATAAACCTGCAGTTTGTACTTTGATGGACGTCAGTATACATCTGAAAAATGCTTTGATGGATTATTGGAGTGTTATGTATTAGTTTTTTGTGGGGCTCAAAGCTACTGTCGTATTCAAGGAAAAAATCTGTTTTCTTTTTTCTCTTTTAATGCACCATTACCCAGAAAAAAATCTGGACTAATCAAAATAAAACTGGAAAAATGTAATCATTGGTCAGAAAAAGCCTGATCGTATCTACAGCAAGAGTAATGACAGGGTTCAAACTAATGGAACTGTGTCAGATATGACTGGGCAAGAAACTAGTTTATCCTGCCATTAGTTTAATGGTAAACAGATTCTATAATTAACAATCAACACAGGCGTTGTGTGTTTTCTCTGTTAGAGTGAAGCTGTATATTAATGTGAATCCCACTACTTACAGGAAATGTGTTTACAGCCAGCTCACAGTTCAGGGCTAAACACGCCATAAATGTAGTCAAATCAGTTAGGATCCCCTCAAGGGAACTCATTATTCAGGGAAATATTCAGATGTCTTTCCTCCCCGACAAAAGCTCTCCATGTGTAACGTTGAATTGATGCTGCTGACGAGACCTTGAACACATCGAATACAGCAGCTAGGACACAAAGAGTTTCCAAGTATTTGGAAAACCACACACCGCAGCTATTGTCCTCAAGCTAGACTGTTGAAGGACACAGCCCCCCCCCGCCTCCCTGATGCTTCTGCTTGTGTACACAGTCCTGCATTGTGTCATGGCTCAGGAGATGGAAAACCTGCTCGCCGAAATAAATTAGCTATTTTTATTTCGGTATGGCTTCGGAAAACCGCAAATCATCGTAACATAACTCGGAGGGAGTAATTGACACTGCATACCAATGTTTTTTATGATATACCCCATGTTTGCCTGACATCACGCGCCTCTTGCTTTAAACTTTTCCCAATTTTTTACTGTGCTCCAAACAAAAACAAAGGTAGAAAAGTTTGTTGATGTACTTACACTGTAAAATAAAGGTGGGAGTTTCTTGTTTGACTGGGTTAGATCAAGATCATTTTTTTTAAAATCTCGGATTAGTTGATTCTTGCATTGCTGATCTAATGAATGACAAGCAGATTCCTAAAAAATGATGCGTAAGATCCAGCTGGCATTATGGGAATGGATTCGTTATGATGTTGTTACATTACTAAGGTCGAGTGAACTTAGTTCTTACTATTCATGGTAGTCAGTCTTTACTACCAGGCACGCTTTGTGGTCTAGTGAGCTGGTTTCAGGTTTCCCTTTGGGTTTTCAAAGTCTCTCTCGTCTGAAAGGTACAGCTGGGAGCTCAGTTATGCAGGAAAATCAATTAAGTTTTAAAGAATCTACCGGTCACCTTGTTCCAACACTTATTTGGGTTATAAGATTTTTAATGGCTGTTTAAACTACTTAACATCTTAGAAGCTTTTTTTTGGTGTTCAATTATTACATTTATGCTTTTTTTCCCCTTATTGCAAGGCACAAAAACGAGAAGAAATAAATAGAAAATAGTCTTTAAAGACCAAGGCGTTTCAGATCAATGCAAAACTTGCACTTCTCCTATGATGGCACAGAAAGTTAGATACGACCATCTAAACGTCCAAATGAGTCAAATAATCGCCATACAAAAGGCTTTCAATTAACATAAATCAGGGTCTGGAATTATACAGATTTCTAATAAGAAGAAAGAATTTCAATCGATGCAATCACACTCAGCTGTACGTAGACTACATAATAATGTTATTGAAACTCACCTTCTGGCCTTTAAACAGAACTTTAAACGGATAATATATAGAGACAGAAATGGACAAAAAGTTGTTTGTACTGTTCATACCAGTGGTGCATTCAAGTGTATTCTAATGTAACAGATGTAGATTTAAGATTAAATTCAGAATAACCCCCCCCCCCCCCCAAAAAAAAATTACTAGTCCTTTACTAACAAGAGAAAAAAAATTGGCCCAGAATTTTTCACAACTGGAAATATTTCCAAATAGCTGAATTTGAAGGTATATGAATGTTGGATAAACGAAGTTTAGAGGTAACCCTGCACGGTCCAACAAACGACGGGCTTTTACTCCAACGCTCCAACATCTCATCCGGTGCCATCTACGATCACGTCCTCATACCTGAACTTGTATTTATTAGTTCACCGGCTCCTCCAGCTGACTCGCAGAGCGCACGAGGCGCCTCTTGAAGTGACGCAGCGCTCTGTGGTTCTGGGGGATAATCAGAAGGCGCACAGACAGTTCTGCTGCTGCTCCGGAGCAAAAGCGCAGACAGGAAGCCCGTGGTGACTGTAGAGAGATAACAAAGCTTCTAACTTCAACATTAGGATGTGATGACAAAGAGTTGTAACCTAGTTTGGCAGCTAGTAGCAGTTCAGTGTAGCCAAACATACGTAGGTATTGAGACCCAAGTGATTCATCGTCCATCGTACAAGTGACAGCTATTTGGTTGGGTATAACAAAAAGTCTGTCATCAAGTAAAAGTCAAACGTTTTAATTGTTTTTAAAGCCCCATGTCCATATTTAGGAAATGCTGAATGTATGTGCTGTTAATATTATTTAATTATTTTCTTTAGGTGAACAAATGAAGCACTTAAAACACTTATGCGACAGATACGTTGCTACTATTAGTAGTGTTTATGTGTGTGTGTGTGTGTGTGTGTGTGTGTGTGTGTGTGTGTGTGTGTGTGTGTGTTTTAAAAGGAGTAGTGTGTGACTTTAATTGTTATTGTGTGGCAGATAAGAAAAAAAAAAAAGAACCAATCCTACAGCAAACGTGTCATTCTTTTTCATTTATATGCGTATAGGAAACTTACAATAGAATAACTTTTAAAATTTCCTTTTTTCTGGTCTGTTCCCTATTTTTCTATTGTTTTATAACCTTTTTTTTCATAGGTGTATAAGCATCGAATCGTGTGGTTTAGTTTATCTGTTGTTTGTACTCACACCTTACTGATACTTAAAATAGCTACAGTGACAACTTCCATGCAGGTATAGTGCTATTATTAATGTAAAATATGTTGTTTTTTGTATTTTCTAATACTAGTTTAGGGCGTTTAAGACCATAATTACACGATTCTGGACAATTTCTTGACACATTTGAACTTTTTTTTAAATATAAAGCAGATGCTGCTGTGTAACCCCAATCTCTTGCCATGATCCTCATATCCCATAGGCTGATGAGGATCGTGGCAGCCATGTTGTTTCGAACCCTAGATTCGTGACTCTGACACTTCTGCCACTATCTCGTCAGCCGTTTTGCCCAGACTTACAAAAAAAAGTGCACATCATGAACTGAAGGTATAATCTAAAAAGCAGCCAGAGACTGCTGCCCTCCTGACCGTCCCTCGGGTCTCACTGGCCTACATCTAACTTTAATGGACATATCTGTTATTGTCAAACTGTAGAACTAGGGCCACTGGTGGTACTCAGGTGCAGATTGTAGTAGTGCTGCCTGGTAAAAACCAACAAAAGATTGCAGAAGTCCAACTTTAAAAAGGGAGATTTACCATAGCTGGTTGTTAGCTGTCCAGGAAGAGCTTACAAACAGAGATCAGCTTTAGTCCTAATCTGTTATAATCCTAACCCAGTTAGAAGACACCTGTTACAAAAGTGGGGAAAAGAGCTCAGTAGGGAAAAACTGGTTCAATAGGACGTAGTCGTGACTTGAAACAGTCTCCGTGCTCCTTGCTGTTTATAAAACTGGAGATATGATACAGGTTCTCTAATGTGGATTAATTTATCATGGGATGCAGGAAAGGTGTTTATTTTTTGAATCATAAAAAGCAACACTGTAGTAGTTTTATTTTAATTTAACCTTTTAATGCTTAAAAACCCATACAAAGGAAATGCGGTTAGATTTCCTGAGAGGGTATTTTATAAAGTTCTCCGTTGACGTTTACCTAAAAGTGACTGAGTGCCATGTTGTTATCAGGCCATGTGGGCACGGAATTGCATTTACATTTTACATTTAAATGTAAGCATTTAGCGGAGGCTTTTATCCAAAGCGACTTATAAAAAAGGGTTAAACATTGACGTATGACACAATTTACCTACAGTATCCTGGAAAAGGATTTAACATTAAGAATACGTCATTCACCTACAAAAACAAATTAAAGCAACACTAAAGAAGTTTTGATGGCCAGTGTGTACAAAAGCGTTACAGTTTTGCCTGAAGAAAGACTGCATTTCCCATTAGGACCAGTGCATAGCGTCGTAAAATTATGACCCTCAGGTGGCCTGCAGATGGATTGAAGTACATTTCTGTTTTCAGTGGCTGTGTAAAGGATGAATAGTGATGAGGTAATGAATATAATTGTGGCGAAAACAATGTCATACGATGATGTAAAATAAGAAATGGCGGAACTGACATATCCTGTAAATCAGTCAGCACATTTGTAGTTGTCTTGTGTGGCAGGGTTCCTGCCACCCTCCTCAAAGTTGCTTATTGTTGGTTGAAGCGGTAAGGACCCCTTCGGGCCATTTCAGAGGTGCCATTTAATTGGCTGTAGGTCGACATATAATCACATAAGTTATACCAATATTTGATGAAGTTTGAAAAGTTACTTAGTGTTTCTTTGACACACAGAATTGCATTAAAGGCCCTGCTTGTTTTTTTTATTATTATTATTATTGATATAACTAAATAGTATTTTCTGGAGTGATTTAAGTTTTTATCATGTGTAAAACATGATAAAAACGTGACGTCCAGTAAAAATTATGAATCTGTTAGGCCTGTGGGATTTCTGCAGATTTCTGTCTGCAGATGCTGTTCGATTTAAAACACTTTAAAACTGAAACAATGAGGAGCATAGGGAAAAAAATTTAATCGCAAAGGATATTATTTTAAAAAATCTGACTAATGAAATTAATGGATTGCATAAAGTAAAGGGAGCTACTGCTGGAATTTTTTGCTTTTGAAGTAGATTTATAACGGGAGAATTTGGATATATTACTACTTAATTATGGCTCACTAAACAGGTTAGTTATATTAAATTCAGAGCTTAAAGGGGCATTTTTCCAGAACAAGGTAAAATCCCTGTAAATGTTATACAAATTTTGTTAACATTTAATTTAAATCCCTAAATTGGTTACTTAGTGTCCAGTAAACAGAAAATGATACATATTTTGTAAAGCTGTGGTTTAACATGTAAGCAGGATATCTGCTTTATTGACCTGGGGGGCTCCGAGTCCCTAAGAATGAGCCGGACTGAGTTTTGACTTAGTTGTCTGTGTGAAGTTGTCCTGTTGTTCTGAACTTCAACATGTTCAAATGAGTTGCACAGAATGTCAGAGACATTTAGAGGTGAAAACTACGAAAGGAAACTATCAAATGTTTTTATTTTTTACAACCGGCTGACTGTCATATACAGTATGTGTTACTCATGATAAGACATTTGCCAAAACAAATGTCTTATCATCTTTTTTTAAAAAGCTGCTGATTATTTAGAAGGTGGGGGTAAATGTCAAAAGAATCTGATGAGGGTGCGAATGTGGCAGTTTTTGTCATTGAGCCACATCCTCTCTAGGTGTGATCACAGTCTTTATATGTGAGGTGACAAAATTTGAGTAAGCTTTCGAGTTTGGGCGAGTACATACTCACCATTTATCTGATGTATGTATTCTTAATTCTCAGATGAGGAAGACGGTCTGTATATGGCTCAAAAACATCCCTTCAGAGAGACGGTATGTTTCAAATAATGTTGTTTTGTTGTGGACGCAGCATGTGGTAGAGGAGGTCCTTGTATGATGAATTTAACCTGTTTGATGGTGTGTTAACACATGGTTTTGGTGGTGGCAGCATCATGATGTGGGAGGCTTCTCTTCAGCAGGGCGATAAATATATGGTGCAGGAAGACAACCGGTTTGAGGCTGCAAAACACAAAAACACGGCTGTGGGTTCACCTACCTGCAGGACATAAACCCTACACAGCCAAAGCTAAGATGAAACATGTTAGTCTAGACGTAGATCCATAAGATAATATGTAGCTCATCATTTCATTTACCTGAGGTTGACCTGTTTACCAAAGACAAATGGAGATTTTAATCTCCATAGAGCCGCAAAACTGTGAGATTCACACCTCAAATATCCCCCCAGTTCCTCCTCTGGCAACGTGTTAAATACGGGAAGCTAGATACAAATGTGTACACGTCATGATGGAAAACAATATTCCTTCAATTTTACAGTTATGAGGTTTGTAGTTGTGGGTTTGTAGTTGTAAGTAAGTAAAATGTATGTATGAATACCTTAGCATGGCAGCTTTAAAGCCTATTAAACTTTTCTGTGGCGGTCCATATAATATGAGGCCACTTGGCAAAATTGGTGTGGCAAAATGTTCATCCATTCTCGGTGAGGTTAAAGGTTGTAAGGTGAGCTTCACCTTCATTTTCAACCCTGAGCTTTCCCACCATGCTGTATAACAGGCTGCCGTGATTCATCTTACACTGGATGATTCAGTGCGATTACTCAGCAGCAACACACAATGCCCCCGTCAGCTTTGAGCATCCAGGAGCGAGCCTATGTTATTCAAACTTAAGCTCCTGCACCGTCGGCTCCACCCTACGTTTTTTTGCCGCCCGTTCCCAGTGAAGCCGGCCGAGTTGCGAGAGGTTTTCTGCAGATGCTCACTCTGCATCTGCAGCAACAGCCGCCAGTTTCACGAACATAAACACTTGGCATTAGTCAGCCGGTTTTGGGCTGAATGTCTGCACACTGTGTGACTGCAGACTGTCACACTCGGCTCATGGGGACATCCAGAGCTGTGAGCACAGAGCAGCGTAAGGAAGGGTGAATACATTTGTAATGCATAACAGGTTGAGATAAGATTACTTTTTTTCCAAGTTCTGGGCTGAACTTATTAAGATGCGCTGCAGCTAACAGCTACTGTCAGCTATGTGAAAAGGTACGATGAATGACTGATGCAAATGGTCTTAATCACCATACACACAGAAACTGTTAGGACATTTAACCTGATATGTAACCAAAAAAGCAGACAAATGGACCATATCCCCGAAAGCTGGTGAGCACGGGACATGTGATGTATTTTCTCGTCGGCGTGGTGAACAGGGTGGGGGTACGAGATGTAGCTCGGCGCACTTTCTCATTGAGATCACAGATTTCCTGTGGTTTTCATCACTGTGCGTCTTTCCCCCTGCAGAGACCGAGCTCTGAAAAGGAAACATGCTCGGTGCCTCTCGGCACACAGATGGTCGAGGAAAGGAGCGCTTCTCCTGACGTCCATGCCGGCTATGGAAAAAGATGTGTGTGCTGCATGGGAACGATGCTCATTGTCCCCACGGCCACAGCTGCGCTGGGAAGATAGAGCTTTAACAGGTCTGCAAGTAGTGGGCCGACTCTGTTTCCAGCATTTACATTTTCTCCCACATCATTTGTCAGAATGGGGTCACGTCAGAGGAGCCCACGCTCGGAGCGCGCTCTGCTTTGTTTGCGGTGATTGCATTCCACCTCGTCACACCTAGAGCCAGGTGTGACGTGTTCGCGCACAGCTTGTTTACGTGTTAACTCAGATCTGCCCTCTCCCTCCGCGTGATGGAGGATTGAGGGATTAGTGTGGCTGTGGTGCGACTCGCAGAACCTGACTGAAGCGCTGCGTTCAGGAAATGATTGCACTCCTTGCACATTATCCATGCTATACAGCAAAGGGGTACGTTTGGAAATGGGCAAATAAACTATTAGTAAATATGTTTCTTACATTTGCTATTACCTAAATAAAATCTGAAAAGTATGACTTGCATTTGAATGTGCCCTTCTCCATTACTCTATTTGACCTTAAAGAAGTAAACGGTTGTCTTCAGACGTCACGTGATTGTGTAGTATGAATAGCGGGATCATACCATCCATACAGAGAAGCATGGGGGTGACGGCATCATGCTGGCGGGGCGCATTTATTTACTTATATATTTTTTATATATCTCATGTCCAGCAGTGCCAAAAAAAATCCCAACAGGGATATAGTTTCATATTTCAACGAATGAAAACAAAAGAGAGGAAGAGTAGTGGGGCCAACAAGTTTATGTGGAGATCGAACCTCTTATTTTTAAGAATTTAAAAGTTTGTTGGGACAGAAAACAGAGAAACTATGTGACAAACAACATATGCATATATAACGATAACGTCACTGAAAGTACCTGGTGCTAAATAACACAAGATGCTTTTAGTGCCAACCAAAGCCTAACATATAATATTTCTGTAAACACCTAATACACATAAGTGTGAGCACACTTGTATTTAGTACGTTTCTTTGTAGATATGTTCAAAAGTGGGTGACAGGAGCCACACGTTTGTCCCACAGGACCCCAGGCAGACATCCAAAGTCCCCCCCCGAATTCAATGGTCTCAGTAGAGCCGGCTCCGCATGCTTCCTAGAGAGCTGCAGCGATGAGCTCAGAGATCTGCGATCCAAGGCCTCACCACTCCACAGTTACTTTAACTGTCGGATAAAATACCTAAAAGGTTTCTTAGAGAAAATTAGTCTCACAAACGGAAATGGCAGACATGTTTTGGATTAATTCAAAGCATGGTTAGGAATAGAGTTACAGCATACTTACAGAACATTGTTCAGTTCTTCTTCGGAGGACATAAATAGTCTGACATAAATGAAAGCCTAGCAGGCCAGTCAAAGACTGAATCAAATGGTGATATGGCCAATAGGGGAATTTGGAGGAGCTGCATAGATGCCAAGCTAGGGTGGGAGAATCTGTTAATGTGAAAGCTACTAGTCATGAACTCAACAAATGGACTAATGGACAGTTTTAGGGTACAGTAAACATGTCACAGAAGGTTTTAAAGTCAAATGAGAACAAAAATAAACCCTACTGACATAAAACACTGGGTGCGTTGGAAACGTAACGTGTGGTTCTGGGTGTTAGTACTATAATGCTGGTCAGAGTTGGTGGGAATATGGACTAAGACAAATACTAGACAATCCAGAAAAAAAGGCATGGAACACTTGGGGCTCTCTTCGTAAACATTCAGCCTGACCTAAAAAAGGAACAATCAAATCAAAGTAAAGTCATGTCTCAATCAAATTTAGACCTTGTTTCAATTGAGTGTTTAGGAATCAGTAAACATTTCAAGCTGGCATTGCAGTGCAAGGTGGATTGGAAACTACTAACTAAAGCATAATTGCATGCATAATTTGCCTTTCAGCTTGCAGTAACGATTTGCTTCACTTTCTCAAGATCGCACAAAATCCCCAAAATAACTTGAAGCTGTAGTTCTTAATTTTTTTTTTATGAGTTTTTTTTCCCTTTTTTCCTGTGGTTCTGATAACATTTAAACTACAGAGAACCCAAAGGAGAATTAGGGCAAATGAAGATCAAACAAGCATCTTGAACTCATGTATTGGGTGTAAGTCTTAATCTGTTTATCATTAGCTCCAAGTAGTTTTTTTTTTTTTGGCCAAGCTTTAGGGGTTATTTGACTTTTAAAGCAAAGCAATGCACAAAACTTCAAAGCAAACATCTTCTCATATTATTGCATAAGATGTCAAATAGAAAAAAGGTTGAGGTATCATGTTGGGTCACCTTCTGTGTCCCTGTCGTCCTGCTGCAATAGTTGCAGTTGTTCGTATTGTGGCAATTTGAATTTGATGGAAAATAAAAAACAGCAATTTTTGGTCAATAAAGAAATTGTGTTGCTCATATTTAGTGATTAGGTTTGTGCATTATTATCTTTCTCTCTAAATTAAAAAATATATATATATGGTGAAAAAAACAGAAAACCAATTGTATATGCAGCAAAAAGCATTGGTTGTAGTCTTGCATTTAGTTTAATGGTGCCTCTGAAAAGCTTTCTGTGACTGAAAATCTAGATGGATTGGGATGTTGCATATAAATGCTTTATGGCTACGAATGGTTTGTCTGCAGCAAAAATACTGTGTGATTTTAAAATCAAAGCATTTTTTTTTATCTACAGCTTCATAAATGAGTAAGCTAGAGATGAGCATCACCAAGGTTCCCTAGGGTGAGCTCTGATTGGTGATCGAAAGGTGGTAGGATGAAACACACATTTGTTTTCCCTATCAAAACTTTAACTATCTGCTGTATTTAAAAATTCATTATCCAATATTATTGTATACAGTAATGATATAAAATGTACTCAACAAAGACTTAAAGTTAAAATTAAAAAGAAGACAAATTCACACAAAAATAATGCTAAAATGGAAAGGCTCTGTAAGAGCTAATTACACCCTTGTGTACTTTCTTTTTTAAGGGGTTGCATCAATTAGGACCATTTCAAAAGATCACATTTAAGTCGGATTTCCTGGATGAAAAGTATGAAAAGCATTTGGTCGTCTTAACCCTAATCCGAACACATCAGAAAGGTTACAAATCTCAATTCACAACTCTACAGCCTAATTAACCAGTAACCAAAATTTTCCCAACATAGCCTAAATCCCATTGATCAATATTTGCATCTTTCAAGCTCCTCCCAGGATCCTGACGTGAAGTCAGTCTCAACATATGCGAAGGGAAAAAGAGCGCATATCATGGAGAGGAAAGAGTAACAGTCGTGCCTGCTTTGTAAGACTTATTATCTCTGTGGTATCATAGCAACAGATAGATTGCTTGAGCAAATATTCCCCTAATTCTCTGTTTGCTTTGTTTTTAAACACGCTGGTGTGTGTGTGTGTGTGTGTGTGTCTGAGGCAGATGGTAAAGGAAGACGTTCTATCTCCCCTCTTAAATGGCTGTTTTTTTTTGGGGGGGGGGCTGTTAAAAGTGTTTACTATGCGTTTGGCTGCACGGCAGATGGTTGACCACAGTCAAGGACTTTCCCAGGTCTCAGTAAATATTCACAATATGCTGTTTGTGTACTCTGGCTCCGCCTGCGTCTGAGTGGCCGCTCCATGCTCACTGACGATGTGTCAATAGTTTCTGAGCTCATACATGTCAGGACTTACGTCTCTCTCTTTCTCTCTCTCTGTCTGTTCGTCCAGCGGTGCGTTTTCGGAGGTGGTGATGGCTCGGGAGAAGGCCACAGGAAAGATGGTGGCGATCAAGTGCATCCCCAAGAAGGCACTGAAGGGGAAGGAAACGAGCATCGAGAACGAGATCGCAGTGCTTAGGAAGTACGTGGCGCCGAGTGACTGAGCTGTTGAGGTGTTTGCAGGAGGAGTGCTGTAGGAAGAAAGGGTCACCCTGGTTGCTTTGTCCTCAGGGGAGGCTACTGTTCTTTTGCGCTCTCCCACTGTCTCCCAGTTTATTTAGCCGAGATTCACAAGCTTAACTCACTGCCCCATCTAGTCCCAGCTATTGACTTTTTTTGGGGGGGATTCAAAGTGTACACACACATTTTTCATTTCTGTATAATGTATTTCTGTCACTCTGTATTGACCTCCATTCATTTTCATTAGTCTAGAGTCATTTACTTTAGACTACACCTAGCCCTAACCATTACTAGTACACAAATAGCCCTAAATGTAACACAAACTCGGTTCACACATTAGTCATTAAAACTAACCGCTTACACAAAAACAACAGTGGGTCCTTAAAATGTAGGATTTGTTGGAAAAAAATGTCTTTGAAAGATGAGAGATGCTAGAAACACACACACACACACCTGCACAGGTGGCGTTGATAGGATTGTGCTGACACCAGCTGACACATTCTCCTCCAGAGTCTAATGTATGAAAACTCAGAGAGGTTCAGTTATCAGTCATTTTAAAAGTGAGCATCGCGGTGCTTGACTGTAGTTGCCTGGTTACAGCTGCTACCTCCATTTTCCAACCTCTCGCTCTCTCTTTCTATCTCTCTCTCTCTCTCTCTCTCTCTCTCTCGGTTTTGTGATCTAATTTTCCTCCACAACTCTTTAGGCGCTCTTCTCATCTCTGACAGCACCCTCCCAAATTTTTTTTAAAATAAACAGCAACCTCATTTTCATTCCAGACTTGGAAAAGAAGAGAAGTTGTGAAGGTTGTTTGGTCCTTTGAGGCTTTCACTACCTCCTCCTCCACCTCACTCTTTTAAACATTCACCCTTTTGAAGACCATTTGTCAACTTTATTTTACACTGCCTGGACTTTTTACTTGCCTGGCTGAGCTCACGCTCTCAGTGCTTTCATTTTTCATTTATACAGGGTTTTAATGTTCAACATGTACAGCGCCTTGCAAAAAACACTCTGCTTGAAGATTTTCTCAGTGGTATTTTCCTGTGGTAGTCCAACACAGAGTTACCCATAATTGAGAAATTATGTGAAATAAAGGATTTCCTTCAGAGGTTTGCATTATTAGGTGTATTTTGTGCTTCACCTCTAACCAGAAAGCTCTCAAATGGGGTTAGATGCCTTTCCTAGCTCTGAGTTCTGGCTTTCAAAGACAAAGCAAATGCAACATTAGTCTTGCGCTCCAAAAAACTTCATGAAAGAGTGGAAAGAATAAAGTAAAAAAAAAAGGCCTTGATGGTTCTCTGGTCAAACGGGATAAAATTTGAGCCGTTTGTGCTGCATGCAAAAACATTCTGAGTTGTCCCGAACACACCATCCTGTCCGTATTGTTGATAAGAACATGGATGATACCGGAGACATGGAGATACAGGACAGTCCATTAAGTTAACCTGTTAGATATTGATTTTGGGCAGAGGGTTACCCTCCAGCAGAAAAATAACTCCATCCATCCATTCAGAACTGTGATAAAAAGGTTTCAGTAAAGCATATTCACATTAAAATGGCCCAGATAAAAGTTTAGCCTCAAATCTAATTTTAAAAATGTATTCTAAGAAACTGGTAACTCTTGACGATCGCTGTCCATTCACAACCATTTACTTTGAATAATACTTTGTTTCGCCTGCTAGATTTGAAAAAGCAGGTAGGTTCAACTCAAGCAGAATCTGGTTTTATGATGTGCAACTGAATTAAAATGCTGTCCAAACCTTTGAATTTTATTTGAATGTAGAATGTAAATTGATGTATCTTCACCTTTAAAGTTATGCGCTAATTTGTGTTGGTATGTTACATTGCATCCTAATAAGATACACTTTGCAGTTATAATGTGTCCCAAATAGAATTGATGCATTTGGAAAGCCATGTATTTGACAATCACAGACACACATATTTAGTCTGACAAAGATTGACAGAAACAAAAGACAGATTTGCTTTCAGCTGGTGGGTGTCATTATTTAAGTGAAGGCTGAACGAGCCTTTTTTCCCCTCTCTTTCCAGGATAAAACATGAGAACATTGTGGCTCTGGAGGACATCTACGAGAGCTCCAATCACCTATACCTCATAATGCAGCTGTAAGTACATCAGCCCACCGTGCTGTTAGTTTAGGTCGTCTTCTGGCTTCCCCTTTTGGCCCGTCATTTCTATAATGTGCTGTGCTTTGAGCGTGATTGAGAGTCTGCAATGCCCTAAAGGCATTTTTGCTTAAGTAAAAGCAGCAATTTATTTATTTATTTTTAAAAAGGAACAAGCTCCGGTTTAAATGACAATATCCTATTATTACTATTATTGTTCTCTCTTTATTTGATTCATTTGAGAATGTTGATGCTTTGTAGTGTTTGAGTAAATTTAAAAGTTTCACTTGTTTACAGCCAAGACGGCTAATGTTGATGGAAACCTTGATGGACGCTTGTCGTCTTCGTCCTATCGTGTTTGTGGGAGAGACTTGGTAGTGTTCAACTCAAGGAACTCAAGGAAATAAAAGTAAAACTGTCTTGTTCGTCATTACCACACCTTCGTTTGCACATTAAAAAGACTTATTCTTCTTGAGGGTTTGCAAACATCTATTGCTGCAAAGTTCCTTTAAGTTCCCATCACACCCTGATGGACTGCTTCTATTTACATCAATGTTCCCTTGAGAGAGTTATGACAAAACTTTAGCCGTCTGATAAACAATCGGATATTTTATTCTAGACTAATTTCCTATCCAGATGAATCAATGGTGACTTAATGACATGCTTGTTTGTAGTCGTTGACTAAAATATAAGGCTGAACCCTCAGCTGCACTGAGGTGCACTGATCAGTTCAGTAAATGTTGCTGCAGGTAAACTCAGCTAAATAGGTTATGCTGCCATGTGCATTTCAGAAAGAGACATTTCTTCCAAAAAAGCCGCAAGCGTTCAGTCCAGCATGACCTCTGACATTATGCCTGTTAACTTAACCATGTGACATCTAAGTGAATCTTTTGGTTATTTAGAAATTTCTCCAACCATTGCATGATTGTGAAAATAGTTAATACATCTAAAATGTGTCTAAATAGTTCATAGAGATCTAGACTTCTCAGCAAAAGTTTTGATTGCTTTGCCATATATAAACTAATGTAAAAAAGCGTCATCTTCCATCAGCAGTTTATATCCTAAATCTGCTCGGCTTAGAACATAAACCAATCTCACTCCTTATTGCCATTTCAATTGTGGTAATATCACCATTGCAGGAGATTGCTTAGACACAATCTTCAGTACATTTACCATGTCCAGTTTTTGTGAAGCGTTCAGACTATACAGCTAAAATATTTGTCCAGCTGAACTGAATTTTAAAGCTCAGAGGGAGAAGCAAAAAAAATTATGTTTGATCCATCTTCTATTGTTAAGGTGATTTTTAGCACTATTATCACAATTGAAAATTGCTCTGGAGCCGTGTAGTTCTTGTAAGGATGTGAAAGTTATATTCATCCTTTTACAAACTAGCAGTGCTTCAGTTTCCAGTGTTTTAAGTTTGCAGTTAGTTTGTACTGTACATCTTTTTCTTTGTGGATCACAAATTGTATCTCACGCCCCGGCGATGGATTTGCAGCTGTTTTTGTTTCTTTTTGTTCCTGTTTTCTTCGTGTAAAATGCACCACTTCCCAGTTTTAGAGCCGCTTCTCTTCACAGCCGCATGTTGCAGCGCTTGGGACTAATGGATCCGTAGTTTAGCCAATGACTTCCTGCCCTCTCTTTATCTCTGAAAGCTGCTTGATGTCGGCTTCCACCCATTCTTAAACAAACACTGATTGCCAGTCATCTGTGAAAAGCAGCAATGTGCTTGGTGCTAAACTTAATGAGTCACTTGTTATGCCTTTTGCCTTTCCTAATTTCAGATTGAGGTACTTCAAAATAACGGCCTCAATAGAGCCAAAACGTGCAGAACCGCTTAATGTTATGATATATTATAATGTTAGCATGTTGGCGCTTTTGCAAAAGTGGATATGAACATTATAACAATTGCGTACTTTTGAGCAAGATTATAGAAAAGAATAATAGGAATGCTTGAAAAAAAAGTTTAACAGTACATTTACCTTTTCAGGTCATTTGTATCAATACAAATGATTGTTTACAGGCTACAATACTGGGTAATAATTTAGCAGTAAATCACAAAAGCTCTGAAAACTTAAACTCGGACAGTTTTTATACTTTAGATATTTTTTGTATCTTTAAATATTACTACGTACTTTCTGTGATGTAAGTGAACTTTAAATAGCTCATTCATGCAAAATGATGAAAAAAAAACTATTTCTATCCATGATGTTTCTCTGACCGTAATATATTAAGGGGAAAAAATTATTATCTGTAGGTGAGATGGGTATAACAAGACTGCTTCAACTTTTAAATTGCCTTTAAAACAAAATGCTATTATAAATACTCAGGGTATAAGATCTGAGGTTTTTTTTTACTACATCTGGCTGGCCACATAACAGAGTTTGAGTTATGGAACACAAAGGATATAAATGGGACAGGTGTTCAACAAGCTGATGAGGATCATCATTTTTTGGGGGGGAAATGAGAAAAAAACTAAACAAACAATGCAAACCTCATGCAAAACACTGCTGGTATAATTTTACCCAAAGGTTGCTCAGTGACTGATGCACCACCGTCATAATAGGTAAAGACATCGAATGGTGGAGCTGCCTTTCAAAAGTTTGAAAGTGTAGAAAACAAAAAAAAAAAATAACTTTATGTATATGAGTTTTTCTTTAAAATAATTTTAAATGTTTTTTTAAAATGTACATCTATATGAGTATGTTGATTTGGGGCTTTTAAAAAATGACCCTGCCTTTGTCTTTTTCCCATTCCTAATTGAATTGACATTTGAATAAACAAAAAATATTTAAGATATTTTTCAGGTGGTTTTGGAAAATGTCCTTTTTTTATTCATCATTAAGATTCTTTCTGACTTGGTATTCATTGCAGAAATGCTGGAGTTGATTTAAATTGTAAGTTCATTCTAGTTTATTTATGTAGCGACGATTCACAATGTGTAATCTCAAGGAATCTTAAAAGAAAAGTAATTTCACTCCTACATAGATTCCAATTAATCCTACATTTGAAATCGTTTATTAGGTTCAGTTCAATATACAAATTGGTTAAAAAGGTAACTAAGGAAATCATTGTTTCTCAGTAATGACCTATTCTGGACAACCATTCAGCAACAGTAGAGAACGCATGTAGTGAAAGTTGAGAAAAAACTCCCTTTTAACAGGGAGGAGATCAACCGTTTTTGAATAATTTCAATCAGTGTATGGAATTTTTATTTTTTAGGATTATCATTCCACTTTAAAAAGTAGAACGGTTCAGGTAAATGAGCAAAAGCCCAAAATGAACATGACACTTATGGAAATGATAAATGTATGTAAACTGCTGAATAGCATTGGATCTTTTTCACAATTTTTTTTTTCTGTGTAACTTCTCTATGAAAGTGCTGGGTAGATAAAACTACTTTTGGTTGATCTTAGATTGGTTGCTTTTTGTGTAAACAGGGTTTCTGGTGGGGAGCTGTTTGACCGCATCGTAGAAAAGGGCTTCTACACGGAGATGGATGCCAGTCGGCTAATTCGACAGGTTTTGGATGCTGTCAACTATCTCCACACCATGGGCATTGTGCACAGAGACCTGAAGGTGCAGCCATGTTTTATATCTGGTTCTGAAGTACTTTTCTACCTGTGAGGGGGAAATCCCTGGCATTGAAGCCTGTGTCGGTTCTGTCACGTGTTGTGGTAATCACCTGTTCCTTCTCAGCAAAGTGAAGAAGGGTCTTCTGAGCTCTTCTAAAGACATGATCTGTCTCACTTCTTAGCCTGAAGGATTTAAGACAAGGAAAAAAAATCAACATGCTGATAGTCTGGCTGATTCCTGTTTGTGCTTTCAGCCCGAGAACCTGCTCTACTTTAGTCCTCATGACGATTCAA
This sequence comes from Orestias chungarensis, assembly GCA_032876305.1. Lineage (NCBI taxonomy): Eukaryota > Metazoa > Chordata > Actinopteri > Cyprinodontiformes > Cyprinodontidae > Orestias > Orestias chungarensis. The sequence continues at coordinate 1,318,310 of JAVLVB010000079.1, read as the reverse complement.
AGATTATGATCAGTGACTTTGGCCTGTCAAAGATGGAGGGGACGGGCGACGTCATGGCCACAGCCTGCGGGACCCCTGGATACGTCGGTAAGGTTTCCCTTCCTCCTCTGGCTTTAGTGAAAATGGCAGGTTGTTTTTAAAAGTATTATAGTCCTGAAGTTGTTTCATGTTTTTTTAGGCTGCAGCTACTAACCTCAGCTTTGAAGGTTTTGTGATAGACTAACATGAAGTAGCACATAGCTGGGAAGCTGTGGGAAAATTGTAGACTACTCTTAAACAGTATTGTAATTTGTATTTGGTGTTTTTGGAGGAAGTAAAAATATATATGCACCACCCAAAATCCCATTAAAATGGATTGGTTCCCAATAACAAATACTTTTGTCAAGGCAATTTATTGCCAATATTCCCAGAGAGGACAAAGATTATAAGGAAGTGTTCCACATTATCCTGTGTTTTATTAAATGAAAAAGACCTTTCCTTTACATTATTGGCTTCTATAGGAAGGATTCCCATCCTGGTACCTACGGTACTTTAAAAGTTTTCCTGCACAAATGATAGCATTGCTGATTAATAATAAATATTGTTGTTCCAGCTCCTGAGGTTCTAGCGCAGAAACCCTACAGTAAAGCAGTGGACTGCTGGTCCATTGGGGTCATTGCTTATATTCTGTAAGTACTTGTATTTAACTAACATTTACTTTGTGTATTTGAAAGATTGTTCATTGAGGGATAAAACTTGTGTGTGGGTACAATAAAAGCTGTTAAAAAAAGACATTTCAACAATCAGACATCTTGATTACAGCTTTATGACATCTTCAAGATTACAAACGTTAAACCAGGACAGCTACTGACTTGGGAATGCCAAATTATTTCAAAAAATTTACAGTTTAGATTCCTTGACAGAATAAAAATGCGTTTTTACTTAACCAAATGTTAATGACTGACTTGCATAAGGTTTCCGATTAAAGCCCATTGATTAGTCCTGCTGCTCAATTAATAGGCAGCCTGAAAGGTTTTATGTAGGGAGTGTTGCAAAAAGCTCTCACCCTTATTAAGGCAAAGCGTTTGACTTGTAAGCAAAAAAATCCCTGATGGTATGATTTTAAGTTGTTGTGCACATCTCTTTGTAGAAAACACACACCTTTTATTTCCACATGAAAAACCTAAATGCAGTACATGGATCAAGCTGAAACTGAAATGCATAATCATCCCTTATAAATTAACAACAGATTCATATTGCCCTGTTTTTTCATGTTCTTGAAGCCTGCTGCCAGTGAGTGAGATTAGGTCACCACAAATCCTTTTAGATTCGGGTTACAGATTCTAACATCGGCAGGATAATAACCTTCCCGCCCGCTGTTCTTTCAAACTTGATCTTCCCAGACTTTGTGGCTACCCTCCATTCTACGACGAGAATGATTCAAAGCTTTTTGAGCAGATTCTGAAGGCGGATTATGAATTCGATGCGCCTTACTGGGACGACATCTCAGACTCTGGTAAGATTGTGTGTTTGTTGCTGCACCGTGTTTGAAATAAAGGGCATATCAAGGTCCCGGCAGATTCTGCCGTTACATAATTCTCCTGAAGGTAACAGCTTTATGTTTAAGGCCGCATATCAAGGCAAAAAGTAAAATAATGAAGAGATGCAGATCAGCAGCTGCCATGGTAACTTAATCCTGCAATATGTCTTTATCCCACATTTATTGTCAAAGCCTAACAAGCAAGCTGTTTGAAAGTGAACACAAATTAGTAGCAGCATTTGCTATACTTTGTCCCCCTAGTACTTTGTCAGGGTTAAACTCTGTCAGTAAAGCTAAATTTGAATAACAGATATTAAAATGATTTTTTTTAGACATTTATGCCCCCACCTTCTGGAAAGCACACAGCAATATTCCATGGAAACAAATGCGGAACTCCTAATTTACCTAAAATAGCATCATATTTACATTATTTTTCCTCTGGCTCACTGAAAAGAAAAAAGCTGGAGATCTTCTGAGTGGAGTCAATGTAATTCACCTTACTTTTATTTATATAGTCCCAATTTATAACACATGCTATCTCAAGGCACTTTAACAAAAATGTATTTTCCATCCAATCACTTCCGTTTTGTCATTTAGTTTACATCACTCTCTTGTACTGAGCTTGCATGTGGCAGCAGTTGAAAGGAAAAACTCCCCTTTAACAAGACAAACTTCAGCATAACCTAGTTTAATACAGGAGGCCATCTGCCTCAACAGACCGGGGGTTTGGGAAGACAAAAAACACAAAAAGAAGCAGAGAAACAAATGATTGTGTACTTTTTATGTTAAACACAACAAAACAGAAAGTTAGTAGTAGCACAGCACCATCTCTGTCAATAAGTAAATTCTCTCCTTTTGACAGACACAAGCAGCGCAGTAAAATAAATACTGGTTTAATATAATCTGTTCCCCTGGGTTTAGTCAGGCAGCAACATTTTGGATATGCTACAGCTGACTGATTTATTCCAATTATCTATGCAGACACAATTACAGCAATGTAATTTACAAAAATATGGACAAATTAGTTTTTCAGTGTTCACTGTTTTTTCAGATGAAATTCTTTTATATTGGAGGTATTGTTACAATGGTAATTTGCTGACAAATGCTAAGAAAAGAGTTTCTGTCACAATCTGAGCTAGAGGTGTGTTTAATCTAATAATCCAGCCTTGAGGATACCAAGAGGGGATCTTTATTTGCTCAGATTTATAATTAGATTTATAATTAATATGCCAAATTAGGTTTGAAACAGTTGAGTCCATCACCATTTATTATAAATGGAATACAGTTCATTATAACAAGCATTGCACACTCTTGTATCTTTTAACCATGTAATGGAAAATTCTGCCAAAACTTGCTAACAAGCCATGTAACCAGTGACTTATATGCCAAATAACTAAAGTGATCCAATATTAGAATGATAGATGTTTTTGGCTTGGATCTTGTTGTGTTTCAAACCCATGTGGTATAGTTTTCTCTTCCTACTTCAATATCAAATCATTGTCCACAAATATTTTTGTAGTTAAGTATTTTAAAGATTTTCCAAGATAAATCGTGAAGTTTGAAATATATTTATATTTACTTTTATTTGTAAATAGAATTTGACCAACTTTCAAATTTGTTTGATTTGATCCCCATAAGTAGACTCCTTACAAATATAAGAGATTATGAACACTGATAACTTTGGGTATATAGAGTTCAAAGTCTTATGATGGTTTGTCATTTAAGATCCTCAGTAGCTAGTTGTTATGAATCACCCTTATATGGGGAGCAAATGTGTGCCTTGTTGAAACAAAATGTCTGAAAACAAGTCCGATAAGAAATAGTCAGAACTGTAAAATGACTGAATGACAAAACACAACCAGCATTTTAATTGTCTGATTCAGCAAACAAGAAGAGCATAGCATAAGTTAGTATTACTCCACTCTATTTTTATTTTTATTTTTTAATCAAATGACACAAAATGTTGTCTGTAAATGTTAATGGTTTTGTCCTTATGTGCAAAATTTTGATTTGCTTACAAAGTTTATGCTGCTGTTTTGCCAGATATAACCTGTTATTTCAAATAACACTAACTGTGTGTAACGTCTTGAGATTTTAATTATCATCTTTAGTCACCAAATCATGGAAATACGTCAATGGTGAAAATGTGGCGTTTGATTCAGACGACGTATGCGCAGTCGAAGGCTCAGATGGTAATGCACAAGCTTTGTCCAAAAGAATTACACAATTACCAATCACCAGCAGACATAAGGAGAAAACAGAAATTAAATAACTATATTTTACCGTAAAATATTGTTTAACCTGACTTGTTTTTTACTCTCTCCATATTATGACATTGGGGTTTATCAGACATTTAAATCATTTACTTAATGTAAAATTATTCAGCGCAGAGTGGCCTGCATCCCTTACAGAACCATCTGATCCTGGAAGTGACGGAGTCATAAATATTTCCTCCAGTGACTCACGGTTGGAGCTGTTCTCTGGGTGGAATCAGCATAAACAGGTTCATTGTGAATGGATTAAGCATGTGACCAAATTATAAACAAAATCTGTAACATCTTAAGCTGTGTTATTAACACAATTTACTGATATATTTTCTGTTCATTTTGGGTGTTATTTGCAAACATTTAGTACTAAACCTGTAAAATAAAAATGCTTCAAATCACTTATCAATTGTCTAAAAACAAACATTAACATACAAATCCTTCTAATATAACATTCAACAAATAGCATGTTTTTTTTTACCATTAGAGATGTCTAAGCTTTTATAAACACATACTGATTTTCTTCTACCAAACGTCTTACTTGCTGATTTTGAATTAATACATTGTATTTAAATATGTATTAATACTTCTTTCTTATTAAGATAATACATAGATGTATTATACACATACTAAGTCATTTAAAATCACAGGTGAAAACCCACTTGTTCTGTGTTGCTTTTGAATAAATAAAATGCTTCTGTAAAATGCTGATTGTTCTCAATGCTTTTAAATGGCAAAAGATAATGCGTCTGCATCCTGTTTTTATCATGTAAAGCAGTTTGAAGTGCCTTGCTGCTGTATAAACTAAAACTAAACAAAAATGTATTGTGAATACTTCTGTTTGACTCAATAATAACTTTTTCATGCTTTGTTATGTAGACACTTTGTCTGGACTGGAGAAAGTTCACCTAACTTGACGTGCCCATTGCTTAAAGAGACTCCCAACATCTATCTGATTCTCGGAGGACACTCATAGGCTGTGTATAAAACACTGACCTTTTAGCCCAAGAGTGTGAGGTGATTAATAAGTAATGGGTAAAAAATATATTTTTTTAAAGTTTGGGAGAAAGCTTCACATTTTATGTACTTCTTCCCAAAAACAAATGCTATGTACAAATTGGGTGCATCTAAGTCCTATATTCTTTTTACAATGTAATTTAAGATTTATCGATATTTAAGCCGAGAGCAAAAACAACAAATATGCAATTTTAGAAATTAAAGCACATACAAAATGTTACCATAAATACTGTGTTGTAGGTTTCTAGGAGGTTGTAACTTAAGATGAATCCTAAACATGCACCTATGGATGTTTCCCTTACTGTCCTTTTTGAGTTTCAGTGGGGTAATTGAACATGCCAGGGAAAACCCAGTGAAAACTAATCAAGGGAATTTTGTGTTGTATTGTGCAATCATAATAAAATCATTCCTTCTACCAAATTCTATTGTTCCTTTTGTAACTGTGGGTCATGCAAGGCTGTGTGGTTGTTAATGTTACACCGCAGATGAAAATGAAAACACTTGAGTGCTAGAAAGTGAACAATGTGCTCTTGACTTTTTTTCCCCCCTTCTTCTCTCCACAGCCAAAGACTTCATCAGCTGCTTAATGGAGAAGGACCCTGAGAAGAGATTCACATGCCAACAGGCTCTTGAGCACCCCTGGTGAGAAACTCGCCGAACATGCTGTGTCCCGGGAATTTAATCAAAGGGAACTGCAAACGCACGACGCTGTTTCATAGCGCCGTGACGCGCATCGCCAGGCTTACGCATGTGTCATGGAGAGCTTGTCCTCCCTCATTCATCTGTGTGCGTGGCTCCGAGCAGCGAGTCCACATCTCCCGGGCACTGCCTGCTTTCAGGGAGAAATCATCTGAATAAATTTTTACCAATTAGTGACTTGTGTCCTCAAGGATCCTTGAAGAAGCTTGAGGTCATAATGAACAGCCAGGATGTCTTCCCAGGTCCTGCATTAGTTCTAATGAGGCAGAGTTGGCGTGGGCTGACACACCCCACTGAGGGGGCAGTGAATCTGTTAGGAAGTAATGGGCATTTTCGGGTCCTGCTTATGTGGATGTGTGCTGCGTGACGGTGGGAACAGATGCTATAATGGAGAGAAATGGCTTTCATTGACAGTGTTTCATAAAGAGATACGATGATGAATTTGACAGAAACAGCAGCCCATCGCTCAAAAGAATGAAAATAAATGTTAGGACTGGAGATGAAAACAACACGGGGTTACTTCTGCAGGCAGAATGGATCTAAATGCATGAATCATCTGTCCAGGAGTTTTTTACTCTAACTGCTTTTTTTTTTCTTTCCTTAGGATTGCTGGAGACACTGCTCTGTGCAAGAACATTCACGAATCCGTCAGTCGACAGATCCGTAAAAACTTTGCCAAAAGCAAATGGAGGGTACGTGAAACCGTCAATCTTGATTTTTCACAACAAAAAAAACCCACACCCACTGTTCTGTACTTATGCTTATCGCGATTTGCCTTGTGCACCCTCTATGTTTAGCAAGCATTCAATGCGACAGCTGTGATCCGCCACATGAGGCGTCTGCAGCTCGGCACCAGCTTCGGAAGCAGCATCCAAAGCTCTAACTCAGCGCCGAGCCCTCAGAACCGAGCCCCGGCCAAAAGCCAGTCTGTGGACTGTGCCCCGCTCTCCCTGAGGGACTGTAAGTGACTCTGCTGATGCCGGCTGTGATCAACACAGAGATGTTAAGGTTTAGCCGAGCCTTTCTTCTCTTGCCTGACCCATTTGAATGATCACTACTTCTGCTTCCATTGGGTTTAAGCTATCATCTCTTTAAAAAAAGACATAAAGCCATGTTACAAAACCAACAATATGATGCATGCAATGTCTTGCAAATCTATTTACACCTCCTAATCTTTTCACATTACAACCACTAACCTAGATTTATTTTAAAAGGATTTTGTTTACTAGATGAACATGAAGTATCCAAGGATTTCCATATTCTGAAATCTAAACATTAAAATATTGGAAAGCGAGGTGCATTTACTGTTTAAGTGAGGAAACTGAATAACGAAGATTTAATGACTCAGGATGTTTAAGGTTGATGAAGGTTTCGCACATCGTCAAACAAAAAATTTGCTGTAATTTGTGGTCAGTGTTCAGAGTATAATGTAATTTTCAGTCCGTTTTAGGGCATCTGGACTGAAATAAATTGAATAGACTGGAGTTTTATTTCATAAAACAGATTGTGAAGGTTTTTATTGTGTAAAACCTAAAATTATTCGAAATATTAACTGTAGTCCACATATTTTTTAACTAGATCGAAATGTATACCGTCTTCAAAACTGAAAAAAATAAATCTGTTAATCTTTTAAAATACTGATGGGAAGTTTTTTAAAACAATAAATATATATATATA
>JAVLVB010000079.1:1265489-1286838 GCA_032876305.1 Orestias chungarensis | reverse complement strand
AAAAAAAAACAGTGCCAAAGAAATCAGAATAAATGAAAGAAAGAGTCATATTGTTTAGAAGTGCTTACTTTTTACTTGCAAAGGGCTTGAAATTGCAATAAAGTGTTACAAAATGTTGGCTATAAAACAGTTTTAATAATTTTAATAAGGTCTGAATGATGACAGAGTTGACGCTCTCTAGCATCTTATATTTGGGGTTGCAGCATTGTATTAAATAAACAATTGTCCTGCATAAAATCCTACATATGAAACACGTTGAAGCCTAAAAGAATAAAACATTATTTGGAGCCGATCAGAGCAGATCAGGCCAAAATAAACGTCTTGATTTCTTTTAATGGATATCTAGTGTCTAGCTAAAGCAAATACAGCTGAGTCTTTATTTGATTTATGTTGTTCCACTTATCAAGATTAAATCTCATCTTCCTGTTTGGCTCCTCTGGGGTAACAAGTCACTTCTTGTGTTGTTTTTCTGACGGCTTTCTGATTCCTGTAATTAGGTGTACAATTTGATGTGTGTTTTATTTCTTCTTCATTTATTTATTTTTATTTGAGCCATCTGATTTACCGCCGGATCAGGTCTGTGTTCGCACGTAAGAAAGCGGTGCAACCGCTTGCCGCGGAGATTTCATAACCCTCAAATCAGCTGCCAAGAAGCACGATAACAATCGATTTACACAGCAAACGGAGGCGGGCGCTTGCACCTGGAATGCTCCCTCGTCGTGCGGCTGGCTGTCTTCTCAGCAACCTTTGAGTCGATTAAATCCAAAGCAGAGCGAGTTTTAGTGTTGGCCCGTTTATTGTGTTGCATAAAAAGGTCACCAGAAACCTTTAAAGTTCCCCACGACCAGCGCAACACAGTGATTTAAACGCCGGTATTCTGAAGCTCAATCTGCCTGCTAGTTTTTACTGCTGGGGTTTGTTTCCACGCAGTCGTCAAGCCATGAAGACGAGCTCATTGTCGCTCTCTCTGATGCTAATGTTCGAACAAACAAACGGAGGACCGGCGACTCTCGATGCAGCGCGCAGATCAGATGAGGCGGAGTATCTACATAATAGGCCAGACGGGCGGCAGTAATGATGCCATTGAATCTGAAAGCGTATTGACTCCTTCTGAAGGCGCATAAATTTAGCCTTTTAAATGAAATCATGCCAAACCTTTGTTGGATCAAGATGTCTCTTGACCTCTAAAGGCGTGCAGAGTCAGTCGTTCGAGTCGATGTTTCACGGCTTTACTTTCCATTCACCAAGACCCTACTGTGCAGAAACCGTGGCGTTTTATGATAGATTTTTCCCTTTGTATATACATATATCGTCTTAATTCAATCCTCTGCCAATGACGTTTCAGTAATTTGGCTTTTTTGAGCTGATGTTTTTTTTTTTTCTCATGCATGTTTACCTCTCAGGAGCAGTTCATTGTTTTTGTTCTAGGCTCACAAAACAATATTAATGGATTAAAGTTTCAGTCGTTGCAGTGACTAATCGCGTCCGCTTACAAAAGCTGTACGCGACAGAGCGTGTTTCAGAACTGGTTTGGTGAAGACATTATTAAGGCCAACATGTCAGTCATCCTCTGGTTTCTCTTTTAGAAACCAGTACATTTTTGGGAAGGAAATTACAAGTTAAAACTAAAATAATGATTTAACAAGTTATCTAAATGAGAGAATTGTAGATTTCTTCAGAGACCAATGTTTCACGGTTGTTTAAAATAGTGTAAATCTTATTTTATCCCAATGTTGGAAGTGTTTTTATGCAAGTGCTGTTTTCAGAGCTGGCCTTTATTACAGCCCAGCCCGCTGATGAAAAGTAAACATTGTGACAGAGTCTGGACTGCGGATCAGAGACCGTGAGCAATAATCCGAGTTTAAGCCAAGACAATAGCTGCCACTGCCATGTGAAACCGTGCTTACTGACTCCTAGTGTAATAATTAGTCATCCTTATATAAAGAGTCTTATTCATAATAATTTCCAGGAACTTCAGCATTTTTTTAATAATGTTCTGAATTATTTTATCTGCCAACTAGAGGTAACACATTGTAACGCTCGACTTTTATTTTCACATGTTTTAAGATCTAGAAAATGTTGACTCTTGCCCCTTTAGCATGAATCTTAATTTTATTCAGATTTTTCCTTGATGCGACGTTAAATGCCAGGACGTTTTTGGATTTTACTTAAGACTATACTTGAATTTTTGCACATACTCAGCCTGAAATCATTTGGGGGAATAAACCCTCAACAGATTCGACTTCGGTGTTACGCAACATGTTTGAAAAACCGGTCCGTCCTGCCGCACGTTTACTGGGTGACATAAACGCAGCTGGGTTGGCGATCTTCGGCAAAATTGTGTCCTGATGTATGATGTTAGAGTGCAGTGAGCAGCCGCCGTGTCGCCCAGTAATCAGCTTACTGATACCTGAGGCTTTATCTACACGTGAAGCTCCAACAACCACAACCTGGGGCTGATGTGTGTGTGCGCGTTAAATCACCCAGTTTCCCACAAGCATCGTCTCTGACCTGCCTGTCAGCCTCCAAATCAAACCTTTTGAACACCGGCAACACGAGTGACTGGTGTGACAGAGCTTTGAGTAGGAAACTGTGTCAGACGGGAGCTGAATAGAGCAAAGATGAGGAACAAATGACACATATTAGATAAGTGAGCGACGAGCGCGCTTGTTTGTTGGAGGAACCCACTTTACTCCCTCTTTTTCTTTTTTTCTCCAGGACAGTGCGCCTTTTATGCGACCTCCCCCGTCATAATTGCCCCGGCTCCCTCACTCATGCTCTTGTTGTCTCTGTCGGGCCGGGGCAGAAGCTACAGAAACCCGAGGCTTAGCTCATTACGTCAGCTGTCACGCTCTTATAGTTGGTTCTAGGGAGCACGGCGGCAAGGGAGACGTGCGTCTTGCAGGGGTTGCATGGGGCCGGCGACCTTGCTCGGCCCATTTCGTTCACTAGCCCAGATGGAAACCGTCATGTGGCGGTTCGAATACCGAAACATACGTCTGTCTGTTCCCTCTTGGTGCAGTTACATGTCATATCATATAAAAGGGAAGGAGGACGGCATCCATGCGGAGCGTGTTGGTGCCATCACTGCGGTACAGCATCCGCAGTGATCGGTCCTTGTTTTTTTGCTTTAACTCCTCCTGCTCCTGTCGGATAGTCTGAGCTGATAAACGTATTGCTAATAGAGACATCATGTTGGTCTGAGACATGGTGGGAGTGGGGGGGGCCTCTCCTGCAAGATGAAGGGAATCAGAAACTCTGCACGTATGCAGGTCCCCTGCACTGCTCTGCATTTTCATCACGGAAAGTACAGTAGGGGTTGCCTTGGCAACAAATTATCCTTCAATGAGTCTGTATTAGGACCCCTGTGTTCCTCACCTCAGTTCTCCCTTCCCCCTCCCACAGCCAATCCCCCCCCCAACATAGCAAAGCTGGAGCTCAGAGTTCGACCGGTCTGGTTACAGGAGCAGGGATAAAGCTCAGGACAGGGATCATATCCAAAGCGCCACACTCAATCCCAGAACAGGAATGTGGGCCAGTGGACTCGAGTGCTGAGGAGACACTCTTCTGCTGGGGCTCCCATCAGTTTTTTACTGCGGTTTGTTTTCTGAACATTTCTACGAATCGGATGTTTTTTTCTTGAAAAATAAAGTACAGAATGGAAAATATTCGTTTCCAGACTCACTGTTCCACACTGTCTACAGGTAGCATCAATCCATTCGTTACATCATTTGGATCTTCTTCCATCCATCTGTTTTTATATCCTTTCATCTGTCGATCCATCTTAACATTAAATAAGGTGCTGCTTTTTCACATAAAAGTGTGCAGGAACTTATATACAACCCTGTCGTCTAGATTCATGATTAGCAGAAGAATTCTGAATTATAAATATGGGAAAAAAATGGACAAGCAGTAAAAGGGTTGCCTGTTCTCATCAGATGTTTGTCTTACATTTCAATGTTTTTCTCATTGAATGTAAACACAGACAGGATTTCTGTTTTCCAGATTAATTTACAGCAATAGATTTTGTTTGGAACCATCGTTAATGGTTGTTACTATTTATCCTGCAGCCTAAAGAAAAACCATCATGTCTTTGCTTGGATGAATAAACGAGACACTCATAAAAGTCGTTATTGTTTTATTGTTTAAGTAATAGATTATGTGTTTGTATTTTTAGTACCGTTTGTTCCAATGGCGAGGTCATCATTCTACGCTTTAGCAATAATGAGTTGCAGATGTTGTTTCTGTGAAAGGTTTGTGTGTTTGCGGCACGCATGTTGCAGGCTGCGCGCGTGTGTGACTGTCGGCAGAAGCAGGCGAGGCCCCTGAGCCGTTTGGCGTATGACGAACGGCTCGTCCACGCCGCCGCTGACGTGCCGCGAGGCGGAACTGACTGATCTGATGTTTTGACAGGCGAGTCGAGGTCCCACTCCCTCATCATCCTTCGCGGAAAATCAGACTGATTGTGTTCTTTGAGAATAACCCGGTGAATAAGTAGCTAAGAATACATTTGGGGAAAAGATAAATGAAGGAAAATTCTTTTGTGACTTTGTTATGGAGTAACCTGAGTGTGATTGAAGGACATTGATGATCAACCTTGGCAATGTCTCACTTTTTATCATTTATTGAATGAAATATTGGGAGTTAACATTGTAGGCTTAACGTTTAATCCGACTGCCACCTTATTGTGGTGGAGGTTTTTGTGTGTCCCAATGACCCTAGAAGCTATCTTGTATGGGGGTTCATGCCCCTGGTAGGGTCACTCATGGCAAACAGGTCCTTAGGCGAGGGCCCAGACCTTGGCGTTCCGATCCTCGGCTTCAGAAGCTAGCCCTAGCGACATGGAACGTCACTTCTCTGGTGGGGAAGTTCTTGAGGTTGAGCGGTTCCAACAAGATATAGTCGGACTCACCTCTACGCACAGCTTGGGTTGTGGAACCAGTATCCTCGAGAAGGGCTGGACCCTCTTCCACTCTGTAGTTGCTCATGGTGAGAGGCGCCGGGCAGGAGTGGGCATACTCATTCCCCCCCGGCTCTGCGCCTGTACGTTGGGGTTTACCCAGGTGAACGAAAGGGTAGCCTCCCTTCTCCTCCGGGTGGGGGGACGGGTTCTGACTGCTGTTTGTGCTTATGCACCTAACAGTAGTTCAGAGTACCCAACCTTTTCTGGAGACACTGGATGGGGTATTAGATAATGTCCCTACCGGTGATTCTCTTGTTCTGCTGTGGGACTTCAACGCTCACGTGGGCTGCGACAGTGTGACCTGGAGGGGCGTGATTGGGAGGAATGGCCCCTCTGATCTGAACCTGAATGGTAGTTTGTTATTGGACTTCTGTGCTCGTCGCAGATTGTCCATAACGAGGAGCTAGTGGACGTGGCCGGGGTGAGGGAAGTCTGGGTTTCCCTACTCGGGCTGCTGCCCCTGCGACCCGACTTCGGATAAGCGGCAAGAAGATGGATGGATGGATTTTCTGGTATTTGTAATTATGGCTCACAATATGTGCTTCGTTTTCACTAATCAATGCTCTTTAAAAAAAAAAAAAAATTACATTTCATACCGAATTTGATTATTTTTTTTTTTTTGTGATACAGGGTAAAAAAGAAGTAGAGGGTTCAAATCTATCAGGAAGCAAATAACATACAAGGTTTTCCCCACTGTTGCATCTGATTTCAAACCCCTCAATAATTTTTTTTATTGAAAATTTGAGCAAATGTAAGAAGGTGAAATTTTGATGGGTTCATAGTTTAACTCTGGTTAAACTGACTGTTTTTGAGCAGGGATGCACTATATGTTGGTAATAACATTGGTGTCACACAAAGTCAGCCATTTTTTATCATATCGTCCCCTTTGTAAAAACTGGGCTTGTTTTAATAACTCTGGTCATTTCCATGTTTTTGCTCTGCGTGTTTCGGGAGCTTTTTGTTCTGAGGTGTTTGTTCGATCGTGTCAGCGATGCAGCAGAGGACTCTGGGATTTTTAACCGAAGTACCATGCAACATTAGCGGTGGGATTGTTTGTTTTTTTGACGGTGTCAAAAGGATCGAGAAATATGTCAAATATCTGTATATAACGGTATAAAAGCAGAAATAAACGAATATTGATCATTTTCAGATCGTTGCAGCCCTGTTTTTAAGATAGTTTTGAGTTAAAACCGCATTGAAACGTTCAGAAACAATAAGGCAGCCTGAAAAATTAAAACCATACTTTTTTTGCTACTGTTTTCCTCAGTATTTAGTAAATGTACATCAACCCTCGTGTTTCTGACCGAATCAAACTAGCAGTGAGGGTTATTTTCCTCTGTTCCTGAAGAATGTCACTGAATGCAGAAAATCTAATGTTGTTTTCACAGTTTCTGAAAGGTTGAACTGAACTCTCAAGATAAATAGACGTGTTCAGTTTTGTGTGGAGCTCTATGTACTGATGCATGTTGTACAGATTAAAATTTTTGCTCTGCACCGTCCCCATTTGCTTTGGCCCGAAGCCCAGGTCGGTTCGGAGCTGCTGTGTGTGTGTGTCTGGTGTGAATAAGGTCAGGCTCACAGCCTCACAGTTCAAATTTTCACAAATAGAACCTGCAAAATGTTAATCCTGCAAAAGTGTGAGTATTTTAACCACTCCTGAGATAGATACATCTGTTTATGGTTTTTGTTTTTAATCGTTTCATTTGCTAGTCATCCGAGTTAGCTTGTGTCATTAACTGTTGCTGACAAAAAAATCTCATTCCCACACTGTGAAAATAGACATCGCTTCAGTCTTTTCAATCTGAAAGGAAGTCCGGCTTAAAATAAAACTATTTGAAGACAAAGTTGTTAAAGATAAAAGTTGTCTGCTGCGCTGCAATTTTGGATTATGCAATGTGGAGATGACACGATGACATTAGGGCAATGTTGAGACATGCACAGCATTGCGGAAGACAAATGAGTTGTTGGCGAAAGGAATGTAAGCCATATATGATTTATGTTATAAAGAAAAAACGTTAGACTCATAATTCACCGACTGCAGCTTAAATCAGTAGTGAAGAGGCACATAATCCACGTTGCCTGAGCTCCACTGTAAAGTTTCCACTACGTTGGAAATGAAGAAAAAAAACTCACGATGAAGCTTTATTCTCCAGCAGGACGAGGCACCGACTTGGCACTTGTTGCTGTGCTTGATTGGCCTGACTTGAACCTCCTAGAGAAGGAGATAATGCAGTAAAAAATAATTACGCTGATTGAAAAATTGTACGTCTGTGTATTCATTTGTTCTCGTTGGCAAGCTGCTTCTCCGGACTGATTTCAGCGACATCTGAAACCCTGGAGATATTTGGCTAACGTTGAACCCCGAGGGAGCTCAGAGCTGCTTCACTCAACGTCGTCGCAGACAGACGCGTGGCCAGGTCTGCTGAAGAAGTCTGGATGGCTACATGAGATCATAGGGAGAGGCTGCTTGTTAAATCTGAAAATATCGTCGCTCTTGATTTAATGTCTTATTTATCTTCCCCCTCACACACCCACCCCCCCCTGCTGCACACATTTGTACCATCTTCTTAACTTCCCCCAATCAGCTGCTCTCTCGCAGCCAGTAAACGAGGCAGGAATGTGTGATGTGGACTCAGCGCGGCCCGGGCTCGTCCTGATCCATTCAGCAGCTAATCCCTGCTGGTTTCTGTGATTTGCCTTTTTGTAGTTCACTCTGTGGTTAAAAAAAAGAAAAAAAAAGTTTCCTGTAAGAATCCCTCAGCAACCTGTCATGCTTTTAGCCAGAGGGAGAGACTGCAGAGCCAGAGTTAAGTCATGTACATCGTCACAGTATTTGTTTTACTGTTTTATTGTCAGTACTGTCAGATTCCTGGTAGCCTTACTACAGCTGTCTGTCTCAGTGTGGGATTGCAAAACACGCCAGTCAGGTGGATGAGGTGTCTTCACCTACAAAAGGCTTATGTAACCAAGTGAAAAGCCAAGGCCTGTATCTGGAAGAAAGCCTTATGCTAATGGTAAAAAGAGAATGTGTTATCGTTGCAGGCCTCCCCTTCCTGAGAGCTCCATGGAGAAGATGAAGCGCTTTAAGCGACGTGTCACTCAGACACTGCGAGGCAGCCACACCATCGACGAGTCTCTGTCGGAGCTGGCTGAGGAGAACGGACTGAAGGACAGCGGTGAGGTTCATCAATTGTTTGTAAATGCTGAGTTGTGGAATGCAGCGCCTTTACATTCCTCAAATCCTTGCTATATTTATATCGTACTTTTAAAGACATCAGACATCATCAAGTCAGTATCCCACAAATAGTATAGTGCACACTTGCTATTGGTGACTTCATGGGAAAATATAAAAATGTTTTTCCACATTTGATTTACTTTATAAAAAATTTTTTATGACATGCCATATAAAAAAAATGTAAAATAAAATAATCAAGACTCTACAGGTGGCGAACCTGAGAGTAAAACTATCCAAGTTCTGTTAAATAAGTTAAGCAAGTTAAACGTTTTTCTATAAATGCATTAAACTACAATGCATTCAGTACAACGCATCACCCATAAAAAGCCTTTGTAGTTTCAGAGTTAATAATTAAATACAATATATTCTTTTATATACATTATGGGTTAACCTTTTAACTCTTTCCTTCAATCAGAACAACTTTTGCACTATTGGTGCACCTCTGCTCTTGAGCTTCAGTGAAGGAAGACATTGACTTTAAGTCAGCTTGTTTAAACATGTGCAATCCCTAAACTGTCTCTCTTTCATTGTCATTTGTCTGTAATAAAAAATTTAAAAAAAGTTACTGCAGCCAGTTCTCTGTTTTACCATCAGAGCCGAAACATTTGTCCTTTTCCAGCAAAGACTGCATTTCCCCATTGTTCTCCTGAACTTTACTGAAGGTCATGGCCTGTGTTTTTATATTTTTATTTTGTTTTAGCAAAATCTGCAGGGATTGAGAAAGGGCCTCGGTGTGCTATCATGTCATTGCCATGGCTCTCAAGGTCTGGAAACAGTCTTGAATTTCCATGACATTACCACGGCGACTTGGCTGACTCTCTGCAATCATCCAAGCATCTTTATTCAAGGCCTCCTCTGTTTTTAATCCCAGCACCTCTTTACTCTTCGTCTGCCGACTAGGCTTTTGTAACGGGCTCTTTGTGCCCTGATTAACACCAAGTTTGGAGCGTCCTTGGCTTGCTTAGTGGGGATGCCGAATCTCCACGTCTCCGTGTACGAACGAAAGGTCGAACGGAGAGACTTAGCTGGCTGTTTAAAAGTAAGCAGCGCAGGGACGAGACATAATGGAGGCAGATGGCATTTGATCTGAACAGTGTGATTGGTTCTGATGCTGATCTGCTTATGTAACACACATAAACCAGGCCAGCAGCAGCTGCCTAGAGATAAAGGGGAAGTGACACGAGGATTTGTAAATGACATGGCTGTATGTATACAGCCTTTATTCTATTGTTTATTTACATCGGACTAGGATCAACTGCGGTGACAAAAAGCTATAGCTAGAAACAAAACATCAATGCCAAAAAGAAATACTTTTTATGCTCCAGCAAAAATAAATGAATGTCATGTTGTTATATTACTATCTTGAATTTTACCCTTTTTAAGAATCAAGAATCAGTTTATTTATATAGCGCCAATTTACAACAGATGTCGTCTCTATGCACTTTATGACAAAATCAAGTAAAATCAAAGATGCATCATAAACAAATCAATTTGAAAAAGTTTCCAATCTAAGGAACCCCAGCAGATTGCATCGAGTCATTCACTTGCAGCATTCACTCCTCTGGAAACAGCAGACCAAAACAATGGCTTGTGTTGTCGTTGACTTTACACCGAACCTCATACTGAGCATGCATGCAGCGACAGCGGAGAGGAAAATCTTGCCTTTAACAGGAAGAAACCTCCAGCAGAACCAGACTCAGTACAAGCAGCTGTCTGCCATGACCCACTGGAGGTTTAAAAAGACGGAAAACTAAATTAGATGCAGAGGATACTGAAAAAAAAAAGAGTTTATAGCAGCAGTTGTAGAATGTCACTGGCAGCATCTCAGCCCATGTTCTCATCCAAGAAGCTGTCTTAGCTAACAGAACACCAAACCAGGTGTGGTTACTATGAAGAGAAGAACACTAAGAGAAAACTAAAGGTTAACAAGGTTGAAATAACCGTAACCAAAACAGATTGGACAAATGAAGAAAGTAGCAGAGAGAGAAGTGGTCAGATTGTCCTCCAGCAGTCTAAGCCTATAGCAGCATAACTATAGAAATAATTTAAATAACTTAACCCTATAGAGTGAGACAGGAAGAAGGTAGAGCAAAGGAGAACCGTCTGTTAGGACTGAGTTCTTCCCCCAACCGGATTAGGGTGTCTTCTCTACCTCTTCCTAACTATAAGCTTTAAGAAGGTTTTAAGCCTAGATTTGAAACTAGACAGGGTTTCTGCCTAACGGACTAAAGCTGGAAGCTGGTTCCACAGGAGAACCAGCAGACTTGATTAGAAATACAAAACAAATGGATGGTAAACCTTTCAATAGTTTCATATGTATCATATTTTTTATATTTGCTCTGCCCTTTAGACAGTCAAGTGTGTCCTTGTGGTATTTAGGGTCTAATAAGATATTAGGAATATGATAGTATTGGTATTGTTTGATGTTAGGAACATCACTCTGAGTAGTAAACTGGTACTATATAAACCTTCAGTGTTTCCTTCCCTCTCGTTGCCATTTGTGTACATGATTCAGGAGGCGGTGGTGTCATGTGGTGTTTGTTTGGTCATGTGACAGGATATTGATGTAGTGCAGGGCTGTTGTGTGTTTTAACTGAAAGCCACACAAAACCCCCGGCAATTTATATTTTTCCCCCTAAATCCTCAGCTTTAGCCGTCGTTTTTTTGTTTTATTTCAAAATTTTCATAAATGTCAACATGATTTTATATTAATTTTATGTTTTTTTCCCTTCTGCATTAAAACATATCCCACCACCAGATAGGAGGTGCCAGCTTTAAGAAAACAAATTATGAAGCTTTGTACGCAGCTGAATTGCTGCTGATGAAAAGCAGCTTTTCAAGTTGAAAAAAACGACCATTGGCTTTGATTTACTGACCTCTGGGAGCTTAGCTTTAGCATCTGAATCTGGAAGCCAGTCAAATCCATCAGCCATAAACACATAAAAACATGTTTCCCTCTCACCCCGAATTGACACACACTAATCTGCATAATCCATAACTATGGTAGAACGATCCTCCTCGGAGCTGCAGGTTGAGGTCTTACTTTCTCCACTGGTGTTATAAATCCGTGAAATATTCGTAATAATTGATCGTTTAACATAAAATATACTTGGATCTTGTTATTTTGGATCCAGGATTGTGTTGGATGGCAGCAAAGGTCTAACAATATTAATGTTTTAAGCCTAAAATATCCCCCAATTTACTCCTAGCTCATCTTTTTTCATTTCTCCTGTTTTTTAAGTGGAGCAAACATATAAAACATTTTTGGTCTACAGTCTTTCTTTTTTTATTTACTCATACAAATTAACTTTCAAAAACATTTAACTACATTTGATACAGAAATATTTTTTACAGAGCTTTTTGTGTCAAGTTATTTTGCCGATGTTAGATTTGCATTACAGTGAAAAAAATTTGTTGATAGTGTTTTTTTAAGTCATCTGAAAATTTTATTTGTGGGTGACATTTTTTTTACTTTTAAAATACAATGAAAGTGAAAATTATACTTTATACAAACACAGAGGGAAATATTTCTATCCTTTATTTCTTTCTTCTTTTTGTGATAAGTATGGTTTGCTTCAAAGCATTAAAATTAAGTGACTCAAATTTTTTTTTAAATATGACATGAAGTTATTGGATATTTCAAACTGAAATTTTGCTGCAAAATATATGAAACCTTTTCATAATTTTTAATGTCAGTAATTTATCAACAAGTGACTTTTTTAATGTGTTGCAATTAATGTTTTTTTTCACACTGCTATCTATTTTGGGGCAGATTTAAGTTTCTTTTACATCTTTATGCTCAACTAAACCATAATCTCTAACACAACGGTTCTCTGTCCTGCAGAGCCCATAGTGAGGAACGGCCGCCCTCCTTCGACCCACAGCGTCCACTCCTTTCTCCACCAGTACACGGGCTCCTTCAAGAAACCGCCGCTGAGACGGCCGCAGAGCGTCATCGGAGGAGGGCTGGGTTTGGTCATGCCTCGCAACGGCAGCCGCCTTGGTGAGCCGTCCTCGTGCTGCACAGCGTTACAGTTTTGCTTTTGGTTATCACACCAGAAAAACTGTTCACAATGATCTAATATGTATGAGCCCAGACTAAAATGCCTACTCTGGGTTGTAGCATGCATGGACACAGTTTAGAGAAAGATCAAGCAAGGCCTGTTTTTTCTTAATAAACATAGCTAGAAATAATGGAGACTCTTCAAGGTAAGCCAGGAGTTTAAGCTTACACTGTACCCAGAGAGAATAGAATAGGGTGGATTCTCCTTTCTTTTTTTTTCTTTTTTTATGTGCTCATTCATGAGGAAAATAAAATTTGATGCTTTGCTTTTTCGCCATAAATAAAATATGTCAGATTCAACCTTATTTACTTCTTCTGTTTACTGTACAGCCAGAAGGCAACTTAATAACTGTTTTTTATTTTCCAGACAAGAAAAAACAAAATCAATCTCTTTAAACATATTGTCTAACGTAACCTTGGTTATTTTAAGAAGTTACAGTAGCCAACAGAAATACAACCCAAGTTGAATCATTTTCAATTCTTCTAAAACCATCTGAAAACCAGCAATTTTTGGTAGAAAAACAAATGCCAGGCACAAAACTGCTATTAAACCTTTGTTAATAAATGAAAAGCTCAAAAAAGTAATAATAAATAAAAATGCCCTCATAAATAAAAATAAAATCAGATTGCTTTTAAATTGAGGCTAAAAGAATATGATGTAACGGCCTGGACTCAAATGATGGTACCTCTCCAAAAGATTGAAAGTAATTTGAGCCTAATGAATCGAGTCAAACTAAAGCAAATCTCCTGATAAGCATTAGGTGCTTCCTTAAGCTTGTAATCAGGCAGTCTGCCTATGATTAGTAGTCACTGTGGGGTTTTTCTTTTGGTGAGATGGTTCGTTAACACCCCTGACATTATCTGCAAAATATAAAAGAGGGCGTTCTATCTGGAGATCAGAAAGAAAACGATAAACAAGCATGTTAGCGGTAAAGGCTGTAAGACCTTAATCCATATTTTATTCAAGATCTACAGCACTGTAGCCAACTTTCCTGGCTTGGATCACGGTTTGAAAATGAACGACAGACTAAAGAGAGAGATTATAAAAATGAGCCTAAAGTAATCACAGGTTACCGTACATCAGTGTTAGCCACAACATTTTAAGTTACAGATGCAATAATTTTTTTGTCCAGGTCTGTTCTATTAGTTTTATGTTAAAAACGATTTTGTTCAACCACAGTTCGAAAGCACTATTGAATTATTCTAGTGCATAAAACTGTTGAATTAATCATAAAAACATAGAAAGTTTCCTATGTAAAGTAAAAAGAGAAAGGGATCATTCTGCCGAGGTATTTAGGAGCCCCATGTCGGTCTAGAGCTGAGTAGATTTTACCGTTCTTTTCTCCGTTTTCCAGATATTGTCCATGAAAACATACATATGGGGTCGGACGGGGAGAGCGACCAGGCGTCAGGGACGTCATCCGACGAGGTGCAGTCGCCTACGGGTGTGTGTCTGAGGAACAAAGGGAACAGGCGCATCTCTGCGGAGGTGAGATCCGCTTCAGTCTCAGTTTTTTGTGGCTTCTCAACTTCTCCTCTTTCTGCATGTTGAAATGTGGACGTCTTAATGGATGTGACTCACCCTCCCGGTCCTGATAAACAGTGACGCGTGAAAACGCGCTCCGACGCATTTTTTCAGCCGAGTCTGCTACCATCTGATTATTCAGCCTCGTCTTTGTGGCCGAACTTACGTGTTGAAGGTTCAAGCGGAATAAAGAGGAGCTTAAGGTTTCTCTGCTTAAAAACAAGCAAAGTAGCTCTGAAGTATATTACTGTGTAGGCGTAGCCTTAGCTTGAGCACAAACACAAGATACCCCCCCCCTCCCACCCACTTCTTGTTCTTCCACTTATTGTTCAGAGTTTTCAAATGTGGTTGGAAAGCTTTTACTATTTTTGCCACGTCCGCCTTCTCTGAGTCCTTTCTCTCTCTCTCTCGCTCTCTCTCTCTCTCGTAAACATACGCACAATTCCTGTTGAGAGCAACCTGACGTACCTCTGGTAAATAATGTGAGGACATTATGGAATTACCTGTGATTTTATTTTTTCTTTCAGTAGACTGCAGTTTTAAATTCAGGTGCACAGTTGGAAGTTTTTTTTTTGTTATAATATATAAGGAATGTATTAAATTTTACAACACGTGAGTGCAAATATATGTTTCACTTAAGACATTTTTCAGGGTAAATAAAACTACTGGATGTATTTTAAGGTATATTAAAAGAAACAAAAATCAGTTTTTAAATATTTTTGCGTTTCAGCTTGGTTTCCTTTATCAAGCTTTAAGGTTTAACCGATTTCGTTACTTTAACAAAAAATCTTGTTGTTCTTACAGCGAATTTTGATTCGATATTTTACATCTAATATGCATTTCTTAAGTCCATCTTGGATCGTTGGAGGCGAACGTGACACCTGCATACGTGAGCCGGGCGCCGCCTTTTTTTAAGTGGGCTAAGTGTTCCTAATGAGATTTAAAGGATGAACACCTGACATGAATCAGGAATCGGGGCAAATGTCCATCCAATCTCTCCCTGAACGACCGGTCAGAAAGACGAGAGAAGAACTAGAGAGCAAAAGGAGGATTTCCTCATGAAGTAGAAAAAAAAACACCCTTAAGGTGCTTGTTGTGTAAGGTTTGTTCTCCCAACGTAGATCAAAACCTTGAGAGAGAGGGACAGAGAGCAGAACACCTTGTACCTCCTGTAGCTGTTTCACAAGCAGAAAACATTAAAAAAAAGTCACAGTACATTTCCAGATATTTGGCAAAACTATAAACTCCTGGTTTAGTATTACTGAAGTGAAGTAATTGCGGGCTTTGGTGGAGGCTTCACAAACGGCGAAGTGAGAAAAATGGCAGCATCCCTGTGCCATACTCAGGTGGTGCATCTCGTTTCTGCGCCAGGAACCCTCGCCGTTTTGGGATTACATCACCGGGATTAGTATAATACTGTCCAAATGGGCTCCTGTTGTAAAGGATTAGATAGGGGACAACGGGAGGAGGGTGGCACGGGTGCAAAGGTCGTCGATGGATGGATGGATGGTTAAAAAAAAAATATAAATCCAAATCCGACCACAGCGAGAGAGATGACAGCAGGGGAATGCTTCTAAAAACGCACAGCCTGCCACCAATCCCAGCGTCTGTTATTTAGTGCTGTTGAATAATCTGCCATTAGCGAGTAATTGGGAAAACTTTTCAAAAAAGTGACAGATGATGTCCGTTCGAGTACGGCCATTTTATTTTATATTTTCAAGGATTTTATGTAATGACAAGAAATGACAGTCAATTCAAAAACGTCTAGTTCTATCTGGGAGAAAACGTTGTGAATAAATATTAATGAAATTGTGCTCTGAACATTTAGAAACCTTATAAAAACCAATGTTGTGCTTCCAAATATGAACTTTATAGTCATTGATATATATGAAAAGAAAATCGATCTTTGTCTAATTTCCCGAAAATTTACATGTAACATTTAATCACATGTTTACAACTGCAGAAAGTCAACCACCGGAAAACAAAACTTCCTGTAAGTCGACCACACGCCTCCGTGTTCCAGCTGAAAACAGCAGCGGGGGGAAAGACATCAAAACGGTTGTGGCTGAAGGTCAACCACCCTGTCCAGGAGGCTGTTGTAGATTTATCCGTTTCTCATCTGCGGGAAATGTTTGTTACATAACAGTCTGTGTTCGCTTGAAAAGGTAGAATAAGGTTTTCGGTGTAAAAAGGTTTTCTAGAGTTAAAGCAGAGAGACAGAGAGAGAGAGAGAGAGAGGGAGGCCGGATTAAAAGCGATGATTTAACAAACTGGAGATGCATTTTGGGAATGATCCAGATGTTGAGTTTGTTTGAGTTTATATAGCATGTTAGCGCAGTAGTTTGATATTCAGGGACCGTTCTGTGTCATTCTACACCAAATCTATCATGCAAACTTGATCTCTCTGAAATGTTTTTTTTTTTTTTTTTTTTTACATTTGAAAATATTGTATAGTATTTTGGGTAATAAGCAATTATTAACTACTTGTATAAATTATTAGCAGAACAACACAGTGGCAATGTGTTAAAATTGCAGCAACAAAGTTGTGGGTTCAAATCCTGGCCTGGGATGCTGCTGCATCCTCCCACAGTCCAAACTCTTTGCGGTCAAGGTGCGATTTTAAGCGTGATTCTTATTCTTGTGCCTCTTTTGTTGCTCTGAACCGTCTTTAGTGCCTTACGTTTTTTTGTGTGCATTCTAAAAATACTGGCCATAACTTTTACCTCTGAGATTTTCAAAACACTGAGCATAAGCTTTTAAACTCCAAAAGCTTAATGTTCTGCAGCCGTTAGCTGAAAGTCTTGCTCTTTCTCTCTGTCTTTTGTAGACTGATTGAACAGTGACATGTGGAAAATACTACAATTTAAAAATCAGCTGTTGCAAATCTTATTAAAAGAAATGATCATTGCCAGGCTTTTCAAGTAGAAAATCGTGTGCCATCCTTTTTTGTTTTGGTTCACGTTTCCACTCGAAATGTCGTGTGTCTGTGTACGTTTGCAGGACTTGAACAAGCGTCTGTCGCTACCGGCCGACATCCGGATACCGGACGGCTATCTGCAGAAGCTGCAGCTGAGCAGCCCATCCTTCGATCAGCCACTGAGCCGACGCTCCCGCAGAGCATCGCTGGTGAGGCGGTTTATAGATCAAATTTGTTAAAATTAAAATGATGTCAGACAACATAACCGATCAAACAATGTTACAATTTAAATTCAGTTCTTTAGAAAACGTACAATGCAAAGCTTCCAGACTTTGTATCTTGGTTATAAGTTAAAGTCGGAGCTTTTTTTTGTTTTCTGACATGTTGTAAAGTCAGTCTTTCTGATCCACAACCAGAATAAAGTCGCTTTGGACCTTATGGGCTTCGTTAACAGTACCATTGGGTTATTATGATCAGGATTCCTGCATAACAATTCATCAAGGTTAAAAGTATCATCTGAACCAAGCAGGATTTTATCAAACATATTTTTTTTCATAAGCAATATGATGAAATCGTCCTTTAAATTACACAAAGAAATGCGTTTCCTTCCTGCCATCATCCAAGGGCAATGAATTAATAGAAACTGAGCTGTTGGGTCACAACGAGGCTGCCTGGTAATAAAGCCAGCTGTGTGAGGCACAAGTGAGAATCTGATCCTTCCAGCTTGTTGCCACAACGTGTTTTCGGCACAGCGCTCACTTTGTCAGCAGCGTCAGTAAAAGGCGTGATATTTTACTTAGAATGTGCATCTTTGAAACGAAATGAGGGGGGAAGAAAAATCAGAAGTGAGGAAAACCCAACCCTGTCGCCCACCCAGTTTGCTCCCCCGCGGGTTCCCTCTGACCTTTCCGCTCAGCATGAGCTGCTGTAAAGACTTGATTGCATCAAATTCATACATTAGAGAACCTTCCTTTTGAGACCAGTTTAAAGAAAGTATTTTTTTTTTTACATTTTCTTTGTAAATTCAAATTGCTTTATTGTCTGAATGAAGTTTAAAGCGTTATATTAGGAAATGGTGTTATTGGTTAGCTTTACCGTTCGCAAGCTCACTCCAAAAGCCAAAAGCAAGCTCTCTTTTGTCCCAACGGATTAGTTCTGATGTGGTTTAGGCATGCGACCTCCTTAGATCGCACCTCGTTTCACGCTACAAGGCCGTCACAACGATTTTTCGCCGCGCCTGTTAGCGTTGTCGCTGTAATAAAGATGCTGCCCCCTATTAATGATGTTTTTTTTTTTTCATTCCTCCAGTCAGAAATTGGTTTTGGGAAGCTGGAGACCTACATCAAGCTGGACAAACTGGGGGAGGTACGTGAAACTGTTGCACTCCCAGGTGCAAACAATCATTAGGTTTGATAAAACTAACTCATCTCCCATTCGCAATCTTTAGCAATGCGGCCCGATCGCAAGATTGCTGAACTCAATCCATTCATCCAGTTTTTGCTGGTTTCTTGTCTAAAGCCGGCCCACCGTAGAACTATTCAACTCATATGTTTCTTCTTCGTTCCCTTCTCCTCCTGCTCTCCAGGGAACATATGCGACCGTTTTCAAGGGCAGGAGTAAGCTAACGGACAACCTGGTGGCGCTGAAAGAGATCAGACTGGAGCACGAGGAGGGGGCTCCATGTACGGCTATCAGAGAAGGTAAGAAGACGAGCGGAAAAGTGAACTTCAAAGGGCTTCAAGATATTCAGAGGTCAGCTGAGTGGAAGTTTAAAAGTCAACGCGCGTAACATGATGGATATCACATCAGTCTAGCCCTGCAAATCTGTCCTTTTTTTAAATTATTTGTATCATTACAACTGTAGTGTAATTTTTTAAGATTTTAGTCAACGATAACTAATATACGAAGTCCTAAAAATGTTTTTCCTCAACCCTGTTTTATTTTATTTTGCAGTTACAAAGGGCACAGTAATATGCAGCTTACAAGTTGAACTTTTAACCTAGAAGCTCAGTCTAATGTGACAGCAAGCCCATACCTTTAACACATCTACCCTAATGTAAAGCACAGTCATGGCAGCATCAATCTATGAGTATGCTTCTATTCATCAGGGAAAAATTAGCTCCTTACATCAGATAAGCATCTAGTCTGACTTAGCTTTGGTTATTATGCAAAGAGGGAAGGCTAAAACCTTCTTACTTTCAGCCGCAGCTGTGTTGGTCATTCGTTTGAATTGAATATTGTGATCAGGATTTTGATTTTCTTATATATTTCTGATATTGACCAAAATCTCTCTGAGCCTTCAGGATTAGCTTACCTAATTAGTCTTTCGCAATTGTTATTTTGCAAACTGTTAACACTACAATTAATACTGAAGGAGGAGGGCAGCTTTTTCTTGGAGCTTTTGTCTGTGCCTAAGTTTAACTGCGAAAATAGACAAAAAAAAAACCATGAACTAATTTATCTCAGTTTTACGTCATGACACACAGATTGCTACGTCGCGTTAGCCTAGCAACTGCTCCATGTGCAAAGATCCTCAGCACAGGCAAGATGTTGGTTTATCAAAGACTTTCTGAAGACACACAGGTGATGATATAGAAATCTGCTCAGAAAAATAAGAATATATCTTTAGGCTTAAATTTAATGTTTTTTTTTTTGCCATTAACAGTTTTAAACACACAAGAACTTCATTACTAGGTCATAAGCTACATTTACTGTTGTTTACTCATTGCCTCGTTATCAGGATTCTGTGAAATCATGTTCTCAGCATAAATTTGTCTCTACTTTGTTTTAGTGTCTCTACTGAAGGACCTGAAACACGCGAACATCGTCACATTGCACGATATCATCCACACGGACAAGTCGCTCACCCTGGTCTTCGAATACCTGGTGAGGCTGCTTTCACCTCCGCTGTCACCTCGCTCACGGATACTGAAACTCATTTTCTGTGTTAATTACCGCTGACCTTATGCAGGGTGGTGGGGGGTGTTAACCAACTGTTGAGGTTCATTGTCCGCCCTCTAACGGCCTTGGTCTCTTTTCTAGGACAAAGACCTTAAGCAGTACATGGACGACTGCGGGAACATCCTGAGCATGCAGAATGTTAAGGTGAGCCTGCCGGCCCACCTGCCTTAATGAACTGTCAAGATTATTATTTTTTTTTCTGTGTGTGCTGGTTTTGAACCAAGAAATGCAGCTTGTGTGCCACCTGGTGGCAAAGGGATATTAGTGAAAAATATTCAATGTTTTATAATTTTTCTGAGGCCAGCGAGTTTATAATGCACTAAGATTTTTAGTCTGTGAATCTAAAATACAGCAGCATCTTCCGTCGCATATTTGTTTTTATTAATAACGCAAACGTGTTTCTGTAGATTTTCCTGTTCCAGATCCTGCGAGGCTTGGCCTATTGTCACAGACGGAAAGTCCTCCACAGAGACCTGAAGCCCCAGAATCTGCTAATCAATGACAGGGGAGAACTCAAACTGGCCGACTTCGGTAAAATCCAACGGCTTGATTACAGATCGGGGGGGGGGGAGTTGTAGATCTTTGTTATTGGTTGACTTCTTTAAAATTAGCAACATCATGTGTGCTGCTCCTGATTTCCCACAGGTCTGGCGAGGGCCAAGTCCGTGCCCACTAAAACATACTCCAATGAGGTGGTGACGCTTTGGTACCGGCCTCCGGACGTGCTTCTGGGCTCCTCTGAATACTCCACGCAGATAGACATGTGGTGAGTGGGCCTCGCTCTGTGGAGGAGATGGATGCTGTTAGTCTTTGCTTCCATATGTCTGCTCAGCAGGAAGATGGAGCTTTGAAACAGTTTCTCCTAAAAGAAGAAAACAGCTTAAATCTGATCTATGTGGAAAACACTGCGGATATGTGAGGACTCTGATTTAATTGGTCCATGTTTTACACCTATACTGTTTTTCAAAAGCACTCCTAACTTTTGAAGTTTTACACATTTTTCTTGTGTTAAAACCATAATGTATGATGTAATTACTACCCAACAAAAATTAACACGTAATTTTGAAATAAAAAGATCTGAATCTGAAAGAAAAAAGCAAATGTTATTCTTTTATGCAGTTATTTTTTACATTTCTGAACACATTAATGGGCTTTAACCCTCTGGAGTCCAGGGTATAATTGGCCGTTTTTGACGACTTCAGATTTTATCCTTATATTTCATTTAAAAAAAATTTTTTATTGTGTAAAATCACACAACAAAAAGAAAAAAGTAATATTTTTTTTATGTGAAAACCACAAACATGTTTAACGAACCATTTTCACAACTTAGAATAAAAATCTAAAGTGTAGATAAACTGTGAATGTCCGACTTCGGGAATGCGACACAGAGCGTTGGTGTGAGCGTTGAACTCGTTCTGCTCTTTGTGACACCCAACTCTCTGTGGTCCTGCCAGGGGAGTGGGCTGCATATTCTACGAGATGGCTGCCGGGCGGCCGCTGTTCCCGGGCTCCACCGTGGAGGACGAGCTGCACCTCATCTTCAGACTGCTAGGTCAGTGCTGCCCCCTGTTGACGGGGGAAAATACATGAACATGAGCCTTTAATTTCATCAACCCTGGCATGTACACCCCCCCCCCCCCCCAAAAACCACACATATACACTGTGGGTGCATGAAATAGCCCCTC
>JAVLVB010000079.1:1247688-1265389 GCA_032876305.1 Orestias chungarensis | reverse complement strand
ACCCAGGTAGGACCGATATTCATACTCTGTTATCTTCTAGATGTCGCTTTATTTTTTCTGTTTTTTTTTTCTGTTAAGTCAATAACTTTTACGCTAACCGAATCCCCCCTACTTGTCTCTGGCAGCCCTTTTATCATTGAAAATGGGAATGAGCAAGTGTGTGTCGTGAGGCCGAGGTACAAGAAGAAGAAGAGCTGTTCGATGTAGAAAATTCGTGTCGCTGCGTTGTTTAGTTAGGAGTGTGTGTCCTTTGTCACTTCCTGTAAGGAAATCCTGTGGAATAGTTGACTCTTGTTTGGTCGAGTTTCCTTCCTTACAGCCGCCAGCATCCGTGAGTCACCCCACCTTACTGACCCTGCTCCCTCTCTCTCTCCCCCTCCTTCCCACGCAGGCTGGATAACGATGGAATCGACCTGCTGTCTTCATTCCTAAAAGTGAGTCACATCTTACCTGACATAAAATGCTAAGTTTATAGCACAGCAGCTTACTGAGCGCTTATGCTAAAGTCGACAGCATTACGACAAACCAACACCCCTCCCCACGTCCCTATTTTCAGTACGAATCCAAAAAGAGGATCTCTGCTGATGAAGCAATGAGGCAGCCATACTTCAGGAGCCTGGGGCTACACGTGCAAACGCTGCCAGAGAGTGAGTAATGGAGCTGTGATGCAGAAATGCAGCCAGTTAGGTACAGCTCTCAAGATACTCCCGAGAGCCGAGGGGGATCTGTTGGAGATTTTCCCTCCCGGTGACCGACTCTGTCTCGTCTGCAGAAATGTCCATATTTACACTGAAGGAGGTGCAGCTGCAACGAGACCCCGGCTACCGGAGCTCCTCGCACGTCGAGTCAGGTGAGACGGTCGGTGTAAGCAGAGACATTTTACCAGAGGTATTCATGTCCCTCCAGAAACTGTATTGTATTTTATCTGAATCAATTTATTTATAACGCGCCTATTTACAAGGCATGTCGTCTCAAGGAACTTCATAAGAAAATCCATTCATAAATACATCGTTAACAAATCAATTTTTTTTTAAAAAGGTTTCCAGTCTAAGGAAACCCAGCAGATTGTATCGACTCATTGACTTTCAGCATTCACTCCTCTGGAACCAAGAGTTGAGGAGGATCAAAATATTATCTTTAGTCCACTAGCGTTTTGTACTCAGTCCTTCTTGAGTCAGTACAGTCCCAATGAGGTCCTGCCAGAAGTTCCCAAATTAAAATAGAGTTCTGGGCTTTGACTGGTCCAATATAACACAAGAATGTGTTTGAGCGATCTCCAACCCTAATCATCAGAATCTACTATCATGGAGGTTTTATTCCTGCGCCAACAAAGCGGATTCAAATGATTGAATTTCCTCTTCAGCGTGCCATATAGTTTGCTATTTATTTGACTAAACCCATGTCGGCCTCTCAAATTCATTCAAAAATAAATTTGCTTGCAAATTCTTTGCAATTGCAATTTTGGTTGTAATTTGACAAAATGTGAAAATGTTCAGTTTTATGAATACTTGTTTAAGATACTGATCAGCAGCTGATGTTTCTTTAAAGAAGCTCATACATTTAGCCGTGGATCCATTTAAGTGTTAAACTGTTTAATGTTTCTTTTAGTTGGAATAGTACAGCCTGATTAGCAAAATATGTCTAAATACCATCGATAAAAGTTCAAACCTAAATTGTTCCCTCTGTTGTCAGTGTGAATCAAAGACACAATTACTGATCAAGGTTTGGAATATATTTTGTGTTCTTAAATGCAAACTTGAGATTTAATTCCTGTAGCATGTATTTATCAAACTACCAAAATAAATTACCTGATTAGCAAAGTTAAACTTGCAAGAGGGATTAAGTGACCACTGATCAGCTCATTCCTATTCATTTATTGGCCTTAAAAAAAAAGACACTTATATTTTCAGGATTGTTCTGTTTTGTATGTTTTCTTTCATTTATATTTTAGTTAATATGGGTTCCAGTATAAAAATAATGATATGACCATTGACAACTGCTAAATAGCATTTAACTACTCTAACTAAAAATATGGAATAAAATAAAATCCTATCAACCATCTATAGTTTTAAACATACAAATAATTTTCATTGATGTCATTTTCAATCAATGGTAATACAACTATTTGTAATTTTACCATAGATTATCTACTACTTGTTTTCACTGTGTTGTAAAATAGTATTTACATGTTTTGGATTGTTTTAAATTATACCTGATGACTACAAATTATCTGTCTAATCTTAATATCTATAAGCTATAGTAAGGATAAAAAGCTACTTTAAATGATAGATTTTCTAGATACTTAAACTGACTATTTAGAGTACACCAATCTGGCCGTACTCTAAACAGTAATCAACCTCTCTGATTATTATCAGTCGTGTACCATTTCTTTCATGAAGTTAAGCACAGTTGTGCCTCGTCATGGTCTGATTACTACCTGACTTCCACAATCAACAAAACATTAGTTGACAACAAGAAGTAGGAAGTCATTGACATCTACAAGTCACAAGTGGGTTTTATGGACAGTTTAAGTCTTAAGGCTTCCAACCAACCAGCGGTTAATCCCAGATGGAGAGAGCAACACAGTGATGAACCTTCCCAGCAGCGGCTGGCCTAACAAAACTAATCCAAGAGTTCATCTAGGAGGTCGAAAGAACCCAGAACAGAGTCTATGGTGTAAAATTGTCCCCCTAACATGTAAAGGGTGACAAAAAGAACAGTTTTGTAATGAACAATTGTAAGTCTATTCAAATTAAAACCAACATAATGGAATTGTAAGTAAAGTGGCTGATTGAGCGGATTTAGAATAATAATCAGGTGAGGTCATGTATCTGCTTCTGGTTCTCAACTTCAAGAACGAAGCACCAAGGGATTCATTTAAGAACTGTTGAAACTACTTTTTAAATTTTAGTTCATGCGTTTAGATTCATATTATGGGTACTTCAAGTACAGGTTTTATGGTTTGGCTGCTGCTAAATCCACTGTCTGTTTCGTCCGAGATTTAATCCCGCATTCAAACCCCCCCACTCTGTGTCTCTCTCTCTCTCTCTCTCTCCACCAGGCAACGGAAAGAACAGGAGGCAAAGCATGCTGTTTTAAAAACTCTGCACCGGACTGTTGTTTTATCGTTGTGAAAAGAAGGACGTCCTTGCCAGACGGATCCGTTCCTAGAGATGGATGGGTGTGTTGAAATAACCCCCCCCCCCCTTACCTGTCCCCAGTACGACTCCTACCCCTCCCTCCCATCCTTCTCCCAGGTTCAGTGCAAACCTGGCTCCAGTGAGAGACTTAATTTACTGTACATTTATATTTATTGAGAGAATTTGCTGCTAATCCTAACTACTGTTTAGATCTCTAACTGGCTCTGTCACTTTAATGAATACATGCCATTTGTATAGATTTTTAACATTTTTTTTCTTCTTTTTTGAAGTGGTTTTTATATATATATATATATATATATATATATATATATATATTTTTTTTTTTTTTTCACACTGTAAACAAGGTCACTCCAACCTTCAAAGCGCCATGCTGTACATTTCCTGTAGCAGCTCAGGAGGAGGTCAAATGTTCTGTCTGTTGTAAACGACGCTGCCACAATTAACCGTGATCATTCGCTATGAAGGCCTCGGAGGCCAGGTTTCGTGAAATTATCGATCGTCCGCATCCCCACTGGAAGATGACAGGCGAGGATGCGGCGGTCTGTCGTGAGCAGCAAAAAACAGGCATAAAAGAATCTGCAACAGGGGCGTTACTAGAATAAATTCTAGCTGAAACTCCTCAATGTTTTACTTTGTTCTAGGGGTTGTGTGATTAATTTTATTTTTATTTTAATTTTTTTGCCTCCATCCATGTGTTGCATGTCCTCCAGCTAGACCTCCTGAACCAGAGAGGATACTAGCTCTAGTTCTGCCTCCCCTCCAGTCGGTCTGGTTCGCAGACGCTGTTCATCTACCAGTGTTAAAAACAGACGTTTTGTATAATATTCTCTAACTTTATTTGTGAATAATTGATAACAGTGTGGGGATTTTGTTGCAGTTTTTTTTCCAAAGGTAAAAGAAATTAAATTTAAAGTTTAAACAAATATTTTGTGGTTTGTCTTTTACATCAGCTCCTGTTTCCCCAAAGTGTTCATACATCCTACAATTTTCAGCCTTAAATTAAAAGGATCTGTGTATTAATGGGATTCTACACAACAAAATACAACAGGAAAATTTGTGAAATAAGTCACTCAGTCCAAAAATCATCCTGACCTAACAAAAAGTGAGAAACGATGGCAGTATCATGCTGCGGGAATGCTTTTCTTTTCAGAAATGATGGGAAAAAGGAATATGAATGAGTGCAAATGTCTCAGATTTTTCATGTAAAAAAAAAAAAAAAAGAAATGCTGCAAACCATCGTCTAAAATCTCCACCGATTCCAAAGGAGTAAAAAAACAACAAAAGGTTTGAGTTTTTTACGCATTCAATGCTTCGTTTATTGGAAATTACTTTTTTTTTTACAATACAAAACATATACAGAATGCATAACTGTATGCCAAGTCCAGTATAAAAAAAAAAACGGTACATGAAGTTTTACAAAAAGTTTTATTGATCAGAAATCTCGTCTTCATTAAAAAGATTTTGTAATTACGTAAAAAATACAAGACAATAAGGCACAGCTGGTACTATCTGGAAAGCATAGTGCATACATTAGATTACCACCCTAGCGAAACCAGCAGTTTCAAGTTGTAAAGAGGGGGGAAAAAAACGCCTGTACAAGATTAAAAAAACAGATTTTTTGCAGAGAATGAGCCCGTCCGTGTAGAAAATGTGCTGTTTCTTCAGCACAGACGCCTCTGAGACGTTGCGCTGTATGGCTTTTACCAAGTGCTTTCAACGACTACAATCTGGAGCAACTCAAGTGCAAAATAAGAAGAAGAGTGAGGTCACGTCTCTGTTTTTTTTGGGGGGGGTTTTAGTTTTTTTTAAAAGCAGGATATATATATATATGAACTCAAATGCAGACGACTGAGAAACTTCGAAACGCTCTGGAGTGTTCACAGTCCCCGGATCAGGATTTGTGGCTGGCGGGGGACAGGAGCAGGGAGGAGGCGGTTCCTTCCAGGTTTGGGAGGGGGACAGGCATGTGTCCGTTGATTAGGCTGGGGAACTGTGAAGGGAAGAGAGAGGGGCTGAGAGTTAACGCGTGGTTGCTTTCCGGTAGGAACTGCAGCATTGTCACTGCTCTGCTTTCCTGTTTTCTCAAAAAAAATTTGTCTTCCTCTTTAATTTCTAATTCATTGTGCTTCTTCCTTCCTCCTTGTATCTCTAACCCTAAAACCTCACATCAGAGTGGAGAGTGTGTATTATTTGTGTTAAAACTGTGTTTTGCGTATGTGTGTGTGCCTGTAGAGGTAATGTATGTTTGGTAAATGAGCAGCTCTCAAACCAGTCCACCCTGTTCAGCCCGGCTCCCCTGGGCTCAAACAGGAAGTATTCGCAGGATTTCCTCTCGCTCTCACGAGCTCTGAAACAGGACACCTCTGCAGGACCTGCCTGCAAAGTCTGAACTTGTTTCTCAACCGTTTGCTGCTTTTCAAATATTGAGGGGAAGAAAAAGTGCTGGACATCAGATTATAATATGTCTTTAAAGTAAAGACCTGCTGCAATGTTTTTAAAATTGTCTTTTTTTGCAGAAGCGCTTGTTTTACCAGCACGCAACTTCCTCCTTCGCCTATGTGAGTACTTCCAGTAAACAGTCGTCAGCGCGCACCTCGTGGGTTATTTTCGGCCCATTGTCTTCCGCACTCTGAACCACACCTGTGCGCGCATCGCTTCTTACCTGGAAGAGGGAGCTGTGGCCCTGCAGCCGGGCGGGGCTGAGGGGGGCGACGGGGTTCAGGCTGCTCCAGAAGTGGATACCCGACAGCAGCGGACTGTGGGCCAGCAGCAAACCCGACGGAGTCTGTGAGCGAGAAGTCCAAAAAAATGTACAAAGGGAAACCAGTAAATGAGAGGGTTTTTTTGTTTTTATAAAGACTGAAAGAGAAACTGGGTTCGGAAACGTTGCTCCGAGGGGTTTAATAACGTGAAACATGCTGAAACGATAAATGGATGCGCTTTTGGCTTTTGCAAAAACAAACTCGGAGCAGGAAGGAAGTCTGCGGTTTCGCCTTCTGAATAAAGGAGGGGGGGTGCATTGATCCTTAGGAGAGAAAAAACATATGAAATCAATTTCTACATCTATCCCCCTCCCCCACACGTCTCCCTGTGTCACCTCAGCGCCGTGAGCCAGAGCTGCAGTGGACCAACCCGGCTCTGCTCACATTATTAATGGAATTATTGGAGCATATGGCATCACTTAGGGACCACCAGCCCCCCCAACACCCTCCGCCTCTTTTTACAGCCTGGACTTGTTGAAAATCTCAGTAAAACGCCTGTTTTTCACTCCTTTCTGAGTCTCCTTGCTTAATGCATGGAGGATCGCTGGATGATCTGCTGAAACCGGCTTTAAAGTTAATAAAACAGATGATCAAATACTAGTTGATGTGCGCGCAAGATCCTTCCAGAGCGCCACGTCTTCAGAGAAACATTTTTTGAGGTCACTTAAAAACCAGCTGGATTTTAACAGGCTGTCAGAAAACTCAATGAGTTTTTATGTCCAATAATTACTTAATTGTGCATATTAGTTTTTTTTGTTTAGATGTCAATCTAACAACCTCATGTCTTATCTTTAGTAACTAATGTGTAACCTACTGAAAAACTGTAACTGGTCAATTTTATTCAAATATACATTTAATTATATATTTTAATTTACATGTAAATTAAGATTATTCTTTAATCATTTATATTTAACCTACCTAGTAAATATTAATATTTAAAAACTAATTAAATGGACATTTAACCTACATATTAGGTTGATAAAATATTTTATTAATAGTTATCTT
This sequence comes from Orestias chungarensis, assembly GCA_032876305.1. NCBI lineage: Eukaryota > Metazoa > Chordata > Actinopteri > Cyprinodontiformes > Cyprinodontidae > Orestias > Orestias chungarensis. The sequence continues at coordinate 1,258,461 of JAVLVB010000079.1, read as the reverse complement.
CAGTTATCTACCAAACTGTAAAACCTTCTGGATTGGAAGGCTCAGAATATTTGCATAAGTGACTGAAATGCAGTTTTGTTATGAAAAAATGAGATACTGGTGGAAAATATTTAAATTTAAATTGCTTACTGAAGACAGAAACTTGATTAATGTTAAAAAATGGTGCAAATTTAAGATGGAACTAAACCTAATCCGGACAAATTTAATACTCAGATTTCTATTGACTGTAAAGTCTTGTTTTGCTAATTCACTAAATGCATTAAAGACAAAGATCTCCCATCATATCAGATCATTTAAGCACATTAATTATGATGCTCTTTTCTGTGTTGAAAAGTAAGAATAATGTTGATGAGATAAACTTTGATAATAAAGAGGAAAATAATCTTCTGATCCGTACGTTTTGTATTGCATTTAAAATCTGCAGCATTTTGTTTTTATATACCAACAAGAAAACAAAGAGAAATGGGTTAAAACTTGAATAAAAACGGTCTGATTTCAAAGAACAGTCTAGATGGATTCCAGCCAGGAGAAGTCCATTCGCAGGAAACTGCTTTCTAATGTTTTTGTGATCTATGTGTCTGACTGGTTTCGGCTCTGAGGAAAAGCCAGAATCCAGTTTGACTTCAGTTGGAAAGCGAGAGAGAACGGTGTTGAAACATGTTGTGATACGTCAACGTAACGGTAGTTTCAGAGCACGGTTCACCTCACACACCCTCCTCGGCGAATGATCGGCCACATCGTTAAATATTTTTTAGCTCAGCTCAAGTTTACCAGCAGGACATGAAACCGTTGGTTTGAAATCATTTCATTCACGTCCCAGATGAGATACTATTGTTCGCTTTGACCTGTCTGTGGCTTTAGTGTTGATGAATTTGATCCCCGTTAGGGAAACTTACCACGCTGGAAAACACCTCAGGAGTCTAACATGACTGAGTCAAGTGTTTTCCAAACCTCCTAACCCTCTGACTCACGTCTACAAACAAGGAAACGCTGTCACTGTTTTTCCTGATGGGAACGTTTTGACCCAGGCGGGTGTCTCACCTGTGTGGTGAAGAAGGCAGGAGTCAGTGAGCCGGACGGCAGCGCCGGGCTGTTGAGGGCGATGGAGCCGATGTCGCTCCCTGTCAGGAGGAGGGACGGACTGGAGATCTCCAGGGCTTTGGGCTTTTTGCTTTTGGGCGGGAGTCCGTCTCCTTGGTCGCCTCTGCTTCTGTTCGTGGAGCTGCTCCTGCCGCCCCTCTTTTCGGGGGCCAGCAGCGCTCGCTCCCTGTGGCCCGAGGAGAGATTGAGGGGCTGAACGTTCTGGTCCAAGTCCTCCTCCTCCTCCTCCTCCTCTGCAGCGGCGCTCCAGCTTCGCCCGGGCCGGGCGTGCAGGGGCGGCGGGGACGGGGAGTGGGAGCGCGACGGGAGTCTGGGTTCGGACTTGACGGAGGGAGGCGAGCTCCTCCCGACGGCATTTGTGCCGAAGCGGATGACGGAGCGCGGCTCCTCCATACGCTCGCGCAGGCTCCGCTGCAGGCCGGCGATGCTGAAGGACGAGTAGAGGCCAGAGTGGAGGTAGTCCCTGTGGCACTGCTGCGCCCCCAAGGCGGCCAGGGTCCTCCTTTGCGCCTCCTCCTCACTATCCTCCTCCGGTTCTGTTTCGGCCTCCAGCTCAGGCGCCTCTCCTTCATGGAGGGGAAACCTTCCAGAGGCCAAGCCCATCTCCACCGCCTGCGGGTCCATCTTCAGGATCTCAGGGAAGGACACGAACTTATAGACAAACTTCTGGCCAATCACCTTTTTGATGATGTTCTGCAAGACAAACGTGAATGTTATTACAGAACTGATGAGGACAATGATAATTTCTCAAGAAACTATACAATCAGCTGGAATAACCTTGTCGTAGTAGTAGCGCAGGGCTCTGCTCAGCTTGTCGTAGTTCATGTTGGTCTTGTTTTTGCGCAGCCCCCAGAGCTTGGCCACCTCCTCCGACTTGAGGAGCTTGAACTCGCCGTCCGTGGACGTCCAGCAGATCAGGTGTTTGTGGTTCTGGTCGAGCAGCAGCTGCAGCAGGAACTGCCACAGAGTGATGGCGCTGTCCATACCTGTAGCGGGGAGGAAGGGGAGGCTCTCTGATTTAAGTGTGTTCCTGCCAACATTTTGTTTAACTGAGCAGGAGGAGTGGGGGGGTCCTGGTGGGGGGTCGACGGCCCGGACTCATGAATAGAACAGTGTGTGAAAAAGAATATGGTGTAATGTAGCGGCAGCAGCAGGAGGAAAGAGAGAGAGACTATAAGGAACAACAGCACAAGCCTGAAATATGCTGCGGTTCAACCTGGCCCTCTCTCCACAGGAAGCATGACGGCCCGGCGAGAGTTATCCCTTTAATAAAGGAATGTGCCGTCTCCGAGCTCCTGTCTGCCGACTGGGAGCTTACTGTGCCCAACAAGTCGACCGCATAAAGACCCAGCATCCCCTTTTTTTATTATTTGCTGTAGTTTTAACCACCCAGACAGAGAAGTTTAGATGATCAGTTTGATTGACTTCGAAATGAATGCTGCTCGTTTCCTTCTGGAGTCAATAGTGAACTTAATAATAATTATAAAGGGTTCTATTGAACTTTAAATAGATTACAAAAACTATGTTATTAGAAGTATTTAAAAGAGTAATAAAAAAAAGCTGGGACCTGCATTTGGTTGCAGCTGCTAAGTCTTTTACTGTAGGTTTGCCCATGTAGCGACTGAAACTTTGACTAGGTCACTCTAGCTCAAATGTGTTTTGGTCCAAACTGTGTTTTGGATTCTTTTCCATCGACTCCCTGTCGAGGAAGATTGTGCCACCAATTATTTTTCACTTTGATGAAAACAGTAGCGGATCTTTTAGACTCACATGCTGAGATTTCATTTAGAGATGCACCAAAAATGAAAAACATTTAATAAAAAAACTGGGCCAAATACATTTCAACAGTGCGAAAAAGCGAACCCGACGGCCACTACTGCATCACTACGTCACATGACCAAACCAAAACAAACATGGCCAACCATCCAGAAAGCACAAACCCAGACAACAACATAGGAATACACATTGGTTATAAACACTAGCGACGTATTCCTTATCTGATCCATACTGATGTTACTGCCAATATTTAGATGACATTTAAGTGAGCCATTCAGTTTATCTGAAACCTGCAACTTCTTAATGCCAGGCATCCTTTCCAGAGTGATGTTCTTAGATGAGACCAAATGTAGAAAAGTGGTTGGAAACTTTCGCAAGGCACTCTTTTTTATTTCTCGAACAGGCCGATGATGTTCTTTGAGAGGCGGCAAGTGAGAAACACCAGAACTTTCCCGGCCGCCCTGAGAGGGCCGGGACCGGTTTTCCGACAAGGGTCTCCTGTCCACCATGTGAAACCACAAACCTGTCAGAGTCAGGACTTCCTCCTATTCTACTCCCAAGGACAAATGTGGAGGTGAGGGGATCCCACAGCGGGGGGTTGTTTCCACAATCCGAGCCACACTTCCCACTACAATCCCAGAGGGAAGAGGTCAGAAGATCACATCATTGACTTCACTTTGGCTGTTAGACAAAGGAAACAAAACTGAAGCTTCCCAAAGCCAACAAACTACAATGTCTGCGGTTAGTGCAGCAAACTTCTAGTAATAGTGAACTTCCTGTTCTAAAACCCCTGACAGTGACCTAAAGCGGCTTGAAGGCTGAACTAGAGCCAAGAAGTGTTTCTGGATCTCTGCAGGAACATCTCTGCAGGGTTCCTGGGGGAGCAGGAGGGTGAGGATGAGGAGTCCTGCAGCTCAGATGCTGTGATGAAGAAGAAGGGATCTGAGCTCGCACAAAGCCCCGCAGTGTGTCTGCTGAGGGGAAACTCCTGATGAGATTAGCGAGCAGCCGTCAGCCAGCCTCTCTCTTCAGCCACACAGATGTTGCTCAGACCGGAAGTAAGCAGCGCTTTGCTACTTTTGCTGGGGGGGGGGTTGTACTCCCTGAAACTCTCCAAGCTGTTTCAGGGAAGCAGGCGCGCTACTTTCCAACAAAGGCGAGAAAGAAAAGTCAGGAAAAGCCAAAGTAAGCCGCTTTACCTGCTCTATCTCCGTCCGTCTGCGTTCACTGCGGGCTCCCTGGCGTCTCCATGCTGGCTCCTGCTCTGCGCGGCTCTGCTGGACCTGAAATCGGATCCTGGGCTTTTTTCTCTCTCTCTCCGCGAGCAGGAAGTCGGACCCGGCTCACTTCCTCTCCCCTGCGATCCCCGGGCAGCGAGCCGTCTGTGTAAACACAACTTTTCTTCCCTAGCAGTCGCCCTGCTCTCTGTCTGCACACATGCTGGCGGAAACTCCGACAGTCCGTGAACTGACATCACCGACGCCTTCAGGAACGCCTCCAAAATCCCTCTACTGGAGATTTTTGGTGTGATTTCTTATGATTTATCAGCCTAATATCTATATTTGACCTTTTTTGGTGTAAAAGTGTTCGAGTCATCAACGCTTTTGGAAGGCTGGCAGCTTTTAATATATTCAGTCAGGCTCTTGGCCCTGGGCGTCATGACCTATAGGGGAGCCATATTAGATGCAAATGCTTTTTCTTTGTGTTTTGAGCCAAAGATGCTCAAACGGTGTTCTATCTATCCATCTATCCATCTATCCATCCATCCATCCATCCATCCATCCATGCATGCATTCATAGTTATGCCAAATTTTGCAGTTTCCATACAAAACACCTGCATTTATGTCCGTTACATTTGTTGTACTCAAACTATTTAAATTTAATTAAACAGGAACAACAGAAACAGTTATTCTTTTTTTATGTAATTAAATTAACTTGGTAAGTAAATGTTCAATGGACTCTGTGGTGCCTCTTTGATTTCAACACAAATCTGTCTGGTCAAGCAATCTTAATGCAGAGCAAGATTGAACCCCAGGACATTCCCCACACAATCAGTTTTTGTACTCCCAGCGTTTATTTTCCTGCTACACATAAGAATTTCAGCACAAAAAAGAAGCAGACTACCTAAAGCTGGTGTGGTCCTTCACGGTTTGAAGCAAGAGGCTGCAAAACCTTTTGAGTGTAAGTTCTTCGGACATCATCTCTTGAGGCAGCAGCATTAGGTCAGACCTAGATAGGCTGTTAAAGAAAACTGGTTCAGTTCTGGGAATGACTTTGGAACCACTGGAAATGATTCTTCTTAAACTCAAGAAAATTACAACCAGCCCTTTCATCCTTTTCATGATCATACAACACAACAGATTCGCTCCACCACTGACTGCTTCTTACCCTCATCCAGCATCTCCAATAACTCTTTGAGAAACCTCGGAAATAAAATATATATTTTAATTTGATTTAAATTTTGAAAATACTTTCAGGTATATTTGTGTGCATCATCGAGCGTTTTTAGACTTTTAGCTTATTTTGCTGGGCCACCTTAAAAAATGGTTCAGACAAATAACAATAAATAATCTACATTCAATTGTCATTTTCAGACCAATTCACTCATAATGTACTGGAAATAAAAGGATTCACGAGTGGATTTAGTTTAACAACATATGTGAAGATTTAAAGCATCAAGCCACGATGAGACTTAACTTTTAAAAACGCGTTTTAGTCGCATTTAGCCTTTCACCAGCAGGGGGCAGTGATGAGCACCCGCAAGCTTCAGCACATTAAACAAATTCAAGTCTTAGATAAGACTCTAGTGACCACACCTTGATGGAGACTGAAAAAAAGAGTTTTTCGTAGTTACCGCAGTCTTTATCTCATAGAGGGGATAAACACCTTCAGATTGATTTATTAGTGATTTTTTTTATCTACTTTAGATTGACTGAGTCAGACTTTCCTTGACTCTTGTGGCATCAGCCATCTTTGTTATCTGTTGGAGGAGCAGTTTAACCACAGTTGAGAGGAAGCGGTTGGATAAGCTCATCAGGATGGCCGGCTCAACATCTGCCACCCCACGCATGAAGCTGTAATAGCTGAACTTGAGAGCTCCTCCAGTGACTGACTGCTGAATCCTAAAAATACACAGCCAAGCGTTACTGTGGATCCTTCCTCTCAGCAGCTGTAAGACTGTATAACCATCACTGCTGCTAACTAAAAAGGTGTTTACATCCCTAGTATTTATAAAGTTTTGCTCATTTTAAAGAACATTTCCCAATGCTCCATGTACATCTACACATTCCCACCATTAGTGTGTCGGAATATGGACATTAGGTATTGTAAGATGAATGGTTCTGGCCAGGGGCGGATCTAAGATCCTAGGAGATCAGGGGCTTAGCAATGAGGGACAGTATCTGGTGGTCCACCTGCTGCTGTCCCTGGCTGTTCAGCCCTACATGTATCTGTGTTATCTGGTTGAGAAAAACAAAAACCAAATCCCAACATTCAATCTAAATCTCAACAACTCACTATTACCAATTCAAGTAAATCTAAGAATGTATATCTCAGATTAGACACATTAGTTATCTCATGTCAGGTTTCATATGGAGAAGGTATAGATCTATACTCCTAATCAAATAAACTAAAGTTAGACCTGCACATTCACAAACCTGAAACAGCTCGTTTGTGGTGGTTCACTGGCTGATGCTGTTGCAGATGACATGGGGGGGGGGGGGTCTTCTCTTTAAACGTCAGATGGGACAAACCTCTTAAAACCAGTCAAAGCTTCACATTCCTAGAACATCAGTCTGTTTATCAGCAGCTGGTGCAGATCTCTGCTTTTTAAGAAAGCTTCTGATAGCCTGGATTAAGAAGTCAGACTCTTACATACCCTCAAACTCACACACTGACACAGCTGATCCACCACGGAGCTGCCAACACACATACGTGTACATGAACAAGACAGAGCACTAAGTTCACTAGTGCACAAGTGTGAGACTAGTGGTTAAGACACTCCTGCACAGGATTCACCCTGAATGGTGACGGCTTATTATAGGGAAAGATCTACAACTGTAAATAATTAACAACAAGATAACAAATAATGGTGAATGTGTGTATTATCAGAACAGTCTATAGTAATAACTGTGTAAGACCTGTGTAGTGCCTGTGTAAACACTTCTAAGTACAGCAAACAATACTTTTAACATTTAACCTGTTTTTAGAATTACAATATCAAACATCACAACAAATGTTTTACAAAAGTCATAAAAAAAGATGCATTTAGATTTTTGAAGCTGTCTGATGCTATTGAAGATAATGTTATATTTTTGCAGTTAAAATGAATAAGTAATAAAAAACTGTATAACCTTTGATAAAAACAAGAAAAGAACAAAATTTGCTGTGGAGGCGCCAGACTCCTAGAAGCTGAGAAACATTTCTTCTTCTGCCCTGGAGGCTACAGGCTGCTTTTCTCTGCATGCTGCCACTCTGTGGTGAATTCCAGTACTCCCCTTATTACTCAGATCAGATCAGGAGTGAGGTCCGGGGCTCTTGAGGAAACATCCGGGGCTGAAGCCCAAGTAGCCCCCCCCCTAGATCCGCCACTGGTTCTGGCCATCTGAGTGTTCTTAAAACACTACGGGTTGCATTTGTCAATTTTGAGTCCAAAATCCTACAAATTTCCAGATTTCAAGCCTCAAATGGCCTTTAAAACACTGTTTGAGATTTATTTGCCTATGCTGTATTTATTATGAGAACAAAAATTAGTGTTTTATTTCTTTCTTGGCACAAGTGACACCTCAGATTGAAGTGAGCAGAAATTGTGTAACTGATGCAATTTATTGGCTGGTCAAACCTGGAATTGTGCTAAAGAGTTTGTGTTTTTTGAAATATCCGGTTCATATGTAAAAACAAGGAATTCTTTGTGGACCTGAAAATATTGATGAATGGATTTTGTCTAGGATAATAGGTTGGTTTGTTTGTATGCTGGGTGGAAAAACGAAGCACTTGCACAGGGCACCATTAATCTCAACTTGTGGTTTTGCTGACTGAACCACCGTCATTTAAGGCTGGGCAGCTGATGTTATACTAACAGGATGATTTAGGAAGAGCTGAAAGGTTGCGTTTAAAATTCAGTGGTGTGGAAGTCATCATCGTTGTGTCCCAGAAAACCTTCCTTGAGAGAGCTGAATTGGCAGTTTTGGAAAAAGTATAAAGTTAGCATAACATTGAATTTTACCCAGACTCCCCAGCACTTCTTACCTGCCATCTAACAACAGAGGTGGGCTGTCAGTAATACACATGCTTGTTTATCATGGAACATGTTCCTGGATAACAGTTTTCATTGTACATGATTTGTTATTTTTATTTTGCATATTTAAACTGGGTGCTTGTGTTTTAGTTGCCACCAACGTTGCCATCTTCAAGAAGGTCCTGAACTCAAATTCTTCTTTCTGTATTAAGTTTGCATGCTCTCCCTGTGCATGCATGGGTTCTCTCTGGGTACTCAAGCTTCCCCTGACTGAGTGCATAGGCGAGCGCAAGCACAGTTGTTTGCCCGTGTGTCTCTGAGTTGCCTGTTGATGGACTATCAACCCCGCATCTTGCCCAATGACAGCTACCACCAGCCGACTTTGATCCAACAAGAACAGGCAGGTTATAGACACAATATGGATGTTTAAACAAAATCCAAACATTTGCATTAATAAAAAAAAAATATTCATCCATATTTTGAAAAGTTTCTCCACCTAATAGTGAACGTGGAATAAAGTATTATCATATTAAGCACTGACTGAATAAACATTGATACAAATAATGAAACAGACTGGATTGCAGTGATCAGTCTCTGAGTATTGAATAAATATTTGTTTGGAATGAGTTTTTCCTTACACTATGTTTACTCTGGGAGAAAGGCAGCCTAAAATCATTCATTCAGGGGTAAGAGAAAGTAATACTTATGATTCGACGATTTTAGCAGCTTCTATGCTCAGAATTAGTAATAAACCTAAGTTTTTCTTTAATATATTAAGGTTAAATCCATAGGTAACCAGTTTCTTTTCTATGTTGTGCTGGCTAATGAATTGTTTGACCGTGAGACGGTTCTTCTTTTGGAAATGAATATTTCTCTTTTTATTCTGACAATGAATAGAAAAAGCACATTATGGGCTGTCTGCTCCAAATCCTACACAAAGCAAAAGTATGTGATAAAACTACGATCAATGCCTGTTACTTTATGCTAATAAATTCACTATTTACACAATGGGATAGATTTGGATATTGTGATGTAGATTGTAGCAATAATGCACTTTATAAATTAATAAATAAACTAAATATATATGAATGAAAAATGACTCGGGGCCCATCTCTCCCAAGGGACAAGATTACAATGGGGAGAGCATAAGGGGAGCAAACATAATAACAAAAAAAAAAACAAAGATGAAGAAATAAAGAGGAGGGGGAAGAAACATCTCCCCCAGACTTTTGGAGCTGACAAACCTTAATCACATTCAACTTTAAAAACTGATAGAAGACGATCTTGCAAGGTGGAATCCCCATATAACTTATTGGCAGAGTAGCCACCATAAAGATGATGGTCCTTCCTAAAGTAAATTACCCATTTTCGATGATTCCCACAAGGCCATCCTCTGCTTGGTTTAAGTCACCAGACTCTTGTATCTCCAAATTCTTATGGAAAAACAAGCCACAAAGAATCAGCTTTAAAACTCTACAAAAAGTTAAAGATTTTGGTGGTTTAGATTTACCAAACTTTCAGCACTATTTTCTAACTAATAGACTGCAATACATCTCACATTGGTTTAAAAGTAACCCAAGAGATGAAGAATGGATGGATATAGAATAAACATTTTGTGATGATCTGGACATCTGTGATTTACTATTTATTAGCCTGATCATTAAACATCATAAATACTTTAAAAGCATCAACATCAGCTCTTCTCTGACAGCCTGGTGGGATTTTCTTAAAATAACCAAATTCACTCTTTCCATGTGAATTAACACCCATTTGGAACAACCCTGACATCCTGCTAAACACAAAAATGCTAAACTTTACAGTATGGAAAAACAAAGGAATAAAGACTCTGGAGCACATAGCCCAACATGGTAAATCTATTTCTTTGATACACTTATAACACTATTTGGAATAAATAGCAACAGATTCTTAGAATACCAACAAATAAAGGTAGTAATTAATGAGAAATACAATGTTAAGTGACTAGATCTACAACTCCCTTCCAGGGTAGGAGAATTCTTAAACATCTGCTCCCCAAAATACCTCTCAAGAATACACAAACTATTATCCAAGATAGAGAATTCAATTTCTTTAACATATTTAAAATGGGAGACGGACTTATCGTTATAATCAGATCACAATTTTTGGTTGCAAATATGCTGTAACACCTTCAGAATCCTAAGAAACCCAAATCTATAACTTATACAAAATAAGATTCTTCACCGAACTCATTACACAGGACAAAGGTTGTTCAAAACAGGTCTTAAATATAGAAATATCTGCTTACAGTGCACAGATAACACACCTGATTATTATATGCATGCTCTATGGTGCTGTGCACCAGTGCAGGCATTCTGGATTGAGGTTTGCTGGGGTTTGCCTGAGTCCGGGGGATTCGGGCTGCCTTGAACGTGCCGGCATGGTGGTGGTTCGCTGCCGGCTCCCGGCCTAGGCAGGGTGCTCTTTGGTCTCTGTTAGGTCTGCAGGATTCCACAAAGGAGTGTGATGGTGGGGCTGGGTGGGTTGGGAGTGTGTGTGCATCTCTCCCTTGTGGGGTGGTATTGGGGGGGCTGGAGGTGAGTGGTTCCGGGCCCAAGTTCCCACCTACAGTGTATGCAGTGACTATCACCCCCCCCCCCCCCCCCCCCCCCCCCCCCCCCCCC
>JAVLVB010000079.1:1143205-1247588 GCA_032876305.1 Orestias chungarensis | reverse complement strand
CGCCTCCGCTCCCAGTCTTACACACCTTACACCCCTCTCCTCTTTCGCTTCAGTCCACAAGACTCATCCACACACTTAGGGTCTTTGGGGTAGGGGTGTGCTTTCCGAAGTGGGGTGAAGTAGTACTTTGCCGCACTCCATGAACCACTCTCCCTCATTCTTAATTGCACATTAGTCACTATCACATACCACAAAATCACACATCACTCACAGGGCAGTTAGGGGCGAGGGGCTGTGCAGCAGCTGGAGAGCGGGGATCACGTTGCCCGCCCATACCACGCCCTCCTGACATTGAGGTCTGCAAACTGTGGCATGCTTCCAGCGCCCCTGTTTCCCAGGTACTGTCTAGGGTGGAGGAGGATTGGTCTGTGGTGGAGTCAGCGTCGGTGGGGGCGCTTCATGTCTCATGGGCCGCCCATTGGTCCCCCCAACCACCGACCCCCATCCCTACCTTGATTGACTAAGTGAGTGAGTGAGTGAGTGAGTGTGTAAGTGAGTGAGTGAGTGAGCATGTATGACTTTGTATGAATGTGGATGGGGCTGGGTCTGACTTGGGTGTCCTCTGTCTTTCCATGCTATTCCCGTGTGAGAGGGGTCGTGCACTATCTCCTCCTTGCCCTTCCTCAGTGCTCACTGCTGCACTCACCTTTGGCCAGACTGAGCCCTGGGATGCAGTGCTGGGGGCACGGGGGCGTGTATCGGTCCCCCTCGGCTGGCTGTCTTGGGTTGCCTGTCCCTCTCGGGTTTCGGACAGGCTCTCCACTAGGCGCTGGGGGTGCTCGAGCGTTTGGGCCATGGATCCCGCCCCTAGCCCGTGCTTGGGTGACCGAGGCCGGGCGGGGCGGGTGAGTGATGCTCCTGGCACCTTGTGGGTTCTACTCCGCGGCCTCAGGGGTTCTACCCCAGACTCCCTCTGCGGGCCTCTGGGTGGGTGCGTGGTGTTCCTGCGGTGGCCTGTCTGATCTCTGTGCTCTTGTGTGGCCCCGTTGTTCTGGACCTTGTGCTCCTTCTGCTCCCTCTGGGCTCCTGGAGGTAGGTGGCAGCTGCCCTCTGTATTCATGGCTGACCATATTCATGGACAAAATTTCTTCATGTTCACACGCAATCACACACTAAACAGATCACAATACTTTAACTGTGCTGATCTGTTTATTAATAACATCAAGTCTGTCTCATATTTTATTTATTCATTTATTTGTTTTTTTGTGCTGCATCCATTACTGTCTTTACTCTGCTTTCCGCTAATTATATCTCCACAGGTATAGGTCATTGCCTTTTCGTGGTTTCCCATAGATGTGTCAGGAGCGACCTGGAAGCAGCTAGTTTTTGGGCTCCGTTGTTTTGTTTGTGTTTTTGTTATTGTTTGTTTGCTTGCTTTCATTTGAGTGTTGATTTTTGGTCTGTGTATATGTCAATTGTCACAACAAACTATTGCTACAGAGAGTATGGTTCATATTTTCATAAATTACAGTGAGCTGTTGGCAAACTTTCAACTTTGACATCTAAATGTTAATCGAAAGCACCTCAAGACAAGCAATGAGATATTTCTTCAAAGAACTTGGTTGGGATTCTGCAACATATGAATCCAACTTAAATTAAACTATCACATGCAAAATGATTAGACTACTATAATATTCCATCAATTGCTGAAGCTTATTCAGGTCAGTAAGAGGCAGAGTACACTATTGTCCATAGCAGGGTCATTCATGAATCTGTTTGTTACAATAAATTAATGACTAACAATTAAATGCATTAATTAATGAATTTCCATAATGTTAAAAATATATATACGTATTGATGCTCTTTATCGGGTTGACCAGCATGAATCATAACTCGTTCTCCCTCTCCAAACTGGAGCACTTCCACATTAGGCCTCCTCTAATGAAGCTGGTCGATGACATCAAACATCTGTGTGAACGACCTGTGGAGGTCACTGGTCTCCCAAAAAAAACAAGACAAAGTCGCAACCTCAGCGAGGCGTGTCCCCCCTGTGGCACATCTGATTGGTGCCAGCTAGGACCTCGGCTGGAGGAGGAACCGTGGAGCTCAGAGCGCAGCGCTCAGTGCGCCACAGCCTCGCAGACGCGCGCTATGCCTCGCTTCACCGTCCACATCCGAGACGAATGGGTGGCGGTGGCCTGCAGGGACGCCACCAACACCATCCAGTGGCTCGGACAGGAGGCGCTCAAACGCTACATGAAGAACAAACCGGATAACGGCGGCATCAAGTCTGTGAAGGAGACGCGCTTCGTGGTGCGCCGGTGCCAAGGCTTGGGCTTGCTGGACGATGATGACAGCATCGATGATGTGCTGGAGGATAACGACTTCGTTGAGCTTGGTAAAGATTATTTTTGCTTTACATTTAATGAAGGCTATTGTTTCATGGTGAAAAAGTGATTAATATGTATTTTCTCAAAACTGTTTCCAGCTATTGAAGGAGACACCATGTCTTCTGACTTAATTCCATATGAGGCCGGAGTTTCCAATGTGTATCCTTGAACCTGCAGACATTAGAGACATTACACATTAAATAAAAGTTGCAACAATGTGGGGGTTCCCTTGTTTGCTGTTTATCCTTAACTAGGGTACCACACAGCACAGCTGCATACAAAGAACCCGCACAAGTAAGTGTTATTTCTGTGGAATGCCTAACCCTGATGCCTGATTTATGTGTTTTCTTTTGTGTGACACATATTTGCTTGTACAGTACATCAGTCTGGATGGTAACAGCCTGACTTCCAGGGATCTGGTCAACTTAGGCAGAGGACTGTACAAGATAAAGGTAATGATCAGAAAATCTTTTTTTATTTTTATTTTTTTTTTTTATCTGTGTTAATCTTTGACTCGTGTAATCCCTCCCTCCAACACACTTGTTTTTTAGCTCACTTCGGAGGCAGAGAGAAAAGTTGTACAATCGCGAGAGCTTTTGGACACCATTGTCAAAGAAAACAAAGGTTAAATTCTTATTGAACAATAAATTAACTGGGGGGACGGGGATGGAAATAATTTATTTTGTCCTAAAATCGGTAACACCGTGTGTTTCTTACTCCGCTTCTGTCATTTCCTACAGTGGTCTACGGAATCACGACAGGTTTCGGCAAATTCGCCCGAACGATCATCCCTGTCAGCAAGCTCAAGTAAAGGCGACATTTACGGTTTAATCTCTTGTGTCTGTTATCTGCTGCAAAGTAAGCCTCTTTTATGTGCCACACACTTTCTGTTTTCACAGAGAGCTCCAGGAAAACCTGGTGCGGTCACACTCAGCAGGTATTAGCAAAGTCTACAAAGCTCACCGCGAGGTTGACATATGCGAGCTGTCAGTGTGTTGGACGTTGTTGTATTGGAAAAGGCTTTAGAGTTTACCGTGGTTTGTAGGTCTGGGGAACCCGCTGAGCCCTGAGAGGACCCGCATGCTGCTCGCTCTGAGGATCAATGTTTTAGCTAAAGGCTACAGTGGGGTTTCCCTTGAAACCCTTCAAGCAATGATGCAGGCTTTTAATGGTAAGCCTCAACTAGACCCACAGTATTCAGTCTACCCCATGCTGATGGGACATAATCAGTCCCTCAATCAGCTCTGATAACCTCTTTAAAAAGGTTTAGTGTTTAAAAGGCTAATTGTCATGTGTCTAACCCCTGTGTCCATACTCACTTTGCCCCTCGCAGCCTCCTGCCTATCGTTTGTTCCAGAGAAGGGAACCGTGGGAGCAAGCGGAGACTTGGCCCCACTCTCACACCTCGCCTTGGGACTGATGGGAGAAGGGAAAATGTGGTCCCCCAAGAGTGGATGGGCAGATGCCAAATATGTATTCCATTCCATAGTTTAAACACATCAGCTCTGTAATACGTAAAGGAAATGAGCCTCGTTCTTGGAAAGGCGAAAGGCTGCTGGGTTCAACTGAAAAACATGTTTGCGTTTTGATGACCCTCTGACTTTGTACATGTTCTATCTCCTTTTACTCCTGGTCAGGTCCTGGAGGCCCATGGACTAAAGCCCATATCACTGAAACCCAAAGAGGTAACGTTTAAAACTATAGACCTGGTATGATACAGTGTTTGTTTATCCGAGATAAAGGGATCAAAGTGCACACCTCATTCTGACAATTACAGGATACTGATTTTTTTATTGTATATAAATTGTGTGCTCGACAACTTAAATGGGACGGGAGATTATCAGATGATAAGGGCACTAAGTATCTTTTAAGTATGACAAAAATGATTTTAAATAAGATAGTCAAACCTAAATACAGTTTCTTTATTACATTTACGTGTCATAAAATAATTTGAACTTTTCTTTTAATGGGTGTGGCTATTAGGGACCAAGCAGTTGATTATTTGAGCATTTAAACCTATGGGTTTTAAAGAAATACACTGTGAATTTCAGCATTTTTGACAACCACTGAAGTTGTGCGTATCATATCTAAATATAGGAGACAACTTTTCCCCAATCTGCAACACAGTCTCTTAATCTGACAAATACAAACAGACATCTATTCCTGTGTGTCTCATACCCGCAGGGCCTCGCCCTGATCAATGGCACCCAGATGATCACCTCTTTAGGGGCTGAGGCGGTGGAGCGAGCCCAGGCGATCGCCCAGCAGGCTGACATCGTCGCCGCTCTCACGCTGGAGGTGCTGAAGGGAACCACGAAGGCCTTTGACAGTGGTGAGCGGCAGCAGGCGCAGATGTGAACAAATCCACATGAGAGTTGTGTTTGTTCACGAGCTACATCCACCGTCACGACCCACGGTTCATGCTGATAAGTCGCCGTCTTCCCCATAGACATCCATTCACTACGACCCCATCCCGGACAGACAGAGGTTGCCCTTCGCTTTCGCTCGCTGCTGGACTCTGATCACCATCCATCTGAGATTGCAGGTCAGCAGATCTAGGGAATGTAAATTATACTAGATTGTTATAGTGATACATAATATTTTCTGGAGCTTTATAGTTTTTATTTATGTATTTCATGTTAATGTCTATTTTCAGCGAGTCATAGGTTCTGCGACAGGGTGCAGGATGCCTACACCATGCGTTGCTGTCCTCAGGTGATTTAGAAAGGGAAATGTTTTTTGATTTGTCACATTATCGAAATTTTAAAGCTAAGCATCTCAAAATCAGATAATTTTGTGAATATTATATTAGACATTCTGAATCTATCATTTGCCCTTGCTGTCTTCTACAGTGTACACTATAGATAAAATTATATATATTAACATGTATTTCTCATCATTAGCAAACAGGGTAAAAAAAATTGAATATTGAGATTGATCATCCGTGCATATTTGAATATTAGGGAAAAGATCATTTACTTTTGTAATTTGAAATGTAAAAGTATTGGGATTAATTTCACACAGGCTGATAAACTTTAAGTGGATATTTTTGTTTATTTTGATTTTGATAGTTGAAAGATAAAAACACTTAAAATCCAGTTTCTGTACAAAAGAAAAATAACGAAGCATTCTTAATTCAGAAATGTTATGTTTTATTTATATTATGGCCTATGAAGTTATAGCAAAAACTTGATTGACCTTTAGCAGTTGGTTGTTGAAAATCCTTATGACGGAGGAAAAACCACAAAAAGCAACAGGCATAACTGCAATGAGGCAACCTAATTCAACTTTCAGATTTAATAAGGAGTAGTATGCAAATGTAATTATTAACAAGTTTATATCATGTTATGATGTCATTATCTGAAACAAACACATACCCAGTGTGTTGCTACGTAGCCATTCAGAGTTGCATAAATATTCCGTCCTGAAATTCATTGCATATAGTTGCTTTTTTCAATTTACAAAATAAATATTGAGGCTCTTTTGTACAAAAAATTAGAACACTCCTAAGAATGGTTGTAATGAGAAAGTCAGTGTTGAACAATATCTTAAGAAAAGTCTACACTCTCCTAACAACAATCATGTTGTCTAGTGTTTACAGGGGTTTTGATTAATATGATCCTACATATGCAGGTTCATGGAATAGCAAATGACACAATAAAGTTTGTCCAGAACATCATCAACACAGAAATCAACAGCGCCACAGACAACCCTGTATCCTTCACTGTCGTGTAAACGAAACAACACGTTTCGGCCATGAACATGATGCGTTTCTATGACACACTGGCTTCTCGGACATGCTTGTGTTTTTACCTTGATCAATGTACAAGATGGTTTTTGCGGACCGAGGTGAAACCATTTCAGGTGGGAATTTCCATGGAGAATATCCAGCAAAGGTTTGTGGGTAACAAAACGGCTGAATTGCCTTCGAGGAGTTCATAAACGTCTCCTAAACTCGTATTTGTTCTCTTAACAGGCTCTAGACTTTCTCTCCATTGCCGTCCATGAGCTAGCCTCCATCAGTGAAAGGAGGATAGAGAGGTTGTGTAACCCCTCTTTAAGCGAGCTACCAGCCTTCCTGGTTAACGAGGGCGGCCTCAACTCAGGCTTCATGATTGCCCACTGTACCGCAGCTGCTTTAGGTTGGTTCGGTCACCTGAGATTTGTTTTTTACTAATTTAAAATTATTTTTTCAAGTTTCTAATTGTGAAATCTAAGACAAAACATGATTTTAATCACTAATCATGTTAGTTTCAGAAAATAAAGTATTGTGCCATCCGTCGTCGGTGGACTCCTTGTCCACAAGTGCAGCTACAGAGGACCACGTGTCTATGGGAGGCTGGGCTGCTCGGAAAGCCTTGAGGGTCGTGGAACACGTTGAGCAAGGTAAAATGTTATCTCTGTACAACTGGGATATTACCGTCCCCGTAATCAGATTAACATCGACTGATAGCAAGAAAGAGGAGAATCCTCTTAATGTTGAATTCACTGGATCCTATTAGAGGACAAAAACCAACAGAAGTAATTAAATAATCAGGCATTCCTCTACACAGTTCAGAAGTTCAGACGTCACACAGGGATTTTAATTGTTTTTCAATTTAGGATTTTACTTAAAGTTGTGTGTCATTTGTCCCATTTTAAAAACAAAAGTTTAACTTGGGATTAAGGCAGAAAGCAAGGTGAATTTATTTGCATGGCACATTTCAGCAACAAGGCGGTTATAATTGTTCTTTATATATAAACATAAAACAACAACACATTCATTTGCAGTGGGATAATTCAAGAAAGTAAAGAAAAGTTGGAACACAGATTGAAATCAATGCTGTTTCAGATATTATTGATCAAAAGCAACTCATTTCGATAAAAGGAACTCAAGAGTTTTCAGCAGTTTTACGGTTGTCTAGTTTGTACCAAATTAGGGGACTATAAAATCTAAACGCTCTTTTCTCATGGGAGGTTTTGGTTCTGATGCAGAGAAGTCTTAAACTAGAAGACCTGAGTGATCTGGAAGGTTGAGAAGACAAGACAAGATCATTAATGTATTTTGGTGCGAGGGGCAAATCTAGAAAAAATATTTCTGGGGTGACAAGTTTGGGCAGGAATTCTTGAGGGGTGGCAACATTTGGCTGATGTATGTATACTGAATTTATTCACATAGTTTGTTGCTGCAAACTGAAGTGGAAAGGCTTTCCTTCATGGTGGCATTTGCCCCCCTATGCCATCACGGTAGACCAGTCCATGTTTGGTGCTAAACAATTTTTTATTTCAAAGTATTTTGTGAGCCGGTGTGCGCCAAAAAACCCCAACAACAACGAAAATAACAATTTACATAACAATCATGATTTTCATTTTCTTCAATTCAGAATTTATTTAAAATGTCCCAATATTGTTTTTAGAAAATAAGACAAATCTGCTGGTGGTTGGAAAATTATAAATAAATTTCAAAAGCTGTCCAGCTTAAAAAAAGGCCTTACTCTGAGCAGCATAGGTAAAATCTGTTAATCTGATGTAAATATTGCTTCAAGAAGAAGTTTTGCAAACTTTGAGGATTTTTTTTTCATTTTAATAAGCTCCTACCAGCCAAAGATTGAAGTGTAAATCATGAATCGAATCATTTTAATTCAAAAATGGGTGAAACTGATTACTGTACATTCTCCAGTAACTTTTTGGTCATTGCCAGTCAGAGCTGCGCCTCTGGACGGCGCAACTTTTCTCCATCCTTCCTGCTAAACTTTTTAAGCTGTCATGTCACGTAAGGATCTTAGTTGGATTCTTCAGGTACTTCTCTTTATGGGAAATAAATAGTCACTTTAGCCGTTGCTTCACGTCTAGATGGAAACCAACTCCATTCTAACGCATTCATGTTATATTTTACCTTTATAGGCCTTCCTGGGCCGTGCTGCAGAGAAGAATCGCTACAGCATGATGCTGCCACCACCATGCTCCATTATGGAGTGTTAGTGGTAATGTGGAGTGTTTGGTTTCCACCAAACATAGCGGACATAACATATCTGATGGTCGGAACAATCAATTTAGATCTCAGTAGAACAAAAAAACCTTCCTACAATTTACCATTGAGTCTTCCACACACTTTTGCAAGCACTGGTTCAGGCTGGGGCCGATTTACATTCCTTCAATTTCTTAATGATGTATTTAACCTTTTCTCTGATTTGTTTAGAGTAATTTTTATTCTTTACACTGTAATGGCAGCCAGGAATACTGAATTACCAGTAAACGGAGCTTCTAGACTTTAAACTAAAATCACTTGAGACAGTCAAGGAACTGCGGGATGCCCAAGAAAGGAGGATTTTTCTTCTAGTCTTTCTTTGGACAGAAAATAGGAAGCTAAAGTAAAAAACAACTTTGAAAGGGCTTCAGAAAAGGTAGGCACCAATGATACAGATAATTTTAAAAGTTTAAAGGGTAGTTAAGTATAAATAGATATGTGGTGAAATACCTCAAACCTCAGACAAACGTTTGCTAGTCAGTAACTCTGTGTTAGTCAGTGTTGCCAACAAAGTTTCTGTAATACAATTTTGGAAAATGACTGATCTGGCAGTAAACAGGAAGTTATATATAAGTTATATATAAGAAGTTATATATAAGTAACCAAACAGGGTGGCAGTAGAAACTGTTCTTTTGTTTTGGGCCATTTATATCCCCAAACTTGCGCTTATAAATTCATGCTACATTTTAGCGCACTGAACAAGTGATTTTTGTGCTCAGTCCTTGCCATAGAGCTGCTGGCAGCTTGTCAGGGTATCGAGTTCCTCCGCCCTCTTCGTACCACCACACCACTGGAGAAGGTCTATGACCTCGTTCGTACAGTCGTCAAGTAAGTCAGACAGATGTGTCTTAAGTACAGAGATAACAATCAACAACAACAAAAAGATACAGTTTAGGTTTTTTATGTGTTTCCTTTTTCTTACTTTCTGCTTGTACTGTTAACAGGCCATGGATTAAAGACCGATTCATGTCTCCAGACATTGAAGCTGTGCACCGACTGCTTCTTGACCAAAAGGTACGATCCGATATGTTTTTATTCGAAAATTTTGTTGTCCAAAAAATATAAATTTATTTTATTGGAAATTGGCAAATTTCCAATTTCGCCTCAGGTGTGGAGCGTGGCCCAGCCTTACATTGACAAGTACCAGACAGAATACATCCCGGAGTCTCGACCCAACTCCCCCACCGCCTTCTCCTTGGATCCCCCCGCATCACCGAGAAAGCGTGTCCGTCACGAGTGAATCAAGGCTTCAAATCAAGTTTACCTTGTTCTTTTTAATTGCTTTGCTTGAGCAATTTTCTTGATCAGTGACTGTTCTGAAGATTAAATAATATTGAGACATCGCTTACTCAGAAATACATTACAAGCAATATATATACATATATATGGAAGATTAGGTGTTAACATTTTCTATACTTTTCTCTACAACTCAGAAGTAAACCTGTATTACTGGTGATGATTGCAAACAATTTTGTTTTTTTAGCCACTTTAACCCTTCAGTCACTAATTATGAGGCAGTAATGCTTCTCTTATTTCATATAACAGTTTTGTTCATAATTCTTTCCTAGTATGATGTTTCCTCCGATTTTACTATAATTAATTCAAATGTATCTGTTATATTTCTGGACTGTCGTTTCTTTAATCAGTTTCCTGGTTTATCATCTAAGCTGTAAATATTTAACAATGTCTATAACAGATTAAACACATTATATTCACACATTTTCTCAAGTTTATGTTTGATTTCTTAAACACATATTACATTCAGAAACCAGAAAAAGACAAAACTCTATCATTCCACTATGCAGGATAATATAAAGGCACAACAATTAGGCAAGGCAAGACAAGTTTATTTGTATAGCACATTTTTGTGTACAAGACAATTCAAAGTGCTTTACATATGAAAAAAGATCAGAAAATGAAACAATAAAATCAAATTTGAATTTAACAGAAGTAAAATAAAATTAAAATAAAATAATAATAATAATAATAATAGTGATAATATTCTCAGTTGCTATATGCACAGTTAAATAAGGCTGTTTTTAGCCTGGATTTAAACAACGGCAGAGTTGAAACTAGTCTAACCTCTTCAGGAAGACTGTTCCAGATTTTAGGAGTAAACTGGAATGAAGCCTCCCCTTGTTTGGTCCTGACTCTGGGGATCAGCAGGAGGCCACTACCTGAGGTTCTCAGAGTCCTGGCTGGTTCATATGGCTCTAACATGTCAGATATGTACTTTAGGGCTAAACCACGAAGAGACTTGTACACAAGGAAGGCTGTTTTAAAATCTATTCTTTGAGTGACAGGAAGCCAGTGCAGAGACTTGAGCACTGGACTAATGTGGTCATATTTCCTGGTTTTGGTTAGAACCCGAGCAGCAGCATTATGGATGTTCTGAAGCTGTCTTAAGGCCCGTTTAGAAAGCCCAGTGAGCAGGCCGTTACAGTAGTCTAACCTGCTAGAGATAAAAGCATGGATAAGTCTTTCTAGGTCTGGTTTGGAGACTATTCCTCTGATTCTGGCAATGTTTTTGAGATGATTTTTGACCTGATGTTTAGGTTCCAGAGAGAGCGTCAGAAGGTAACTGATGACACTTTCTCTTTGTTTCTGTGGGCCACAGACAAAGATTTCAGTTTTGTATGAGTTTAACTGGAGGAAGTTGTTCTGCAAGCGCATTAATACATTACATCTTTATGCTTTGTTGGCATGGTATGGATGCATATTTATCAGCAAGAAGATTTAAAATGAAACTTTAATGGGTGTTTTGTTGTACATAGTGATTACGGATGGACTGAGGCTCATACACAGCTAAGTATTTGACTTATAGCATGTTATGCCATCTTGACGCACTGAATGGACAAATGCTTATAAACATATAGCATGCTACTGGTCTATGAAAGAGGAGTAATTACTATATAGTAAAACTATCATGCCAGAGGCAATTTTATTTTAAAGGGATTTCACAAGAATTTTGGACTGTTTTAAATGTAATTATGAGTTTTTTACATTTTTATCAGCAAATGCAGCAATCTATTAAAATTAATAAAACCAAATAGAGGAGTATTGTAGTGAGGCATTAATAAGATCCTAGTGGGTGTTGTGTTTCTTTCTACGTATTTATTAAATAATTAAATCGTGTCAGTTTTACATTTATGCACAACAAATGTGATTTTTGTCTATTATTTTTATTTTCACTTTTCCTCCTGAACCAGGTCATAGTCACAGAGATCTACCAGCTAACTGAACTATTTCTACGGTTCCATAAATTTCTGCTCATCAGATCGCTTGAGAGACACTGTCGCAATGACCGTCATTGGTCACAAGGGGGCAGCAGTGCCGTCGAACTTCAAGGGACGTGAATATGAAACATATTCACTGGAAAAATAATAGCCAAATGTCACAATAAAGTTGCATTTCCTTTTGGGATGAACAAAGTATTTTTGATTTGATTGAGTCTCTCATAGTAAGGGATATTTACAAAAAATTAAAGCCTACCTTTCAAGCATTAAAATTTATTTAATTGTCAATATATTTTTTTAAATTGTCGTAACAGATGACAGAGAGGAGGAAAAAAAAAAACTCACCTTCGAGCCGGCTTCGAACCAGCGACCTAAGGATTTCAACTAAACCCCGCGGGAGAGCAAGCGTCTGTATAATCTCCACCAATAGCGGCCCAGCATTTCCAACTTTCTGACAGCCAATCACAATGCGAGTTGTCCAACATTCACTCCGCCACAGTCAAGGAACCAATCACGGCCCAGCCTCTACATAAGTCTTTATTTCGTCAAAGCCATTCTTCAAGCATTAAAATTGATTTAACTGTCAATATTTAAAAAAATACTCGTACTTGACGACAGATAGGAGGAAGAAAAAAAATTAGGAGGAAGAAAAAAATGATTAAAGAAGTCTCCTTCGAGCCGGATTCGAACCAGCGACCTAAGGATTTCAGCTTAACCGACTACAGTCCTCCGCTCTACCAACTGAGCTATCGAAGGGACGTTCCCGATCTGGTGTCGAATCATTTATTTTAGATAGATTTGCATTTTAATTCACCTGAAAAAGGTTCAAGGTTTTTGTCAAATGTCAAAAGCAAACAGAACAAAACACAAATGATTACCTGGTACTCTCTGGACGGAGAATGTCTGGCTTGGTGTCTTGCTCCTGAAGTGTAGACGAATGACTTGCGACGGTTCGGAGAGCTGAAGATTCAGCGTGTCAAGGGTACATGAAAGCGAAGGAAACAATCACCTTTTCTGGAAATAAATTTGGCTAATACAACCCATGTCTGGCTTTCCTATTGAGGCATTAAATGAGTAGAACACAACAACAGATTCTAATGGGAAAAAACACATATGATTATTTATAATTCAATCAAATTCTGTTTAAAGAGTCCATGAAAAAGATGCCTTTACAGGCAGTTTATAAAAACAAATCCCTGTTTACAATTTATTCTGACATTTCTATGTATGCATTGTTAAGATCAGCACTTCCCTCTGCAAGTGGCTGTACGTGGTACCAACTCCAACTCGAGCAGCATCACCCTGAACACAGGCGCCCCCCAGGGCTCTGTGCTCAGTCCTCTGCTCTTCACCCTGCTGAGACATGACTGCAAAACAACCCACACCTCCAACCATTTAGTAAAGTTTACGGATGACACAACCATGGTGGGCCTTATCACCAAGGGCGACGAAACCCACTACAGGGAGGAGGTCAATCTTCTAAACGTCAGTAAGACCAAGGAGATTGTTGTTAACTTCAGGAAAGGCAACACTGAACACCCAGCACTGACCATTGATGGCGCTGCTGTAGAGCGAGTGGGCAGCACCAAATTCCTGGGGGTGCACATCAGCGAGGATGTTTCCTGGACCACCAGCACCATATTACTTGTTTAGAAGGCCCAACAATGTCTCTACTTCCTGCGCAAGCTTAAGAAGGCAAGTTTACCTCCACCCATCATGAGCACATTCTACAGAGGCACCATAGAAAGCATCCTGACCAGCTGCATCACAGAGTGGGGCGGAAGCTGCACAGACTACAACAGAAAACCCCTGCAGCGCATTGTGAAAACAGCCTCCAGGATCATTGGTGCCCCACTCCCCGCCCTGCAAGACTTGTACAACACCCGCCTCCCCGGAAAGCAGTCACAATCGTGGGGGATGCCAGTCATCGTGCCCACAAACTGCTCAGCGTCCTGCCCTCTGGAAAAAGATACAGAAGGTCTGCTCCTGCACCACCAGACTCTCCAACAGTTTCATCAAACCAGTCTGTGAGGATGCTGAACTCCCTTCCCTATGCATCAAAGCTGCTAAGAAGATGAGGAACTCAAGACACACCCCCCTCCCAAGCCTGACCACCACCACAACACCAGACCTTTTGCACAACTGCCCTAACTCTAAACACAGAGGACAAACTTTGCACTATTACCACTTGCACATCACACTTGGACATCATGACATGACCAGTATTTGAATGTAATGCACTTCCCTCTTCTACTACCTCTGTCACCACTCACAATGTGAATAACTAGTTGACCCGTGTACTTGAATCTGTGTTAAGTAATTTATCTAGGTTTTTAGTTCTATGTACATAGTATAGTTTATCTTAGTTATTTAATTACTTATGTTAATTTTTGTTTAGTTAAGTCAACTCCCTCCACTTGCATTTCATTTATAGGTAAGGTTAGGATAGACCGTCTCTGGCTGTGCCTCTTCTTTGTTACTTGGTGTCAGTAATGTCTTGTCTGTATCACCTGGATGGTGAGAAACGTAATTATGATTTCCTTGTATGTCTAGACATGTAAAAAAATTGACAGATAAAGCTGACTTAGACTTTGAAGATCAATATTGATGATTGATAAGCTTAAGATTATTAAGATGTCAGATCTGATGGATTTTTAACAAAAACAAATAATCTTTTATGAATCATTTTGGGTGTTTGCTATAGTTGTAGGTCCGACGTTCCACGCCTCCCAGTTTTTCTTCTTAATATGGGTAAATTGAAACAATTGGGAGTTTAGGAGAGTAAAGGAAGTTGCTCGTAATGTGCATAGCTTTCTTCCAGCCAGGGGAATACAAAGCAGATCAGCCAAGATTAGACATCCTTCCTGAGACAGTTTTCGTTGTTATGTCTTGGAATTTGAAGGGGGGGGGGGGCTGTTATGCAATGACTGAAAAGTAAATCTAAGAACACTCTGAGATCAAACCTGTTTCCTTTTGAAGCAGCACTGTGATGAGAGTCACAGAATCCCAGGAATGTCAGGGTTTGGATCCTTAGAAAAAAAAGGATTAATTTTTATGATTTCCACTTGTTGTCTTTTGACCAATTTTTAAGCTGATTAAAAGCTGATTAAAAAAATATTTCTGAGTGCGAACAGTCTTGGTTCTGTATTTAAACTATATATATATTAAGAATGTGTTAATTATCTGGGTAAATGCTTTCAGCTCACTCAGGTGATGTTGCTTTGAATAAACGTATAGGCCAGAAGGAATGCGTGCAGCTGCATGATTAATGGGTCAAGGGTTGTGCTGCTCCCCGGGTCCAGGACGGTTGTCTGTCTGAGGAGACAGACGAGGCGTGGTTAATAAATGCCAGGTAGTCCTAATGATATGTTTCAGGAATGTGGAGGCAATCTTCATGTCTCAGTTAATGTTTTATACCACCAGCCATAATTTTGAAGCTCCCTTTCATAGGAGAATAAACTCCTGCCTTGTGCTGGAATGTACTGTTCTAGGTAACGCTAACCAATTCTTTTAAATACATTATGAAAACAAAAAACACAAAGGTGTTCTCCCCCTTGAACCCTATCACATTGTGTCAGAATACAGCTACAAACTTCCATGTTTATAATAAACTTCCATGTTTATTATTTAGATTTGTGTGATACACAAACATAAAGTTGCTAATAAAAGTGAATTAGATGTAAAATATTACATTGTTTTAACTTTTTTACCCTGTTGAGATAAAAATCTGAAAAGTGTGGAACACATTTATGTGTCAGATTTTTGACATTCTTCCTGGTTTTTATTTTTCTTCCTTCTATTTACAGATTTTTTATTTTTATTTTTTGCTGAATGAATATGCAGGCGCTGAAAGATAACGTCAAATAATGTAAAATTTCAGATTGAAATGGTTGTTTGAGAATGGCAAAGAAAAAAGAAAACAAAAGGTTTCTAAGTTTCTAACATTTACTTTACAGAAAGTGTATTTATTATACGATATTCCAAATCTTATTTCATAAGTAGAAAAGCTTTACAATATGTACTTGTCTCTGTATCAATTAGTCCAGATATCAGAAGAAAAAAGAAAAAACAAATAACAAAAACAAAAAAAACCCCTGAAAAATCGTCTAAAATCACTCTTTAAAAATCAGAGGACGGTTTCATGATTGTGTTTTTCATAATGTTTGGAACATAGAGATCAGACTTCTATTCAGGAAAATTAAGATACATATTTAGTCCACATCGTTATATAAACTACATAAAAAGCTGTAAAATTACTGTAAAAGTAGAAAATTCCAAAAAGAGAAACCCTACAATTTGCAAAAAGGACTTCTTTACATCAAATAAACTAAACAGATTTGACAGGCTCTCCCAGATAAACAGTGGATGTCAGCCGCTTCTCCATAGTCAACATGGGCCTCCTGTTTGTTTTATTGATGCTCTTTATAAGCTGGCTAAAGTGATGATGTGATACCCAGTGTTTAGAAAGATGAGCAAAGCTTTAGATATCGCATGATAACCTAATCCTGCCATGACTTTCCCCCAATCACGTTCCTTAACAAACCTCAAAGCCTTTTACAGAACAGCTGCCTTTACGGTGAGATTAAATTATACTCAGGATTTCTGCACTGTATTATCTAAAAATACTTTTCTTACCTTCATTTCTATGCACTAGTCTGTATTGGTCTTCCACATGCAGTAAATCCCATTAAAGTAAATGCAATGTGACAGAAAGGTTGAATAATTATTTTGATAGACATGACATGTATCATTTACATGAAAAGTTGTGCTATAGTTCTTATGGTTTGATAATAATATGTCTGGTAGGAGTGGTCTGAGGAGGGCGGGGCTACAGCCCTTAACAACCCAATGTTAATGAAACTTTGCAGTGAATCCTTAGGTGCATGGAGAACATGGATCTAAAATAAAGATCAACAATGATTACATAATCTGTAATAGATGTGATCGCTGTGCTGCAAATGTTTCTGGATTTTTTTTTAAATTATTTTAAAAGAGGAATAGGCATGTAACTAATGTGTGGTTTTTTTTTTTTAGGTAAGGCATTTAAATGCCCTGCAGCGGATTATTTTACGGTTTTTGGAAGCGGCAGCTCCTTTAAGATGAGGCTGGAAACTCTCTTAGTTTTTATCTTGATGGGAACATCTTCCTCCCTGTCAGTCGGTGAGTTACAGATTTAATGGTTTAGTATCAAACCGTGATTCTTCTGCGTCGCTGAATTTTGTTTTTCTTTTACTGTCTAAGAGCTGTCCAAAGTGAAGCGCCTGGGTCCCCAGGGCCGCTGCTCTGACCGAGCCTGCAACCCCAGGATGGGTAACCTGGCTCTGGGCAGAACTCTCAGCACCCAGACCGTGTGTGGATCCAACTCATCCGAGCGCTTCTGCTTCTTTGAACATCCTGCCGGGCCGAACCAGAGCGGGCGCTCCTGCTCCGGGGCCAGATGCGCCCGCTGCGCCTCAGCCCGGCGCGCTTTGGCGCACCCCGCCTCCGTCATGAGCGACTCCTCGTTCCTGCAGCCGGGCACCTGGTGGCAGTCCGCCGAGGGCGTGGAGGACGAGACGCTGCAGCTGGACATGGAGACCAGGTTTCTCTTCACTCATGTGATCCTGGTCTTCCGCTCGCCCCGGCCCGCCACCATGGTTCTGGAGCGCTCCCAGGACTTTGGACGCACGTGGAGCGCCGTGAGGTATTTTGCGCAAGACTGCGAGAAAACGTTCGGACTGCAGGAGGGTTTGACTTTGGAAGCAGGAGGTCCAACCTGCACCTCTAAATACTCGGGAGCTTTTCCCTGCACCAGAGGAGAGGTGAGGTTCCCTACAGTGGGTTTTAAACAGCACACACAGTAGCCCACTGAAATATAACATTCTTGCCATGAATTTTATATTGTGTTTAGTTTTGACTGGGTCAATATTACATATGAAATATTTTGATCCAAACCTTTCTTTTAGCTTTGCGTGTATTTGTAAAATTTCTCGGTTAACGGTGACACTAAGACCAAGACTCCAACATTCCTCTGATATTGTTTTGTTCTCCGATTTAACAATGGAAATTTCCATTCATCTTCCCATCCACTCTGACATGGTGTAACCTGGATAAAAAGAAAACAAACCCCAAAGAAGAAATATACTGACGATGATGCTGTTTAGACTTACATTAAATCACACAGATAGATCTGGGCTGGGTTTTTATTTTGAGGTGTCAGTGTAAAGGGGAGTGACTAACAATTTAGTGTTTTTGTTTGTAAGTTATTTATCATCTCAATTACAAATATTAACCCCAATTTGCTGGTTCATCACATCAAATCATAGTAAAACAATTTCAAATGTGACAAGGTTAAAATAATTGGAAATTAGGAAAACAGTTATCCATATTAGTTAAGGAGATTTGGGAGGTCCAAAGGTATTCAGTTAAATATTCACAGTGAGAATGAGAGGAATCTTAGATCTTAACCATGCAAGAGTTTCATAATGAAAGTAAAATTATATTGGACAGATCAGAGTGTGTGCATGAAAACACTCCAGCGACAGCACACACCATCTGCTCCACTTATTAGCAGAATATTAAGTATTTACAGACGGGCTCCTCCTTTTAAACCCTGCTACTGCTTTGACATGCACTCGTAGTGATTGAAGCTTCTCTTTTCCTTGTATTATTAGTGACTTGTAACACATTCATAGGTGTCTGAGTCATAAAACTTTCTTATTCACAAGCAGAAATCACACGACAGCAGATGGACCACACTGCCAAATATTGCTTTAAAAAAAAAAAAAAAACCTCAGGGCTCATAGGGTTTTGGTTTGGTAAGAAAACTATTTGCCAGCCGATTTCATAAATGGGGTCCAGCCATTATACTATGTGGTTTCCTTTCTTTCTAACCTTCACTCTGCAGCGTTTTTACAGATAAGCTTAAAGTTACTCAGCCTTTTTATCTCTTAGCATAAATCAAACCCATAATAGTCCAGGTTTTATTTTTCGATTGAGCAGATTTACATTATTTCATGCACCTTCTCTTTTAATAAACAATTCTGTTACTTATTCTGCTTTTTGTGAGAACGTCTCTCCTCCAGCCCTCCTTAAATTTCCGTTATTAAAGCGTAACATAAAGGTTTTGCACTCAAATTCGGAGGTGCACTTCAGTAAATTAAAACATAATCAATGGTCCTTTATTTAATTAATTGTAAATTTGAACAATGAAAGTATATATATAGACTCTATTCATAGATTCATTGCACACAGACTGAGATATTTCTGTCAATTTAGTAGATTATGGCTTAGATCCTCAAAAGCATTTATTTAAAATGTTCATATAAAGCAAAAACGAGTTTTCATAGAGAAATATGGGGCGTGTTGAAAAGTATACTGTACAGTCCTGGTAGGCAGCAGCGGTAACTTTGGTCTAATGAAAACCTTTTGAACCACTAAAAGCAGATGACTTTGACTGTGGACATCTCAGTGGACATTAAGCAGCTGAGATTTTGTGCCATTCTACTCTCACTTTAAAGTTTTGAACTTTTATTTACAAATCAAGTTAAAAAAAAATACTTCCAATCTTCTAAGACACTTCTAATGTCTTCTCTGTTTAATGTGATCGCTTAACACAAGGATTGTAGCCGTTGTCCCTCATGTCCTGCATACAGCTTTGATTGCTGATTTCTAAAGCTCTGGCTACAACCACAGCCTACGCCTCGACAATCTCCCCTAAATGCCCCATGAATGAGTTATATTTTCCAAGCCTTTTCATGCTTATCTATGTTCGTTGTGAATACTTTACCACCAAACCCTTTCCTTTTACTGAATTTTTCATTTTTGTGCTTGCTTTCAGCAGGATTCTTCAGGAATGAATGTTTTTACTGTATATACTAAACTTTTCTGAGAAACTACATTTTTACTATCAAAATTGACAAAAATTTTACCGTGTTTATGGAGTTTCCCATTTGAATTGAGTTACTGATATAAATTAACTTTTCAATAATTGCAGCAAGTTGAGTTTTCTTATTTTAATTATAATATTCTTATAAGTTTTCTATCAAAATCAGAGTGGAGAGAGATCCAATAGCTGCTTTTCTCATGCTCATTTAAAGTTTTCAGCGTATTTTGTAACTTTGAACTGTCCATCTCGCACTCCACTTTAATCTTCAGGTGATCTACCGGGCCCTGTCACCTTGGCATTTGGTGAATCCCTACGGACTGGCTGCCCAGAACCAGCTCACTATCACCAACCTGAGAGTTCGTCTCTTGCAGAGACAGCAGTGCCCGTGCCGGTCCAAACATCCTGAAGCTGCTATTCTCCCAATGGACCACTATGCCATCTATGATTTTGTTGTCAAAGGCAGCTGCCTGTGCAATGGACACGCAGATCAATGCGTGCCGGCCGCAGGCTACCAACCCGGCCCGGAGAAGGCCAGCAGCATGGTGAGTTCATAATTGGAACAGACAGACTCTGCTCTAGTGCCACTTCGTTTGTGCTGCCTGAGCTGACAGATAAAGGGAGGATTTAACGTCAAGGCTTTTTTTTTTTTTACCTACCATTACAGGGAATTAACGATGTGGAAACCTCAATTATAGTATTGAGCCTAAGACTTTAACACCCTATAATCTCAGGTAGTTTATTCTCCGCAGCCTAAGAGGAGAATAAAAGTACTGTTTTATTGACAATAAACTTTAAGGGATTTAGATGTGTTGCCTCGTCTTTTTACGCAATGTTAGCACAGTTGGTGTGGATTTAAATGTTGCGATACCACAGCAGGAGGGTGGCTGCCATAAAATCTAATGCATGGGTTTACATGTAAATCTGACTGTTTCACACCTTTCTAAAGGTCTTATTTTAACACACAGTTCTCATGAAGAAAAACAAACTATTTTCTCATATTGTTTTTTACTGACAGGTCCACGGCAAGTGTGTGTGCAGACATAACACAGCTGGCGACCACTGCGAGCGCTGTGCCCCTCTCCACAATGACCTGCCATGGCAGCCGGCCAATGGTATAATGGGTACACCACATGCATGCCAGAGTGAGTGATTGGGCAAGAGGGTCAAAAGATGATTTGGATTCATTGGATGTTGGAAATGTCTTCGGGATAAAATTGGTGTCATAAATCAGAGTGCACTGAAATGTTCACATACCTCTTAAACGTGTCTCTGTTGTGTTAAATAACAGCCATAAACTCCAACTGTTTGCGGGTTGGCATTTACTCTCCCCTAATCCGTGTTTGCATTTACTCTCCCCTAATCAGTGTTTACTAATGTAATTTCTTTAAAAAATGTGTCTTGACTGACTAGGTCATTCTAAAACATGTCTATATTGAAACCATTCTAGTCTGTGTATTAGGGGTAATTTTACAAAAGTTAATTACAGACTGGTTCACTTTTAATAACTGGATTTCTATTTGGGAATATCTGAGTAAAAAGGTCCAGCACAGATGGTTCTGGTCTTTTAAGGTGCTTCTATTGTAAGACACATGCACTTCCTAATAAAAAACTACTGTGCATTTCTGTTTATATGTAGAATGCAAGTGTAACGGTCACGCCAGGAGCTGCCACTTCCGTCGATCACTGTGGATGGCTACAGGGCGGCGGAGAGGAGGCGTGTGCAACGACTGTCTGCACAACACAGAGGGGCGTCACTGTCAAAACTGTAAAAAGGGCTTCTACAGAGATGCGGGCCGTCCAAAAACTGCACCAGACTTGTGCAAACGTGAGAGAATTTAACATTTAACTTATGCACGTGTGCCTTCACTTGGCCTAACACCATAAATGGACCCCAACAGGGAAGTCTAGTTAGAAGGTGTGGCTTTGAATACGTTTGATTTCCCAGACTAAAGCGTGCTGATGGGTCCGATAAGAGCATTTGGATCCATTGCTGCTTTATCAGTAACGAGGCAGGATGACCCCCATCCTTATCTCAAGCTGTAACATCCTTTATCCCTCCGGAACTCACTGACTGCGTCACTGGTTTTGAATGTGACTGTAAGGTTCAACATCAGAGGAATTTCTCATGGTCCATCTGAGCACATTTTTCCCATTCTTTGCCAATGACACCCACCTAACCCGTTGAAGGAATGCTGCTGCATTTGTTTAGGAAAACAAACATACCATTTTTGGAAGGAAAGAGGTCCCAGATATGGAAACACGATTGGAACAAGTAGATAGGGTTTCCGTTAAGGGTTGTTTTTTATTACGTTCATTATTCTTTCATCTTGTTCATGAATAAAATACAAACTATTTTCAGTATGAGGTATGTGGACAGCAATCAGGTATACAGTTTGGCGAATCAAGGAGAAATTCTTATTGAGGAATCAAGCTAAGTGTTTCTCAATGTTCATATAACAACTAGTGTTCAAAACGTCAAACACTTGATAAAATACGCTTTTATTGTTATTTTTACCTTGTGAATAATAATTTATAATATCCCACTTAACAAAAATGTGTTACCATGCGAATTACTGGTCATTCTTGCATGAAGCCAATACTAAATGTGTCACTTTTTCTTCTGCGTAAAGCTGCTAAGTTAACAAATTGCTCATTTAGTTTTCCTATGAATGTGAAATCTCCCACTTTAAGTTTATCCGACCTTTATATGATGTAATCCTCCTTCCTCTCCAAATATCAGTCCCTCTGTATAAATATGCAGACATTAAAAGATGTTAACATGCACTTACCCTGTTCTTTCACTTGTCTGCCTCACAGCTTGCTCCTGCCACCCTGTTGGCTCCGTCCCCTCAGGTGGTCGTGCTCCTTGTGACCCTAACACTGGTGAGTGCACTTGTAAGCCTGGCGTGGAAGGCCCCCAATGTGACAAGTGTACAATGAGATACTGGGGCTTTCATGAATATGGCTGCCGTCCGTGTGACTGCGCGGGGGACTGCGACCCCTACACTGGGGACTGCATATCGGAGTAAGAGCCAAAACGTGTCTGAATTTATTTTTCATAATGTGAATATTATGAAAGTAGATATTTTCTCTGTTAACACTGAGTGGTGTCCTGTCTCTAACTGATCTTACTACTGCTGTAAAGCTTAGACGCTGAGATCCTCCATCTGGGAAACAGCAGCAATAACAGTGAGGCAGTATCGTTAATAGTAGAGGAGCTTTTCTCTGCACTGCACCACTCTGGTGAGGAAACTAGTCAGATAAAACCGCACCTGATTATCAAAATAATCATCTGAAGAATGCATATTTTGTTGTATATTTATTATACTGGGTATGTGATTTTGTGTTGCAGAGAAATGTAAATGTATTGAAGGTACTCTGAGCAGCCCTAAATGGTTCTGTGTGGCAAAGTTTGACTATGGTGAGCAGAAATATTTAAATATTTAAAACCATGTAAGACAGACATCATATGGATTGCAGGCAACCATATAATCCAGATTTAATGAAAAAAAAAAACACTGTAAAACATGTGGTCTTACACCTCATCAGTTTTGATATTAAGCTAAATAGTCTTCGAATACTTCAGCAATAAGGCAGTTCAATTTGTGTTACATGATAAAAATACAAAGCACAAAATGTTTTAAAATCTTAAAACAGATCATAAAAGCAAACATTATATTTCGTCAAACAACCCTTAACAAATGAATTCTTTAAAGCAACACTTTTCAACATTCATAAAATATTTTCATAACTTCTGTAATTATACATCGACTGACAGCTCGTTGAACGACACGTCTGTTGTGACCCGAGGGGGTCTGGATTGCTTTAACCGGCACTAAGCAACTTTGAGGAGGGTGGCAGGAACCCTGTCACGCAAAACAACTACAAATGTGCTGACTGGTTTACGGCATACGTCACTTCCCCCTTTACTTATTTTCAACATCGTCATATGACATTGTTTCGCCACAATTAGATTTATTACCTGATTGCTATTCATTCTTCACACAGCCACTGGAAACAGAAGTGTACTTCAGTCCAACTGCAGGCCACCGGGATATCAGGATTTTATGACGCTGGTACTCATGGGAAATGCTGTCTTCCTTAAGGCAAAACATTACCGCTTTTGTCCACTGGCCGCCAAAATCGACCAAAACTGAAACTTCTTTAATGTTGCTTTCAGGAACTCAGTGTCTTATCAGTTTTGCAGTCAAGTCTACTGTAGAAGTCTGTATGATTTCAAATAATGTTCCTTTTCTCATCTGAAAAAAAAATCTACTGTGTAAAAAACTCCTTGCATTAATATAACCATTCTGATTTGTAAAATGTTCTCTTTGTGTTGAAGTTTTGGTGCTGAAGGTGATGGCTGCTCATGATAAAGGCTCTCATGCTGAGGTGGAGGTGAAGATTAAACAGGTTTTATATCAGAACCCTCCGATGAAGATCAAACACGGAAAAGTCACACTTTATCCCGAGTCTTGGACAATCCGAGGCTGTACATGTCCCATCCTCAATCCAGGTCAGCCAAACTCCCTTTTAAAGACAACCTGAAACACTCTAGATTAAAAGTATATTGATAGAGTCATGCTTCAAAATAGATCGAAAAATGCAGATTTATTTACATTAAAAATCAGTAGTTTATGCCAACTCAGCATTGTCATAAAATTGGTTGTGTTTTAATGATCGGTATTCCCAACTGTTGCTCATTTCTATAATTTTTGCACTTGAATATTTAGTAATTCTGCTGTTTTGTCCTCTTAAGGAGATGAGTACGTGGTTGCTGGTCATAAGAATTGGGAAACCGGCCAACTCGTAGTAAACACCAGGAGCTTTGTTAAACCATGGAAGACGAGCCTGGGACGCAAACTCCTTCACATTATTAGGAAAGACTGTGGACGCAGGTGAAAAGCTGCCAAGAACAACAAATGGACGGATGTGGTGGATCATTGTTCACCATGTGAATCACAATATGGTACAGCAAAGAGCAGAGAGAGACAGGTCTTCATTGTTTGGATGCTAAAATAAAATACTGGTACTTTTTATTCTGTTGCCAACAAGGAGTCCAAAGGACAGAAAACTATAAAAGGATTTTCTCCAGGTTGTACAAAACTAAACACAGAATTATATTTTGTTCCCTTATTACAAATTGAAAAGATTTTTATAGTCCTGCTATGGTTATATTATTGAAGTCCTGTACTTGAATATTTTTGAAGTCAGTTTTGACAGTTAATTTGATCAGAGATAATAATAAATAATGAAATGTTGACGCTTTTGTGACTCAAAAAACAACTCTGCTCCACTTTAGCTGCTTATACAGCTTAGTTAAACATACATCGTTCAACCAATCAGTTTCAATAAATACCATGTAGATAAGACACTTTCATCTGGGAACCCAGTTTAATTTAAACCCATTCTCGGGTACTTTCTCTCAGCTTGTGTCTGTTTCTGGCTGTGCTTTAGATCCAGAGTAAACAGGACATTTTTGGGTATTTTTTTAGTAGCCCAGGTTAATAATAGGCCTGATGTCCTGTCTCCAAGGAGAACAACAAACAAACAAAGAAATCCAAAGATCATTATCCATTTTTTTAACTCAAAGATATCGGCAAGCTAAAGGATAAATCTTCCTTTAAAGTAAGACGCTATAATTAAAAAATGCTTTTTTCATTTATATGGATATATTTTGTCTTTTTTATCCTCATTTACACGTATTTTTTCTAAATATGTCTGTGTGGACAAAGTATTTTTCTTTTTACATGATGCTGAAGAATGGATTTCCTGAATATACATTTACGTCATATGGTGAAGCTGACTGCCGCCCTACTTTGGTTATTAGATAGGGAAACACTCCCAGCTGGTCCAGACCAGCGGCGTCCACAGTCAGCTGTCGAGGTTCTTTCTCTCTCTGCTTCAACAGACCTGAATCAAAAGATTGCTCATTATTACACCCCTGCAGAAGTGTTAGGTATGGAGGAGGATTTCGGGTGTCGTTGGATCATTTTAATCAGCTGTTAAGGAGAAGAGACCCATTTAACTATGCATTATTATCTTTTAATTCTTAAACACAATTCTTCAACTTCAACACATGAGGTATTTAAATTGTAACTGTTTATTTGGGTATTTAGTGTATTTCACAGATCATTGAAACAGTTATTGAACTATATATATATATATATATATATATATATATATATACAATGATCCACCACATCCGTCCATTTGTTGTTCTATAAACTACAATAAATATTTATACATATTTATTGTAGTTTTAGCAACTACTACATAGGTTTAGACATTGATTTAACCAATAATTTATACATTAGATAATTTATATCTTTTAAGTTTTGAATCTGATGGTTAGATTATCTTAAATACTGTATGTACAGAAATCTTTTCATCTTCAATATTGCTCTATCTTTCTAATGGACCATTTTATTTTCAGCCAGCTCTACTAAATACACAGGGAAATGAGTAGCATCAGTACCGTTATTCTGCAAGGGTATCTACAATAATATTTGACAAAAAAATATTACTAAACCTTTGATTTTCTGCATAAATCTGACCAAAGGCATCTTAAAATCATTCTAAATTCAAAAGTCATATATTATTATTTTCTTGGACAAAGCTGACCTTGCAGCATGTAGTTAGAATCTAAAGCCATTGTTACTGCTTTTACTTAACAGCTTTGGTCTAATCTGCTTTCCAGGTATTTAATTTCATTCCTTTATATATTTTATATAATTTGCATGATTTAAATCTTTCATTTTTGGTCAGCCAGCCTTTAAAATCCACTCTAAAAACTTAAAGACGAGGACTTCAGGAGGAATAACTTATTTCTATGGTGGATACAGGCAACTGAAAATAAAAGCTAACAAACAATAGCCAGTATAAAAAAATGTTTTATCCTTTAGCTAAAGAGGATGGATAACTTCCTAAAAACTAAACCAATACAGTTGAGTCTGGACAACAGAGATGTTTCTTGTTGATGATGAAGATTTTACTCATCTTAAGTAGGATTTTTCCCACTACCCAGAAACTCTCCAAATTCTTACAAGTTGTTTTTTTAACAATTCAACTCTTCACATCCATTAGCCAAAATTATATTGCATTGTTTGTAAAACCGTAAACACAAAACATCCACAGTTAATAGTAGTTGTACGTTTTTGCTTAACTGTAGGGATTATGTCCCAATAAACACATTTCAATGTTTTCTAGAAATCATTCTGATTGTAGCTGCTTATTGACTTAAATCTCAACTCCAAAAAGCTAGACCCAACAGATCTGCAATAATAATTTATTGATAATCTGTATATTAAATAAATGAGTGTTTTTCACCCAAACACCTGGTAATGCAGTACAGTGAAATCAGTCTCACTATAAAGGGTTTAATGATCACAAACCTTAAATAGGTTAATGACTAATTCTACATTTATAACAATTTATTTATTTATTTTTCTTTTAGCAAAATTGCATCAAATAAAAACAAAGCAGCAGAGTATTAGAATACAAATACTTTATAGCAGTTATTTTGTAGCTGAATTAGTTTTTCAGACATTGCTCAACTAATTAATGTTTTTTTGTTGCATATTTTCTAAAAGCAGCCCCTTTAATTAACACAGCAATGCTTTACACATTAAGGAAATAGTCTTTTACTGCTGGCTTGATCCTTTTAAAGAAAACCAAAATACTAGTAAGCTTTCATCATCATACAAAGCTTTTGTTTTGCTGCAATTACAGTGTGGTCCAGAATTATTCATAGTACCTGCACATTTTCATGTTACCACCACAAACTTCAATGTATTTCTTGGGATTTTGTCTCATTTTAAAGTACAAGATGATTGTGAAGTTGAAGAAAAATTATGCAGCTAAAGAATATTTGTAGAATTTGTACTCAGCCCTCTTTGATCTGTCCCTTAATTACTAAATAGAGTCTACCTGTGACTAATTACATTTTAGCATAAATCCAGCTGTTTCATGAAGGCCTCAGAAGTTTTTTAAGATATTAGAGCACATTTTCGTACAATAAAACAAGATCAAAACCAGAACTCCTGGGAGGTCTGCATAGGACCAGTGCAGCACATTTCATGGACCTTTGAAATCCTTCAAATTTAAAACCAATAACATATTTGTAGGAACAAAAAAAGATTTTTGGCCAACTGATGTGACAGGAACAATCCATGAGTTCCTGCAGAATACCTGTAAAGCACTTCAATTAGAGAGGCAACCAGGAGGCCAATGGTAACCCTAGAGGAGCTCCGAAGATCCATAGCTCATGAAATGCTGATTGTAATAATTAATTAAAAGAGAGTAAAAATAAAAACTAATGAGAAGTTATATTTAAAGCGATGTCAACGTGACTTTGCCTTTGAGTATCATTTTAAAAAAGAGGCTCTGGTCAGATGAGAACAAATTGTAAACTCACACATTAACCTAATCTCACAACCCCTGCAGGACAAGCCTGGAAGGAAACTTGCCAAAAGCCGCAAACAACTTCAAAATAGGGTGCAGGGTCACCCACCAGCGGTAGAGCGAGCCTAAATGTACAGCCAGAGCTGTAATACGTAGATTTGAATAAATGCATGTGTCCTATCTTAACTGTATCTTTCCCATACAATCCAAATAACTCTAAAGTTTGTGGTTTTAACTTGACAAAATGTGAACAAGCTCGAGACCTATACACACTTTTTTCTCAAGACACTCTACCTAAAGGGATTCAAGCTGTGGAAAGTTAGGTAAGACAGATATTGCATAATGTCAGTCTGAAGACATTTGGTGTTGCTCAGCTGCCATGCTCCTCCAGCTCCACCTGAGGGGTCGCAGCTGCATGCCTAATAGTCGTCCCCTCGGCTCACCACCTCTTTGCAGGTGGGCCTGAGGAGGATGGTGTGCTCGTACTGGGCGGTGTAGCTGCCCTTGATGTCGCACAGAGGCGGGTAGGGGTCAATAATGCCGAGGTCGCACAGGTTCTTCAGTGCCATCAGGTACTTGCTCTCACCCAGGCGGTCTAGCCAGCGGCGGCAGAAAGCCAACGTGCCAAAGTTCTCGTTAATAACGTTCAGCAGGTGTTTGGCCCTTGGTAGCCTGCGAGGGAAGTGATGCAACATTAAAATCACAGAGGAAACACCTTCAATTTTGAGGGGTTTAAACGGGAAGACAAAAACCTTATCGGCACGTGTCTGACATTGAAGTTCTTCATGTAGTGAGAGCACTCCATGTCGTCGTGGACTGCGCCTCTGCCGGTGCTGCCAAACGTCTCGATGGCGTAAGCTTCACCTTCCTGAAAGGCAGTGAACGAGGCACTCATTAGCCTGCTGACATAACATGAAAAATTGGAAGGGAAAATTTTGAAAGGGCAGGAACAAGGGCAGGACGCGGGCACCGGAGAACGCCGGAGTGAGTGACGGAGTGAATTTGACAACAAAAAAAACTCCGGTTGTCAGCTTCTGATTTATTCATGTAGGGTATAATAAGGACAGCAGCGACCCTCGGCTTTGATTGACTACGTCTCGCTGACATTTTTGTGCCGTTATCATCTCGGGGTCATAGCTGGCGTCCCCGTGGTATTAGCTGATAACACTGCGCCTGCTCTCCGCCGCTGCGCCGATAATCAGTCAAAGTGCTCACACGCCCATGGCACGCCAAGCTGCCACTCCACTCTCTGATCACAAAAGCGGGGGTAATGGCCCTGTTACGCCAACACACTTTGGCTAAAAATACAATGCGTAAAAGATGCCACATCAGCATCCCTCCCTAGCTTCTGCTCCTTTCCTCCCCGCAGCCCTCAGGTTCAAACAGCTCAATGCAGCAACTTGCCAATTAAAAATGCCTGCTCCTGTCAGAAGGCAGCTATTTGTTGCAGCTGTGTTAGAGGCAGCTCTGACCATCGTGTGGAGCAGCTTGGCTTGTTGGTGATGAGAACAGACCAACACAAAGTTGTTCATAAGGGTGAGGGAGGAGTAAAGTTACAATTTTATACTAGATTCAGATCTGGGCTTTGAAGAGGCCATTCTGAGCAATAAAAAAAAAATTGTTCAGTGTTCAATGTGTTTTACGACGTCTAACCAGCCTTTGCTTTTCTTGCGGGAGAAAACCGACCCCGTAGAATGAAGCTGCCACCACCGTGTTTCAGAACAGTATATTGTGCAGTGTTAGTCTCCAACAAATTCAGTTTTACATAAAGGGCAGAAGGTTGAGTTTTAGCCTCACCTGAACAGAGACCTTCACAGAACAACTAATTTAATGCCTAAGTATTAAATGTACGCACACTCCTTTTATAATACTACTTTCTAAATATTCATTAAAATATTTTAGGTTAAATTCTCTCCTTTTTTGTGGGATTATTATCCTGCAAGAAGCGTTCTTAAACCGGTTTCAAAGGCAATTTTCAGAGTGTGAAAACTTTGGCAAGCCATTCAATTAAACACTTAACATTAAAATGCTGTTAAGAGTAACTATAGTGCAATGAAGTGGAACAACTGCCCACACCTTTTTGTTTCTTATTTGTAAGCCAACCAGCCGAATCTTCATCCAATTACACTTAAGAACTAAAGAGCTTTATTTACAAGGTCAAACGGCCAAGAAGTGCCTCGTTTCAGCTGCTACAGTGAGAAGGAGCTGTGGGAGCGTTAGAAACAAACACATTTGTAAAAAGATGACATTAGAGTCCAAACCTCCATCCTTGTTGCCTCTCCGCCTTTCACAATAGGAACAGTCTTCCCTGAGTGTATCCTGTACTGTCCAATGGAGTGGCCGTTGAGGTTCCTGACTGGCTTCACTGCAAATAAAGCAACACCAAACAAAAGGAGCGTCATTCATGCATCTGCAGAATTGTCCGACTCAGGACAGGATGCACAACACAAATCTCCTTTTTACCTTGATATGTTTTCCCATCTATCTCTACCTCATAAGACTCCATGACCTCCTGGATGGTTTCACCAACATCACACAGGCGCACGTCAATTCCTGCACACTGGGAGACGACATGCAGTTATCCAGCTGAACAACACAAGTTACAGCGAAAAAAACTGGAAACAAAGAAGTAATTTTTTTGTTTTTTTTGTATGTGTGAGAAAAAATCCAATCAGAATGTATTTACTCTTGAAACTGAACTGTTCATTGAACTATAACTTTACATGACCAGTTAAATTGATTTTTTTTTACCTGCAGGGAACAATAGTCTGTTTACCTAACCAAGCTAAAACAATTTACAATATCTTCTGCTAGTAGATTTAAAAGCTTTTTGATACTGTTCAACTTGACATCCTCATCTAGAATCTCGGGCAGAAAGATTCAGCTCCTAAATATTTCAACTAACCAAAACGTTAGGTCGTCTTCAGTTGATATTGCTTGTTGGATACTATAAGTGTTTTATCTCCTTCCACTATATTTAGAGACGTAACAGGGTTTTTTTCAATAGTATGCAAACGAAAATCAGCTGTATTTTTTGCTAAACATAAGTTGGTCCAACCTTTGCTTGATAACGTTGTTCAGAGCTAATGGGCCGCAAACTCTTGAGATTTTACTAATAAACATGCTTTTATGACCTCTTGGCTCGATCATGGCAATGGTTTTGTCTACGTTAAAAGTGACGCTGCCTGCAAAGACAGATTTTTAACTTTCATATGTAAAAGTTACCATTTCCGACCTGCTTTTGCTTGCTTCCTGTTAATGTTCAAATTCATTTTAAAATCTTTCTGTTTGTTTTTAAGCGTCTTGGGAATATTGTTGAATTTCTCAGATTTTGCAGCTGCTAAACCCTCGGACCATTGCAGTTTAGGCTCGTGTGTAATCCTTTAATGCTACACAGCACCTTGACAGGCCTTGTAGTTGTTTAAAGCATTTTACATTAAAGTAGCAAAATGTCTAGCGTGGATTAAGATAATAATGATCCTTCATGTTTCAGATACTTTAGCTAACCCGTCGCCGCTGACACCACCTTCTGTTTACGTATAGGGGACGTCCCGTTTACCCCCTTGTGAATCACGCTGTTTGCTTAGAGAGCAATTTTCCTTTACATTTGATTATATTTACCTACTGACGTTTTTCCTCTGAATCAGCCTTTTGAAGCACATTCTCAAGTGTACCCTGGCTTTGCTTTAGAGGTTGAATCACAAAAAAGCTCTCTATAGATAAGACAGTTTCTGTAAATAGGCCGGGAAGACGATAGGTAGATTTTCATTGATAACAATTATTTGCGTATCTCATCATAAAATGAAACTCTGAAGATGGAAATAAACTGTTACCCTGATGCCGGTGTCGGTGGCATCCCTCACAGCCTCCAGCAGTCTGTCGTACTTTGGATTGAAAGTCACGGTGAATGCGCAGTCTATTATTCGACCTGAAAGAGAAAACAATCGAAATTTTCTTTATTCTAACATCCCATCAGTTTATCACTTTGTTAAAATGTGACCATATGCTTTTGGTCACTTTACAGTACTATCATGGCCTCAGGTAATACCTTGTGGAACTTAGTGAACCTTTCCCTGCAAATATTTCAGGGTATGTTGCTACCAGCTGTTCACTTCTATAAACTAACCTTTTACCTTAATATTAGATTAAAAGTGGGGGGAAAAAACAGTAAACACACATATTATGTTTTTAATCAAAGATTCCTGGTTTCTTTTAGCGCTAGACTTTGACAAGACGCTGACAAGAAATTAATCTGCTGCTAAACCACTCTGTTACAGCTCTACATTTAGGATTGGTTATTCTTCTGATATTTGGATTTCAATCAAATTAATATAAATGTATATCACTTAAAGCATTTAAATATATATTACTTATATTAAAAAAAATTTAACTTTTCATTTGTAAACACTTCTATCATATAAAATCTCACCAAAACGACTCGTTTGTGTTTGTAACATGACAAAATGTATGGTATAAATGCTTGATAGCCGTTGTGGTCAATTACAGAGAAACATACATTAAAATAATTTTCTTTTCTGCTTAACTGTGAAGTATAATGGTAACTCCAAAATATCTCAATATCTTACCGTTGATATGTGTACCAAAGTCAATTTTGCAGACGTCGTCGTAGCGCAGCACAGTCGGGTCTCCTGCATTTGGGGTGTAGTGGGCGGCGCAGTGGTTGATGGAGCAACCAGTTGGAAACGCCAGACCGGCATTGAGTCCGTCTTCCTTGATGAGCCTCCTGGAGCAATCCTCCAGGTTCTCACTGCCACAAACGGGCAGCAAAGCGAAGAGGGATGGTGCACGATTGGGGAACATGAGGGACAGGCAGGGCTAAAACCGTGCTGAAAGCCTGTCGGCTGGCTTCTTACCAGATCTCTATCATGGTCATCCCCGGTTTTATCCAGCTCCTGACGTAGGAACGAACTTGTCGGTGTGCCTCGGCTGCCTGCCTGAAGTCGCTCCACATCTCCTCGTTGGCTCTGTCCATTGCCCTCTTCTCCTCGCTGGTGGTCCGCCATGCTGCGCTGCGCCTGCATGTGACCGTGTGA
Source organism: Orestias chungarensis (assembly GCA_032876305.1). Classification (NCBI taxonomy): domain Eukaryota; kingdom Metazoa; phylum Chordata; class Actinopteri; order Cyprinodontiformes; family Cyprinodontidae; genus Orestias; species Orestias chungarensis. The sequence continues at coordinate 1,214,691 of JAVLVB010000079.1, read as the reverse complement.
AGACAAGGCACTCATTATTTCCTTTTTCCACAATTGCTGTCAAAGACACACTCATGCAGATTGACATGTGTGTCCAAGGTGTGTGTGTGTGTGTGTTGTTTGTTAAACTTAAATAAAATGTAGGCACTGTCTGAGACTTCTGGCAATGAGTGGAGTTCACACACCCGTCTTTTGATGGGGGGTATTCGCACTCCTCTCCTTTTGGGAAGTACCCGTTGGGATAGAGCTCACAAATAGGTACTGAGGGAGGGTCAGTCTGTCCCTTCACTGTGGCCCAGATACAGAGGGGGCAGAAACACAGGAAAGAAGAGGGATCCAGGACAGAAAACAAAAATTAACAAAAATTAACTAACACTTGAGAACACAGTAAACATCCTGCTGTAAGGTCATAAGCTGAATAAAATAACACATCTATTGCTTGTTATATTGCTTATTACTATTGCCTCCATGCTCACTATTTATATACATTTGTATAATTTTCACCTCTTTAATGTCTTTTGTTAGGATTTTACGTGATAGACCAAAGTGCGGTGTTTGTTAGTTTCAGCATCCCAGAGTAAATTCTTACATATTCTTTATTGCAGGCTGGACTAGCCTAAGTCTGACCTGATACAGACATCTGAGAACATCTTGTACCAGATTCTCAGTTGGATTTAGGTCTGGACTTTGACTTGGGCATTCTATGAATAATGTATTCCTTTTCAACGTTTTGATCTGCTTCCCTGAAACCCAGCATCCCCACAGCATGTTTTTGCCATTGCAACGTTAAAAGCTTTCAAAAAACAGATGTGAATGTTCTAAGATTTTGTTCTAGGTGAACTTTATTTCTTAATTGGATTTCTTCTGCAAGGGAATGGTTGCTCTATGAGTAAAGGGGACTTAAAACCACACATCCTTTCCCTTCCACTTCACAGTTATATACTTTTATGTTAAAGGGATAAAGCTAAAATAAATAGCATGAAAACTGCGATTATCACACATTTAGGTAGAAAAAGAATGTTCAGAAAGTCATAATTTTTTTGCCGTTTGTTGATTTGTTGTAGATCGATGCAATAATTTTTTTTTGCACCAAACTCAAGCAGCTTACCTTCCTTCTTCTTCTTCTTCTTCCTCTTCTTTTTTACAGCTGAGTTTTCCCCTTCATCGCCATCTGTTAAACGCATCATTAGTTTCAATTCAACAATTAAAGCACCAAATTATCGATGGAGGGCTACAGGGCACATCTCCCAGGGCACCCGCTCAGAAATCAAACGTCGTGCTGCAACCGAATCTGACTGTGGCACTTTGCGTGCACCCTGAGCTCAGGTGAGGAACCAACTGCCTCAGGTGAAGAAGACTGCGAAGATTGAGGAGATACCTTCTTCCGCATCCTCAGGCCTCTGTGCATCCTCCAAGGTTTGCTGCTCCAGCTGTGCTGCCACTTCACTTACACCTCTGGCTTCTCCAGATTCCCCTCCAGCTTCGTTTGTTCCTGCTGCAAAGTCACATACTGTTGTGCATCCATGTGAACACACGCACGCACGCACGCACGCACGCACGCACGCACACACACACACACACACACACACACACACACACACACACACACACACACACACACACACACACACAGTTGATTATTTGTGGTTCATCCCAACAAAATGCAACCCGTGTGTTTTGAACTTGGCAGTGCTTGTGAATAATTCCTGGACTACACCTTAGTCTTTATCCTCAAGGGCATATGTATCTTGCAGCATTATGACATTAAGTAGTGTGTGGAATAAACATGGCTTATAATGCTGCAAAAGGACCTTGCACCTGATCCTTATAATAGGAGAAATCTTTCTTGCACAGCTGAACTGTTGCTGCCTCCGTTAAATTAAACTCATCCATCTCATGTGAGATCTTATTATGCACACAAATTATGCAAACTTGGAAGCTCATAATTACCTTTTCTACAAACGACCGCTTCCAAACTGAGCTGAAACCTCCAGGAAAAGAAAAGAAAAGAAAAACCCTCTAACAAGTTGGAAAGTCTCCTGTCCTGTCCCGCATGTTTTACGCACCTTTACTACACCAAGCTGGAGAGAAGTAAAGTGAGGGGGCCACATTTTTCTTTTTTTCCTTTTTGCGCTGCATAGCCTCCACGGAGTGTGATGCGTCTCACCTGGCGCGCTGGTCCTGCTCCTCTTCTTCTTTCTTCTCTTCTTCTTCACGGCTTCGCAGGAGTCCGCGTCCTCTCTGTCTTTGTCCCCGTTGAGAAGTTGGGACTCCTCTCCGCGCTGGGGCTCCGGCTCCGCCATCATCATCAGCCTCTGAAGAGAGGCGCAGTGACGCATAAGTGAGGCTGCCTGGAGCCTCCAAGTGGTCAGAGTGGAGAAAAAGAAAGCTAGTCAGCGGCCAGTAATGACTTATTAACGACTGTTTCACTTGGGTGAGAATAGAGAGAGAGAGAGAGATGTGCCACCTCATATTTGTGCCAATAACTCGATGAGTTTTTCTTTTATCCACAGAAATTATATTTTAGGGGGGGAAGTATGCATCCAGAGCCGGCCACAGGCATAAGTGAACTTTGCTGATACTTAAGGCATCTAAGCCTGTATATTCAGAGTTACTTCCTTGACCAGTAGTAGCAATACAATGCATTTGTTCGCAACTCTACGACACATACGCGTGAATCAAATAGACAACCTGTTCCATTTGAACCACCTATGACCACCGTAGGCTGGGAACAATGCAGAAGCTTTTGTTTTACCCGCTTACATTCATATTCATATTCAGAAACATTCATTGTGTTGTGCTTGGCCTGAAGAAAGACTGCATTTCCCATGAGGAGTAGCGCATAGCTTCATAATATCCTGATCTCCCGGTGGCCTGCAGTTGGATTGAAGTACATTTCTGTTTCCAGTGGCTGTGTGAAGGATGAATAGCGATGAGGTAAGGAATCTAATTGTAGCGAAACAATGTCATATGATAATGTTGAAAATAAGAAACGGGGGAAGTGACGTTTGCCCTAAAGCAGTCAACACATTTTTAGATGTTTTGTGGCAGGGTTCCTGCCACCCTCCTCAAAGTTGCTTAGTGCCGGTTAAAGCGATACAGACACCCTCGGGCCATGACAGAGGGGTCATTCAACAAGCTGTAAGTAGATGTATAATCACAAAAGTTAAAATGTATGACAGACAAATAAAAAAACAAAAGAAAGTGATGGGGTCCAAGGTCAAATGCTGTAGAACCACAATCCGCATCAAGCTTGTTCTGGTTGCAGCTTGGTCCTGATATTTCCCATGGACACTGAAATGCTTAGATGAGTGTGTCCCTGATGGGAGGCCAGTTAAAGTTGCTCATCACTCTCTCTGAGCTCCCAGGCGGGCCAGGGTTTCTGGTTACCTGAGTGCACACCTGACTGCAACAGCCGCAGCAGCCCAGGTACATGCTTCTTGTTGTGCGGGTCTACACAACTCTCAGACCAAAGCTGTTATCGGGGGATAGGGTTCTCCTGTTTGCACTGTGACAGGTAGCCTTTGCATTTGATGAATCGATGATGCGTAAAGCAGGGGAGATGTGCAGAGGCGTATCCTAGCAACAAGGTGAGGACAGTGGGGTTAGGACAAAGGTAGGTCTTTAGAAAGGCAGATGTTTTTGATGTCGTGTTGAACACCTATTATTTTTTATATTGTGTTTTTTTTATCTTTATAACTGCCCATAAGGTGTAAGGATTTTTACTTGCGACCATTTCAACAGTTTAGACTACATTTGAACTCATTAGTTTGTGAAAGTAATGTTCAATAATGGTTGAACTCTGACATATAATAATGCTAGATAAAAAAAATATAGTAGATATGCAGATAATCAGCTAGTTTCATATATCTAAACTATTAAAATAATCTTTGACAAGTTAATATTCATCAAAACAAAGCATGCTTAAATGCATTTATTTTATTTCTGTTTTATTTCTTTCTAGATCCAACAGAGTAACCAAAATTGGCCAATTTCATGTACATAGAAAAATAAGATCTTTCTTTGTGGTTTTCAGGCTCTCAAGCACCAGAGATGAAGTCCATCCCTTTAACTCTGCATCAGCTGATGAAGTCTGGGGTGTGTTGATGGAGCAAGTCTTCGAGATCCCAGCTAGGACCACATCTCAGTATGGTATCTAATAGATCACTTGTTCAGCTTAGTAACAGGAGGCTCAGGAGGATTATTTAAGCTATTTCTTTAAGCTATACTGTAGTTATGATGCTATTGGCGTAGGCTGCTAAAGGACAATCTGACCAGTTCTCACTCTTCTACTTTCTTCCTTTTTCAAATCTGCTTTAGTTGCTGTTATTTCAAGCTTGTTAACTTTTTGTTTTTCTCTTAGTGTTCTTCTCTCCATAGTAGCCACACCTGGTCTGGCTTTAGCTGAGATTCCTTCTTGGAGGAGAACATGGGCTGAGATGCTTCCAGCAACATTCTAAATAATATTTTCTATTTCTCAGTTTCCTCTGCATCTATTTGTGTTTTCTGTCCCTTCAAACCCCCAGTCCATTGCAGCAGACGGCTGCTTGTAATGAGCCAGGTTTTGCTGGAGGTTTCTTCATGTTAAAGGAGAGTTTTTCCTCTCCACTGTCGCTACATGCATGCCCAGTACGAGGGATTGCTGTAAAGTCAACGACACAACACAAGCAACCATTCACTCCTCCTGGAGTCAATGACTTGATGCTGGGTTTCCTTAGATTGGAAACTTTTAAATAGATTGTTTTATGATGTATTTATGATTTGAATGAGATGAGTTTTTTATATAGTTTAAAGTCTGTTGTTATGTTAGACCAGATGGTGCGGCTGTTCTTCATTAAAACAGCTTTATTAAAGCACAGCTTCATATATCTCACACCTCCTGACTTGGTGCTTCCCCCATGGGTTTCCTATGTAGAGGGGACACGAATAGAATGAAAACATGTTTATCAGGAAATAATTAGTTTGAGTAGTATTAGATTGACAACTTTCAACTAGCCTTGAATCCCATACAAAGAAGAATCAAGTGATAAAAGCAAACTTGTTTAGTGTACACAGATTATGGCAAATGTGCGAATGTATCTCTGTCGTAGAGATTTAGACATATCCCTTACAAAGTGAAGTATGTCATGAAAGCGCTATGTTGTGGCTGCTAGCATGAGGCCAAGTGTATGCTATGTTACAATCCCTACAAGGCTAGCAGCTTTTGAGATCAGCAGAGAGTTGTAGGTTATCTTTGGGACTCTTGTTTCAAAGTAAGATTCTATCTTCTTATTAAATCCAAATCTATGGATCTTTCAGATCTTGATTAATAAGCTGCCAAATGTTACCTGTTTCTTCCAAGGTCTAAATCAATATACAGTAATATAGTTGGAAGGTAACTAACTTAGTTAATTTCAGTGACATTATTTCATTTTGTTTACCAGGAACCTTTAAAAATGTAACATATTTTAGTTCATTTTAAGAGTAACAGAATTATTAATTATTCTGAATAAAATATTAGCAAATTGGTTAATATTTCATCCATGCAGGAGACGCTGTGTTCTGCTGGTGCACGGACACACAGAGGTGGTCCTGTGTTTTTCTTTGACCAGGTTGGCGTCTATTCATTTATTATGCTTGCTCTGTTTTAGAAGAGATAAATTCCACATTCATTGTTTGCTTTCCTTTAGCCCACAAGACAAAATAGGAACAACTGTAACATTTTACGTTGGATTACAACGACCGGAGGGTCGCAGCTGGAAGGAAGAGCACTAAGGTAGTAATGTCCTTCCTATGAGTCTTATCGCTTAGCTGTGGGTCTATTACAAAAAAACATTTTCTCACAGTAAGCAAGAGGCGGGCCAAAAACGTGAATGGGACACTTTAAACAACCGGAACCCCTCGGGTAAAGCCTGTGAGGATGAAGAACCTGATCTTTCATCACCCTCTGCCAGTGTTGCGGCAATGGATCTGATGGACGCCTACAGGCGAGCAGCCCCTCACTTACTAAACGAATTGGCTCATCTACTTTCCCAGCACAAGTGGTCAGAGACAGACCTCATCCCCCGTGGCATGGTCAATATCTTGAATTACTCCTGGCACGATCTGACAGCAGGGGCGGCACTCTGGAGAAGGCCAGCAGCAACGACGGAGGAACAGAGGAGGTCCAAACTCTCCCCAAAGATGGAGAAAACACCTCGTCAGACATCTGACAGTACCAGGGAGGAAGCAAATGAGAGGAACCATCGTGTTGAGAGGAGTGATAGTTCATTTCTGACAAAAATTAAAGCAAATCACGTTGAAGAAAAGAAAAAACAAAGATACAATGGAGGTAAATCTAAATTTGAAGTGAATTGGTTCCTTAAATAACTACATAGAACAATTACATATGGTTGATAAATAACAATGTGTCACACTTGGTAATATCAGACTGAAATGTTAAATTTTAATCTAGGTGTCGTGGGTCAGAAAACATCATTAATTATTTTATCAGGCTCCTCTGGAGAAAAGCCGAGTAACGATAAAAAAAGACTGTGGATGGCCCATACAGGCCCTCAGGTTGTGGAGGAGAGTTTATGGTCTAATCTTAGAAGATATATACAGTAGGTCTCGAAGGTTTTTAAAGATGAACAAATACATTGAATATAGTTGCAAAGTCATGAAGGCAGTCTTAAAAGGAAACATACTGTAATCATAATAGTGAGTGTTCAAACTGAGACAAAGCAGTAGGACAAAAATGAATCCAAAAAGTTTAAATGGAGATGTCAGAACAAGCATGGCAGCTAAATGACCCCCATACCTACATATACAAATTTTTTGTGCAAATGTACATTTAATGCAGATAAGATTCTCCCTCAATAACACTAAAATACAGAAGTACTTTTTTCATTGCATAAACATTCATAAGTCATCAATTTACTTTAACGTATTTAGTTGTGATTACTGTATATAGTATTATGTTTGGTCACAATTCAATGCAAAAAAAACAAGAAAAAACATGTTTGCGTCAATAAAATGAAAAAATCAATGACAATCAGATTCTAATTCAACTACATAAAAACTTAACTTAATGGTTAAAACAAAACCCAGACTGCCCCATTTTAAGTTTCTAAGAAAGACCAGCTAGTTGCATTTAGCCACTAAATTTGTAGCACTCTTGCTGGTGTGACATTTTATTGAGAGGATGCCTAGAGCAGAACCAGGTTTAGTACGAAGGCCCAACTGCTTCCCAATCTTACAGGAGTAACTTCAAAGGTCTTTTTTCAGGTACGTCAGGTTGTATTGTTTTTCAACCTGCTTAGTTATTGTTAAAATTAGTATTTTATATCCATAGAAAAGCATAGAGGTTTGTTTTTTACATGGTAAGCAGCAGCAGAACATGGAGCAAAGAAAAGCGGTCAGGGAGACGTCCAGCAACTTTAGCCCGTTTTGGTTCAATCTCCACGGACCTTCAAGAACCTTTTGAAATCCAGTGGTTCTGTTTAAAAAAACGGCAGGATTTCCAGCTGGGAACAAAGTTAAATATTAAGAGTCTTTTCTTAACAACATAACAGTAAATTATCATCAGTCTCCATACTCAACAGCCAATGTTCAAGCTGTGGCTTCTCACTAGAGGGTTCCAAAGGCTCCTGTAGGGAAGCTTTCCTTGCAAGCTTGCAGAAGTGAGGGTATTGGTTTACCAGATCAGGCGTATTAGTGTAGCACAGAGGCTCTTCTCTCTGCTAATGCGGCGTGGCAAGGCTATCAAGTTACAGTTGGTTCATTGCCTTACATGCTCATACAAATCTAACATATGTGAATGAATTACACCAGCTTCTGTTTCAACAAAGTTTCCCATTCCCACGACAGCTCCCAACCCCACAGCGGCCAGAGTCTCCATCTCAGCCTGTTGCTTTAAAGATGCAGGTATGATGTGGCACTGCAGTGTTGTGTTGTTGACCGTCTCCTTGCTGCCTCAGCCGGACGTGGTTTGTGTCCAGGTGGGATCGCTCAGCCGAAGAAGCGCCCCTGGGATGAGCCTGAGAGCATCAGAGTGAGCCAGTGGGCGGTGTGGCAACTGAAGAAAGCACAAAATCCTGAGTGCGTGTTTTACTCTCTCTGCAGCTATAACAACTTTAACATAAATCAAACTCTTGAAGCAAAAAATATATATAAAAAAAAAAAAGGTTGTGTAATTGTAATTATTCCCCATGTATTAGTTGTAGAGCCTATTGCTGCTATTATAGAACCAGTTCTCTGCTGTATGTCTTTACCAGCTTCATCTTCAAAATAGCTCAAGCAAGATTTGTAAGCAGCAGTTTTTCAAGGGTATATATTAGATTCTGAATGTATTTTAGACTTTGACTAAGCTATTGTTTTTTTTTGCCCTTTACATGTGATGAACTTTAAATTGGAGGTTTTCTTCTATAAAGGTCACGTTTTGTTACCAAGGGCATCTTTACTGCTTCTATGATTTAAGTTCTCCTTGTTATATCTGTCAATTTATTCCTTTACTCAAAATGTTTGAGAGCAATTGATTGCACAAACATTTAATTCGGGTCCTTTAAGTATGTTAAGTATGGGGCTTAACACACTAGTTTCTTTTCAGATTTAGTAAATTAGTTTTGGAAAAAAAGGACTTAATTACGATCCTGTCTTTTTTACAGAAATCTGACACCATCCGAGCAGGATCGGAGTAGATCTCCAATCCTCCGCCATTACAACGATGGAACCAATGAGAGACGAAAAAGGACTGCGCCTGCCTGTGTGGTTAATGGTTTTCCCCAGAAACCAGAAGTGAAGCTGCAGAATCCAGTCCAGAAGAAACTGCACTATGGGATAAATGACGGCTCCTCATTCATTTAGCATCCTCACCAACTGTTGGATTTTGGTTGCTTAAAGCATGTGTAAAATCTGTCACAGGGGTTGAGCGTTTTTGTCCTTGACTGTGCTCTCAGCTACCCGTCTGGCTGCGTGGCAGTGTGCCAGAGTCACTCGGGTCTGCCTTGCAGAAGCTTCTATACCAACGTGTTCAGCAACGGCCCGCACCCCGTCACTCTTGTGACTATAACGGCTTTTGGACACGGGGCGGTGACAGACCAATTTAGGTCAGTTTAGACCTGCAGTTTAGAAAAACCTGGTTCTGTTTGTTGCCTTTTATTTGTTTTACTTTTCCAGCTAATCATAATTTCCAGTTAATTCATTATAGTCTTATATCATGTACTGTAATTCAAATGTAATACGATGAATTGTGAACCTGTTATCACGTTGTTTGGATACTTCATTTAATTGTTGGATATCTATTCCTCCAGCTCCACCATCACAGCTGTGTGGGATCAGGAGGGTGGATTCATGTTAGATAACTACGGAAACACAACGAAGGAGTGGAGCTGGAACAAATACAACACAAGGAGAAGCATGATTATCATACGGGTAAGAGTTGCTTACTGATTTCTTTCTTATTCCACGTCAAAATAAGTCTAACTGATAATGAAAAAAATGGTAATAGCCTTGACTATTCACTTAGACAAATATTAGGTATTTGTGAAATGTGTCTTTTTCAGACCTTGAGTCAGATGTCTGACCGCAGCTCAGGATATTTTTCCACCAGTGTTTTTTCATCATGACATTGTGTTAGTAAATCTTTGCACCTGTCCCTCGTCCAGTAGAGTTGTAGAAAGGACAAAAGCCATTTTTACAGACACTTTATTGCTTTTTGTCTCAACATTTCACAATTTCTCACCAAGGTACAATCATTTTTATGTATACCTCCAAGATGTTAGATTACGGTCATCTAACCCTTTATGAGAAAATTGATAAGGACTTTTTATAATGATAAAAATAGTTTTACATTTTTTTAGATAAAGAACTTTTTGTACCATTTTAATACATAATTTAAACATAAGAAATATTATTTGCCTGGGATGGACTGGCGACCTGTCCAGGGTGTACCCCTGCCTCTCGCCCATTGTTAGCTGGAGATAGGGGTCAGCAGACCCCCTGCGACCCCACAAGAGATAAGCTGGTTGAATAATGGATGGATGGAAATATTATTTGCACCATTAAAAATCACTCTGAAACAATTTGTAGTGTCTTGGAACTTTTACTTAGGAATTCGTAAATCTTATCTGTTTTATTGCGGTGTGAATACTTGATAACACTGAGACAAAAATCTCTTAAAAATTGAAAATACATGTAAATACATGGTCTTGTTAGCCTGGGACTGTAGAGTGTGGTCAGACACACTCAAATCTTTTGAGTGGGCTAGATTTTTCTGCACGTTGGAAACAGGCATTAGAAACATAACTTCAAAAAACAAAACACAAACAAAATCCCACATCTGCAATTGAGTTGCCTAGTTTACTGTTAACCATCACCATCACGTTAAGTTAGAATTTTTTCTTATATAATGCTATCTTTTTTTTATTTTACATTTTTAAAGTTTTGCTCAAGATTTCAAACACAGTTTGATGAAAACACAGCAAATGTGGAGCTAACTTGCTGAATTATGCTTTTAAATATTGCTCTAATTATATTTTTATTCCAGCAAATTTCACTGTTTTTTGTTTTTTTTAACTAAAAAATATACAAATATAATTAATCCATGACGTGTGGTTTAAAATTGTTATGAGGAATAACCTGATACCCAGCAGTAGGTTATTACAATGGATAGGATACAATACAGAGCTTCCTCCCAACATAAAAGATGATAGATTTATAAACTCGAAACAAGGTCCACATATGTTTTGGGAACTACTGGAAAATGAGAAGTGTAAAAGTTTTAATTAACTTAAAGAGCATTACAGTCTAGTAAAACAGGATTTTTATAGATTCTTGCAAACGAGGCACTGAGTGGAGCACGACATCAAAAGGGAAAACTTTGAGGCTCAATCAGACATAATAAATAGGTTTATTTTAGCAAACTAGTCTAAACTAAAAAAAAACAAGACACATACCTTATAAAACAGGAGTGAGAAACTGAAGTTAACACTAAATTTACAGAGAAGGAATGGGAACAAATATTGAAATTGGCGGGAGCTTAAACTGACCCACCTTTTACTTTTGAGACATTTTACCTAGGAATGCTGAATTTGCAGGTCAAAAATAATTTAGATTTTAAACTGTTTAGAATAATGCTATTAGCAGGAAATAGGGAATTACTAGAAAACGGTTGAAAGATGAAACTCCAACGAAGGAAAAATGGTTTGACGTATGATATTTATGTCATGGAGAAGTTAATTTCCACTTGTAGACTTGAAATAGAAACATTTGTGAGGGTTTGGAATGATTGAATTATGTATATTAAGCTTTTAAGATCTGATTTTGTGTCAAATATAGTAGTAGAGGGACTCCCTGTTTTGTTTTAGCAAACAATTTTTTTTGTTTTTTTGTTTTTTCTGGCTTGTACATAAAAAGTAAAAAGTAAGAAAAGATACAAGGATGATGTGAGACAGGAAAGGATGCATATTACGTGAGGCCAAATGTTTTTCAAATGTCTTGGACCATCGATAAAAAAATAACTAAAAGAAGAACAATGATCCAGAACAAATAGCCAGGTTACACAGACATAGGTCACCAGGAAAACCTTTGGTCATGCTAGTCTCCAGATTTGAATCCCTGAGAAATCCTGTTAAGGTAAATAAAAGAGCATGATGCCCGTTTACTAATTATTATTGTTTCATTGTTTTTCTCCTGTGTTCCTGCAGGTCTCAGAGGAGATCACAGTGAAGCTCTTCAGTGGGGTGTCTGGCGTGCTCAGCTTCAGGTGTGAAGATGAAAGTGTCCACCTTCCCCTTTCTTTCGTTGCGGATGAAGGGCAGTTAAAGAACATGGTACGATAATAACTCTCCGACAGGTTCTCTGAACAGTTCTCCTCTCAACAATCTGCTTTGCCAACAGCCCTGTTTGTCGACAGAGAACAAACGCAGCTCAGGCGCTGCTCAGGAGCTTCATCTGCTGGAGAAGCAACAATGTCCTGCTGGTGTCTCAGTGAGCAAAATGAGCCAAAGTAAAACCCCTGTGAGACTTACTCTAACAGAACAACTGGATTTTAGATTGACATAATCGTTTATCAGCTCCCTTGATGTGAACGACTTCTAATAAATGACTGGGTTAATTTGTGGCATCTTCCTTTCCCAGACGATCGAGGAGCAGCAGGTGGAGCCGTTATCTTTGTGCCGAAGACGAGGAAATGCTGCGAGGGAGCTGCAGAGACTTCAGCGGAGAGTACGAAATGTTGCAGCTGGCTGGTTGGATTACTATCGTTTTGCTATTGGTACTTAAAATCTGAATTCATTCTCACATTATCATAATCTTTTCATATTCTTGCAATGTGGGATGAAGATGCTGGACACGAGAAGCACTATATGCGGCAAAGTGCAGCAAGCGAACACTGAGCCAGTCTGACCTGGTGGGCTCGTAAGAAGTAGTTTGCTGAAGCTAAAACCTTCCAATATCACCTCATCCTGCAAACTCAACATTATTGAATAGTTCCAACAGGATCCTATTCAGGGTCACTCGTGTCAGTCGGTGGCTGTGGACGTCAGTGACCTCTTCCTCTCCTTCAGGTATCAAGTGTCCTCATGCGGAGCAACTGCCGGGGGCCGCGCTGCGGACCCAGCTGAGGCGACCGGGGCTATCAGCCGCGCTGCCCTCTCTGAACTCACCAAATCGCACAGATGCTGCACCGCTACATGCTGGGAGAAGCAGCAGGGGCAAGCTCGGAGAGACACACAGATGCTTCTCAGCGTCAGCAGAAAAACCTCAGGACCGCCTCGTCCAGATACAGAGGTGCTAAATGATGTAGAGAGAGTTTCATCCAGTCTAGTTAGCTTGAATGTGTTTGCAACGTAGAATAGATCAAAATTTAAAATAATATTAGCTTAAGACGTTATACGCTGGGTGGCGTCATCATATTGGGTTACGCGGAGGATTGTGGGATTGTTTGGGGGCAAACAATCCGGAGAGCTCCGTTTAAATAGTTTTGAAGAAAGAAAAAATGGGTCGAGGTGACCGCTGTGCCGTGTATGGATGCAAAAATGACAGGAGATACAAAGTCAAGTGAATTTTTTTCTTACAACAGAGCAAAGTAATAATTTCTAGAACGTCACTGGGCCTGACTGATCAAGCAAGTTGGCTGGCCATAAAATGTCGTGTTATAGTTACATCCTTGTATAAATAAACACTTTAATGGCACATTAAATATGCAATGATCCAAATCTTGCATGTTTCTTACGTATTTTTAAAAAATTAATTAGAATAGACCTATATTTACTGATTTAGGAAAAAAAAAACATGGCTATCTTGTCTTTGGAGCCTGTAACCAAACATAGCCACTTACTTAGGGGAATTAAAGTGTTTATTTACAAGGCACAGTGGTCCACTCAACCCATTTTTTCTTTCTTCAAAACTATGTAAACGGAGCTCTCCGGATTGTTTGCCCCCAAACAATCCCACAATCCTCTGCGTGACCCAATATGGTGGCGCCGCCCAGCGTATCCGCGAAACAGGTGATAGTCACAATAGTGTGTTGGTCTAATATAGGAAGGACAATAACAAACTTTGAAGCATTTTAGAAAAATAATGCTTTAAAAAACACATTTTGATTTAAATTATGCTTCAATAGGTCTTTGCTGCCAATCCTTTTGTTTATTCGCTGCATCTTAATCCATTTAGATGTTTAAAATATTTTGTGAGTGGACAGGTTCCTGATCGTTGGTGTGGTTATTCTGAATGTCGCTGCATCCTGTCTCCTCAAAGTTTTACTGGTTCTAGTTCTGGTGCTTTAAGTAAATAATTAAAATGTCATACAATATATTTTACAATACAACATGAAAACCTCAATAAATTATGATGTTATGATTTAAATGTGTGTGTTTCTAGGACACCCAAGCAAAGCAGAAAGGAGCTTCCTGTCACGCAGATCGGACCCCTGCGAATCCACGGCAATATCGATCCAGAGTAAAGCTCACTTGCAATACAGAATTATGCAGGCATTTAAAGTCTTAAAACTGAAAAAATAAAACGTTTAACGAGTCTTTTAGAGCCTTAAGTCTGATACTAGTTATTTTCAAACACTGTAACATGACACTCGGCCGACCTTTTTTTTTGTCTGACATTTAACCTGATTTTAAACATTTCATGGTCTAGGTCAGTTATGATAAACACAAATATTTGTATTTTTTAAATATCTTAAATTAAGAATATAGTTAAATAGTTTACTGGAGTGTGTCCTCTTGATAGAACTGGTGTAACTGAGTGAACATGACAGACTTCACCATACCACAGAAATTAGTCAGTTATTTTCTTCAGTATCTTTTGCTTTTATATATACAGCATATTTTTGGTAGGTTTGTGCAGACTCTGTATTACTGAAAAAACTAGTGTGAGTTCCCTCTGTAAATATTTTCGTCTGCAGATCAGATTTAATGTCAGAAACTAAGATCTGATGAGTGTCTTGTTTTAAATACAGCGCATGTAATCATCTGGTTTAAACTATATTTCCAACATGAGCTTGATTTTCTCCCAGGTCAATCATTCTTCCACAGAGTCCTGAGTCTGAAAATCCCCCCACCTGCAACGTTCCAGCAAATATGGTGCCTTCAGCTCCCTGCATCACAACATGCCCAGCTCTGCTCAGAGCCGTCCTGGGAGGGGAGGAGCGGCGGAGGAGGTGCTGCTGCAGTGCAACACTGATGCCAGTGGTCACCGACCTGGAGTATGATGCTTTCATTATGGGCCAACCACATGAAAGCAAACAAATGCTGGTGGTGTGTGTTACTGCACCTCGGCAGGATGTTGACACACACATGACAAGCAGGTGGGATGCTTTAGACGAGCTCTACAGATGGAGGAACAAGCTGAGGACCACGCCGTGCACCCAGGTGTGAGATGCCTCTTCAGTGAATGAAGTTAAAAAACAAAACTAGATGAATGTGGTACATGTATAATCACATGAATACCAAAGTCTAGTTTAGCCAGGATATGCATCATTGCCATGAGGTAGCATTACTGTTTTCAACATACGGTTCAATCAGCAATAATGTTATTGATGTTGATGCACTTTTTTTCAAAGATAGAAGTGAAACAAATGAACAGAAACTGACACACTGACCAGTCAGCAGTTTACAGAAACCTTGTGACAGGTCGCTCGTGTTCACTCAGTGTCAGAAGGACTCTTTTCGCCTGGTCAGATACGAGATGTCGGGCAGGACAGCAGGCTTCGGGCCGGAGGATGTCCTGCTGCAGCAGAGACACACTGCTGCTCCTGGGATGTTCCTGGTAGGTGAACTCACTGCAGACTTTTCAAAAGACTGCATGCTCAAACACTGTAGGTCCTCATGGCAGCCACTTGGTGGTGGCAGAAGCTGTTGTCAGGAAGCAGAGCGTGTCAGTAATGAAGTGGAGTCCCTTCTATTATAACACATTTATCCTACAGATACTAGGGGCTGACAAGCATTAGCAAGAAAAACATTTCTTCTTCTCCCTAAGTCAAATGAAAATGACTAAAGTCATCACAGCATGAACTTGTATAAGTGCTTAGATTCTGCAACTAAAAGCATCTTTTCACCAGAAAGCAATGATATTATTAGTTCACACACACAGACTGGGAGATGTAAACATGTCTGTTCTAGGGTAAAATCAAATTTGCTATATAGCTCTTTCACATCTTAACTTAAGATAAAAATAAAATGCTTTTGTATTGAACAGCTCTAATCATATCTTATATTATATTAAAACTGCATCTACAGAATTTAGGATTTATAATGAGATTAAATATCTATACTAAATAACTTTCAAACTTGATTTTATTTTTGAATAGCAGATTAAAGATTATTCGCACACCACATCAATGTACTTAACATTTACAGTCATGCTTATATTAGAATATAAATAATTGTGTTTGTGTGCGATAGATGTACCTCAAAGGGAAGCTGCTGTTCCTTGGCTATATATCTACAGATAGAAGTAGCTTTGTTGGGGAGCTTCAAAGACAAATCTGCAGGAGCAGGAGAGACCACAGACGGGGTTTGAGTCTCCCCGTGGACCACAAGTTCAGGTACCCCTTGCTGCCAACTGAGTTAAAGAATTAAGATTTAGTTTATTTATACCACACTTATTCTCAACACATGTCATCTCAGGGAACCTTACAAAAAAATATTTTCATTCCAAGAAAATAATTTCTTTACAGTTTAATTTGATTGGCTAAAAATAATAAGAAGTTACTCTACTGAGGAAATACTGAATCATTTCAATTTAAGCTATTGATAGGTTGAAGAGCATTTTGACAAACATAAGGATTTTTTATTATTATCACAGTGATGCAGTCAAAACTCCTGAAGCCACAGAACACTAGATTTCATCACAAGCAGCAGGATGTGACACAAAGCTGGCCTTTTCTGAGGAAGAAGAAGGAAGAAACATTTCAACATATATGTTATACGTGACTTCATCCATTGTTTCTATTCAGTGATGTATTCTCTGGATAATTAATAAAAGTAATTAAAAATGTAACATAACTTATACTTTCTATGTAAAGCACGATTAGTTTTTTGCTTAAACTAAAACAAAATTCTTGCCACTGTATTTGTAGGCTTAACACTTGATTACAGTAGTTTTAGATGGCTTTGATTGCTCATTGTCAGTCAAGTAAGAGTAACAACACTTCATAAAAACAAAGGTAAGATAAAACTTACTATGGTGTAGGAAAACAATTCCTAAAACTTAAAATTTCCCATAAAGTTACTAAATTAGTTGTACCTGGTCACTACCCACCACTGATTTATCTAAATGTAACAGATTTAAAGCCTTAAAGTAGCTCATTATTTCACCCAAGTATTATTTATTTATTTATTATTTGACTACCTCATTGTCTTTTTACCCTATAGAATATATTGATATATAATAGTGTTGTTCTCTCTCATGTTCTTTTTCAAGCAAGAAAAATATATGTTTAGGAGCTGTCACCCAAATAACACTCCATTGTTCCCATCTTGATTGGACGAGTATGCTCAACAAAAAGACTGTAAAAGTGTGAGTCTGAGCATGGAGTTGCGTAATGTCTTTTTGCACGACATAAAAATATTTGTATGTGCCTTTCAAATCTTTTAGGATATGTTCATACCCTAAAACCTTTAGGCAGGGCGAGCAATATTCAAAGAATCAACAAAAAAGACTCGAGATACACCTTGGAAGAGCTGCAGAGATAAACAGTTTGGTTGGGAGAACTAAAGAAAACTAAAGATCGACTAAATATAACCAGCTATTAGCAATGTACTGCCTGAAGAAGGTATTTATGAAAAAAAGTAACAAGAAGAAATAATCAAATGTAGCTTAATGGTCAGCCATATGTCATATGGGGAAAAAAGGAAAAATATTAAGATGATCCTCTTCTCAGAGGAGAAATAAGCTGAGATGTCCGGTCGCATATTTCCCTGAGCACACATTTCATGTGAAAGGGTTTCTCTTCTTAATGAGGACCAGGAAAGTTGTCAGGGTAAATGGGGCAAAATACAAAGTGATGCTGGAAGAAAACGTATTACAGGCTGTAAAATACTAAAGTCTAAAGATGAGGTTCCATTCCAGCTGGACAATAACCCAAAACATGCAGCGAGTGCTGTGGGACAGCCAGAATTATAGAAGTTTAAGCTTAAAAAACAGGCGTAATTTTTCTTTTGCTGTATAATGAAGTAGGAGGAGCTAAAGTAGGCTAATGTATGTGCTTATGTATTAAAGTTACTGCCTTAAATTAAGTCTGTATGTTTTCTTTTCTCTCTTCTACTCATTATATTTTCTGATGTTTTATTTATTTACTGCCTATTTAGTTACTGATATTGTATGTTTTGTTATCTTTCAGCCAAACTGCTGCATTGCATGTCCTCTTCTGAGTCAAACTTCTCCCACGCAAGACAACTTAGGGTATCTTATCCTAATTGTGTGTTTTTGTTGGTAAATCTTACAAAAACCAAAACTAAACTGGTTCACAAGTTGAAGGGATGAGAGTTGGCTACATTTGCGAGGCAAAATGAGAGCAATTGAATTAAAAGATAAATAATGCAGCATGTTTTTTATGTGGGTTTTTTTGTGGTTTCTTTCAACCTGCTTCCTGTAAGTCACTTGAACCATCTGATCAGCCCGGTGACAAATGGTGTCGAAAGCACCACGAGAGAAGAGTCCAAACTAATTCTATTTTTCTACTTTCCGCGTAGCAGGCAAAAGGAAGACGATGCCCGTCTGTCTGGTTCATGTTTTTAACATACATTTGGTCATACAGTCACAGTCATACTGATGATGCATGTGGAAAAATATGTCAGACGGTCATTGTTTCAGTGAAACTGAAGCCTAGTTTCACCTTAAGTGTCATTTAAAGAATAGACTACATTCAATTAATAAATCCTTGCAAAACAAATACATGATTTAACACCCCAGCTTCAAAGAAACTGATTTACAGTCCGGAATTCCCTTTTGTTTTAGTTGTTTATGTGTTTTTGTAGGTTTTGTTTCTTTTCTTCCTGCGCTCTATGACGCCCCCTGGTGGTTGAAGGAGACAAGACTAAAACTCAGTTGCTCTTCTCAGCTGACAGGAGCTGCTTCACTCTTACTGGACCGAAAAGCTACGAGAGCCGGTCGACCCAGACACACACCCACACCCACACCCACACACACACCCACACACACACAAAAGATGTTTGCATTTGACTCGGAATACTCCTGCTGACTGGACCCTGGATTCTCTCCGAGTTTGAAGGGTTTGTTTATGCGGTTTTCATCTGAAAGGTGAAGTGAATGAGGACAGAACGAAGCCACCAGGTAGGAGACGAGTAACCTGCTCTTATTGGTTAAATATTTCCAGGTGACAGCTGGGCTCGTCTGAGTCAATAAAACCTGAAACTGAGACGGGTTTTATTTGACAAAACAATTAAAAAACAAGACATGACAAAAAATAAAATAGATAAACCAACCAAATTACTCATTTTTAAAGTACAGCTTATGTTCTGTTATTTAATAGACATTAAGGATCAATCTCTTACATTCGTTGACAGTGTATATTTCCTTTTTTGGATAACACCTCACTTGGAAAATAACACCAAGCACTTCACGTTTTAATTCCTGACAGATTTATTCTAATGTAGGTTCACATTGTCCCTCTGTAAATAAGGAAGTCTCGCACAGCTACATCCCTTTCTGTCAGCATGGCAGGACTGTATTTTCTGTCCTGCACAGATGGGTCTGGGACAGTGGTTCAGCCAGATGTACACATTTGTTTTCACGCTCCCAACTCCCCTTCCTCTTCAGCCTGCTTCCCACTTTTTCATCTCCCATTTGTCCTCCTCCTCCTTTGGTTGTTGGTAAGAGGCATTGCTTGGATTAATGTGCTGTTGAGTGAGATGCTGAAAGGATAGCCATGTGATAGTTAAACCCTGTTCACTGGAGCGCTTTAAACTGGCTGTACATTCAGTTCTTTCGAACTGGGATTAGCATATTTCGAAAGTAAGCAGTGAGGCCTGTGTTTACCTTGTTTTCTTTTGTTTGTTTGTGTCTTTAGCTGTTGACTCCAAACATTCAGGTTTGACAGAGGAAGATGAATTGTGCACAAGAGATCAACATTTGTATTCCTTATATTTGACATTTGGACATTTGTTTTGGTGTTGTGTTCTAGGTCATAAGCTTGCTGCTTGGGGAAAATTCCAATTCATTTTGCTTCTTAAGACTATGAAAGCCAAATTAGATGGGAACGGCCCCCAGCTGAATGTAAAGCAGCAAGGACGAGGAATAGATCTGCTAAATCTTAAGTGCATGGTTCTAAAAATGTCGACTGCTCCTTCCGGGTTGGGGGTCGGTTCTCTGCATCATGCAAAGTAGTTTAAAATGTAAGGTTCAGTTTGTTTATGTAGCACCAATATATAACACGTTGTGTCGAGGCACTTTGCATAAAAAATAATTTAAGTTCAACCATGAATACTTGATAAACAAATCAGTTTTCAGCAGATTGCATCAAGTTTAAGTTGTAGTAAGTTGCTGTTTTGATAGAATGGTGGAAAGGGAGATTGTGGATCGTGGCCTAGTATGAAGTCATTTAGGCTCTGCTTCAGTCTGCTGAAGAAATAGCTGAGCTAAGAAGCAATGCTGTCATTTTACAAGTTTGCTTACATTCTGACACTCACCTGTCGTGACTGAAACAATAAGATTCCAGATACAAGAGCTTGGAATACGCAGCTTGCTGGATTTACCCTGGGAGATTTGGTTCTGAGCTACATCATTGGGCGAGACCCCAGACCGACCCCAGGCAGACGCTACATCATTGGGCGAGACCCCAGAACGACCCCAGGCAGACGCAAGGGTCTGTACTGAATACGTCAGCGTTGTTGGAAGAACAGTTCAGTACGTTGTGATACCTTAACCTCTGCCACCCAGTTGTTGTTGCTGGTTGTTTTTATTTTATTTTTTATTACACACAATATGTCTGCCATGACCTATTATTTGGTTTACCTCTGTGACAGTTTCTGTCTTAGTAACCCAGTTGTTTCTTTCTTCTTTGGGGTAGGTGTTATTGACAGTGTTGCTTGACTTTCATCCACAGGCTGCTCAGTTTTTTAATACTGGTTAAACGTTCAACTATTAATGCAATCTCCTCAGTGAAACCCCAACTTATAGATGACATTTAACACTTTTATTGTTTGAATATTCATTTTAACTCAAGACTTTGGAAGATTTCTGTTTACCTAAAAATGTGTTGTTCCAATAAAAAATAAAGTTATATTGTAATTTGTGCATTGGATGCAGATAGAATGCCTGTAAATTAAAGTTTAAATATTGTTAAAGGGTTTTTTAAATGATCATCCTGCAGTATTATACCTAGAGTTTTGAAGCCATCAATAAAAATAGAAAAAGGAACTTTACATTTTTAAAACTTTTGGTGAAAGTTTTATCTTAATTTTGCCACATGCTAATTTGTTTAAAATATTGTTCTCTTAAAATATTTGAAGATCTCTGTCCAGTTTTCAGATTGTTGTCTAATGTTTTGTTTCCTTGCATCTCATTAAAGTTCCATGACTGCTTTTCTGTTCCCAGGCATGGAAAAGCCACCTGTAGCCCCTAAGCCAAAATTTAGTCCCAACCATAGGCCAGTCCTGTCTCCGTTAGTCCCTAGGAGAGATGGCCTCTCTCCACTTTCTCCTAGCCCACCAACAAAGGTTAAACCAGTGGTTGCTCCCAAGCCCCGCCTGCCAGATCTGTCCACTCCTTTAGAATTCAAAAACCCAGTTAGGAGTAGTACACAACAAAAATCCGCCATAGAAACCAACCAGGCTTTCGTTAATCATAACTCTAACAATGGGATTCCACTTATTAAAAAGCCTGACTGGGATTATATTATTCCTATTTGCCTGTGCAGGCAAAAAAACTGCACATGCATCAAGAACACGAAGCTCAACCAAAGGGAGGTTGATTTGGACCCATCACACAATGGCAAGGCTAAAGAAAATAAAAAGGCTGTCCCCATACCCCGGAGGTTTCAGGATACCAATCCAAGGAAAGCAAACAATAACAGGTTCCAACCAATAAAAAGCTCTTCGAACAATGGTCACATCATTAATCATGATAAAACTAATGTGACCCAAAACCACAACACTAACCCAAACGATCCCTGTCCTGACAATGCTGTTGGGCTATGTCTCAGAACACAAAGTCATGGCATAGAATCCAGACCAATACGTCAAGATGTACCTGAACCAGGAAAGCAGGGTGGTAATCTTGGCTCAGAGCAAACCAATGTGCCTCAATCCAAATGTCCTCCACCTGTCCTTTGGAAGCCTCAGCCTATCCCTGTTCCACGGAAACCCAGAAGAAATGTTCTTGCCCATCAGGAAAAGGTGAAGAAGGATAGGGATGAGACTGCCATCCAGGAAAGGTGGGATGTAAGTATAAAAGAAATGGAGGCATCAACATACGGAAAGGGATGTTCATCCCAATCTGTCAGCGTAGCCGGCAATGAAAATAGCCAAGCCTGTCCTCCACTGGTGCCTCTTTCCAGGAAAAAGCCATTGCTCACTGACCACTTGAAAGCACCTTCCTCTTCTACCCAGACTATATCAAAGGGCATGCACATTGAAGACCAAAGTAGGGGCAGCAGCATCCAAGAGGTGGAGTTATGTGTTGTTAGTGAGGTTGAAGAGTTGCAGGTGAAAGTCGTGGATATTCAGGAAGAAAGGCGGCATCTGCCTTTACACACATTGCTTAGTCCACCAGAACGTAAAGATCTTCCGACGATTACTTTGCCAGCAAAGGACAAGAGGATGGAAGACAAAATGCCAACGAAACATCCTAAAAAGCATCATAGAAACAACAGTACATTGGGACTGATTCAGAAGGAGACATCCATTGAGGGTAAAGAAATTAATACATTTGAAAGCCTTGGGGAAAGGCAAGCCAATACTTTTCCATACGGAGTATCGGAACAATTGATGAAAAGGGCGCTGCCTTTACATCCACTGGAGCAATCCCGCAATAAATCTGGAAACATTAAGCCTTCTCATACTAGCCTTGCCAAAAACAAAGCAAAGTCATTTTCTGCGGCAGACTTCATTGGTTCTGACAGACAGAAGGGAAATTCTTTCAAGAAAATCTTAGAACTAAAGCTCGGCAAGAAGACTTCAATAAAGAAGACGGAAAAACCAGTCCATACTTCTAAGTTCACCGCGAATCCTCACAGGAATCAATCAGCGTTTGTTACCACTGATAATGACTCCTACTATGCAGACACCTGTGTTGAACAAAGTGTTGACGGAAATGACATTTACCTCGAACCCCAGGACTTTCCAATCTACGAGACCATTCCTCCATTTTATAATAGTCCTGATTATGAGAACATAAATGTGGCAAAGCTTGGCTCTCACCCGGGATTCCACACAGATGGCGGGCAGAGCTCTCCTTATGATGACGAGGGAATTTATGAGGAACAGGATCCGTATTTCTCTCTGGTTGAAAACTCACAACTGGACCAGACGGCAACAAATTATACCAGGTAAAATTGATTTCAGTTTTATTCATAAATGTGTGCTGCATGATAACTCTGACTCTTCTTTTTATTCGGCTGCAAAATATTTGGTTACTGGCAATATCCATTTAATATGTTTTACAAACGCTCAAATGCAATGCAGGACCATAAAGGTTCTGGGGGACACAATTCGCAGTAAATTTAAAGGGATTTCAAGTGAGCGAATATTCCCCCTATGCAATTGTACGTTATAGAGTTTATGACGAAAAAAACGCATACAACCATTTATTATTTTAACTCAATCTTAATTTAGTTTTATATAAGTTACCAGAGCTATATCTCACGGCTCTTACACAGGGTTCATATTCGTTTCTGTAAGATACATTTGGTCCTAATGTAAGACCATTTTAAATTTAAATCTTCTGTAGTACCGAAATACTTTTATTGCAATGCTAACTCATGCTGTGTTGCCATGTGAGCCATCTTTTATGTGGCACATGTATCAGGGCATAGAAAATAAGCCAATTACCTAAGAACCAATTCTTGTGGTGAGCCATTAAGGAGGCAGAGATGGTGGTGGATGTCATTTTAATATAACTGACTAAACATTTTTCACATTTTAAATAAGAAGCAAACCAGTCAACCCCTATAAATGGTCTAAAACAGGGGTGGGCAATTCCAGTCCTCGAGCGCCTCGAGAGCCTACCCCTGCTCTAAAACAATGCTGTCATCCTAAGTGTCAACTGTGGCAATTGTCTACTCTTATAAGCTGTTAACTAAAAATATGTCACGGTTGCACAGTTGTTTAAATTCATGGACATGTTCCATGTTGTGATTTACCCTAAAATTAGATGAAATTTTATATTTTGAGTCTCTGTTGGTTACTAAAAAACTTACGATTTTAAGTGCCAAGTGCCAGTTTTTCTGACAAAAGGCTTGTCACAACTGCATGCTTATAAATTGCTTGGCTTTTTTCTGAAATGACAGGGTCGTTTATAACGGACTAAACTTTAACATGTTGAAAAACCCCTTTTTTTCAAATTGCACAGATTCTAATTTAAAACAACACCAAGTAACTTTTAAACCTTCATAAAATATTTTCATAACTTTTGTGATTATACGTCGACTTACAGCTCGTGGAATGACCCCTCTGTCATGACCCAAGGGGGTATCGCTTTAACCAGTACTAAGCAACTTTGAGGAGGGTGGCAGGAACCCTGCCACACAAAACAATTACAAATGTGCTGACTGCTTTACGGCACACGTCACTTCCCCCGTGTCCTATTTTCAACATCATCATATGACATTGTTTCGCCACAATTGGATTCATTACTTCATCGCTATTCATTCTTCATACAGCCACTGGATACAGAAATGTACTTCAATCCAACTGCAGGTGACCGGGAGATCAGGATTTTACAAAGCTATGCGCTGGTCCTCATGGGAAACGCAGCCGTCTTAAGACAAAACACTACCGCTATTATCCATAGTGGCGCCAAAATCGACAAAAGCGGAAACTTCTTTAGGGTTGCTTTAAGAGAATGAGAGGGATGGGGTTGTTAAGGTCTGTTTCTGTTTTTCTTTAATCAAAGGAAGATTACAGACTATTTATTATGGGTGGCATAAAGCACTGTTGTGGTAAAATCTAGGCATATCTAGAGAGAACAACTAGGGCAGGCCTAAATAAAGACTATTTAATACCCAGTATGAGAAAGTCTGGAGCATTCATTCCTTTTTAGGCCTAAAATCAAGTGTATTATATTTAAAACATTTAATAAAGGCATTTAGGCTTCACCCTGTTAGCTTCCGACTCCCCATGTAAACATTTGCCATGAGAGCAACAAAATAACATATTGTGCTTTTTTGCAGGATTGGAAATCACCCACTGAAATAAATCTGGTTAGACCAGTTGTCTAAATTTATTTAATCACTGGAGAGCATCATGTATAGATTTTTTTTGTTTTAACAATCTATATAAGATCTGTTGGGTCTTTGCTCTGTACAGCCAAACATGCATATTTTCTGTTGTTCAAACTGAGTAACAGAGATGCTAAAAAGGCCCCTAGGTAGTTCTCTTACAAAGAGCGGTCATAGGTGAGCGCCACAGCTCAAATGAACATGACCGAGTATGACATAATGACTCCTGTATGTAATGGTTTTCTGCAGTAGTTTTAAAGCTGTGCCTCAGTTTCATGTGCAGACACATGTTGCATTTTCAAAGCATTTTGTCCCACTTTCATTTTCTAAAGCTGTGAGCTGACCGATCTGTGTCAACGTTAGAAATTTAACTATGGTTTCAGTTCACAAGACATTCATTGAGTTTGGCAGAATGTGGGCAAATTAGCATTCTCAGACAATACATAAGCAGCTGGACCGGTGTTAGTGCGCGGTGACAAACAAATGTATTCATTTTTTTTTAGGTTTCATGTTGAAAGATGTTTGTAAAGCAGGAAGTGTAAAGGAAAAAAAAAGCTTTTTCATGTAGGCTACATGTCATATGATGTCCTGAAGCTAGCAAACCTGTCACTGTCTATCTTAGTTACAATGTAAAATGTCTGTCTTTTATGTTTGCTATTTACCTGCTAACTACATGCTTCTTTAAACAGAAACTCAGGTAATGACGAGGTGCCGTTATTTAACGAGCCCTTCTCCGACGATGACTTCTCAGACAACACCTCAGATGAGGAGGATGAAGATGACAGCAGTTTCAACTCGAGTAAAGATGATCCTGAGCAGCCAGAGGGAAGCACGGTGAGGCTTATTTATCCAGGATCCCCCAGAAGCAGGTCTTCCTTTCTTTGCAGTCTGCACCTCAGCACTGCAGTGCAAGCTCTGCATTTACTGCTTGTTCTTAATGTCTGTAACAGAACCAATTTACAGCATGTGCTGAATGAAAGTCTGGTCTGCCTCTTTTGGTATGTACAGGGTGGACAGAAGAAAAGCAACATACAACACATCGCCACGGAAATCATGACCTCCGAGAGTGTGTAAGACTCACTTTTTTTTAATCTCCTACAAACATGTTTTCCAGCCTGTGCAGCTACTGGCAAGCATTCACACTTTTTGTGAACTTGTTAAGGTTTTGTTTTTTAGAAAGAACAAATCTAAAAAAATCTGCGACGTTTTGGTAATCCTTACCATTTACTCTGATGCCTCTAAATAAAACTGCAACCAAATTCCTTAGCGATTGACCTAATTACTAAAACAATCTCTAATTTGTTTTTAATATATATCCCACTGTTCTGGGAAGGCCTCAGATATCTGTTAGAGATCCTTAGTGAACAAACAGCATCATGAAGACCAAGAAATAAACATTATTTAAAAACATAACTAAGAATCTATTTAAGAAAGCTTTTAAAAGACATGGTAAGAGTTCGCTGTAAACCACTTGGAAATATTAAGCTAAAATGTAGTGCCTCTGTTATCTCTTCACCCTGTTCAGACAGAAACTGAGCTTTCTGCCCTACATAGCTCATAATTCCTAAACGGATGGATGGAGCTAAGTAGAAAGTTGAACAGACTTAAGACGGATTCACATCTGAACTACTATAGAATGTGTTAGCTTGTTAGAACAGCCCAGTTAAGGTCTAGAGCTAAGTCCAACAGAGAATTAGTGGCAAAAGTTGAAAATTGACGTTCAGACATTTTCCATCCATTGTTACTGATTTGAGGTATTATGTAATAAAGAAAGGTCCAGAGATGTTAGTCTGTAAATGTGCGTGGCTGGGATATTGTATATTAACAGATACACAGCAGCAATATAAATACAAGCCAGAGTTTTCACATGTTCATTTATATAAAGATTAAAAACTGTTTAAATGTGAAAGTTTAATTACTAGGTATTGCCCACTTGGTCTGTCACATAAGATCCGAGTAAAATACATCGTATTTTGTGTATGTAATTGGACAAAATTGGAAATTGTAATGGCTGCATAGTTTTAGCTTCATTTCATTTATTTTTTGCTTTGACATTTGTTTGACAAAAATAAAATGTTTAGCGAATGGAGAAGACAAAAAAAAGAAAAAAAAAAAAGTAACATAACAAAAGGTTTAGATGACATGTAGATAAGATAACTTCCTTTTGTTGAAAAGGAATTATCTCTGCATTTGTTGTTCCTAACCTCGCTTTTTTTCCTCTATTCTTGTTTCTCGTAGTTTTGTTGACGTCCTGAAGCTTCTTCATGTTGTAAGTAAACACATATCTGACGTTTTTTCTTGGTCACCCATAACCACATTTGTTTTCCTACTGTGACAATAATGTTCCAGCTAAGAGTCTGATGGTTTTGTGTTTCTGCTCGACCGACAGCCTCTACGCTCCTTGACTTTATATTCTGCAGATCCATTTCATTTGTCGAGAAATGGGGACACACCCTGAATTCCGTAACTGCCTTTAGGTTTTCTGTTCCCTAGAGTATCGCTGAAGGAATTAAACTTGTTTTCTTGCTGCAAATGCATGTGAGAAAAAAGGTATTTCATACATGTTTACAGACGAGTACTGTGCCCCCTACCTCGTTCCTTCATACCTGGAGTTTTAACTCTGAAGTTGTCTTGCTTAAATCTCTGCTGATAAGAACATCTATTAATGTATTTTGTAAAAGTAGCTTGAAATTAAATCAAACCCAAACCGACACATCAAACAGGTTTAATGTTGAATAAACAGATGCTGAAAAGCTATCTGTGTTGTTTTGGCACTACTCACATCAGACTTGTAAATAGTCCACGTTTAATTGCAATGCCACTTGTGAGAGTGATCAGCTCTCCCCCCATAGGTTTGGAGCATCCCTTTTATTTGTGTCTCTGTTATAGAAACACATCTGGACTAAGAAAAGCCATTGAGGTCATTTTAGATATGAAACTGCTTGACACCCATGTAAAAAAAATAAAAAAAATAATAAATGTTTGAAAGACATATTTAATAGACAGTCTTGCAGTCTTATTTAAAGTGATATAGTATTTGATGTGTCAGTTAGTTAGCGTAGTATTTGATGTGAAGAAAGGAAAAACTTTGGAGGTCTCAGTTCTGACTCTATTGGGTAACATACTAAGGCCTTTTCAACATATTTTTCGGGTACTAATAAAATCAAACATTCATGCTTCATTGTTAAAAAAGAAAGAAAAAAAGAACAATGGTCGCATATGTAATGGATGTGCTATCTTATTTGTTGCAGACTGTGATGGGGGAGATCTTCTTTTCACAAATCTTAACTTTAGTCTGAATTTTCATAAATTATAGTTTGTAGTGATTTAAAACAGTCTTCATGTGAAGGAAAGGTCAAAATGTTTTCATAGTCATTTGTTTTCCCAGATACCTGGCTATGTGTGCACCAAACCCTGAGTTTACTGGGATTTTAGGCTTGTTTCTTTCTTTAATTACACCCAGTATCACGACAGCAGATGGTTCTGGGAGAGGAGTTGTCACAGTGGCTGATCAAGCCAATAAGATGCAGATTTAGAATTTTTTATAACACGTTCTCATTTTCCAAGTAGCTTTATATTGGAACAGCATGTTTTGCTGCAGGAGGATAATCCTGGGAGTAAACCCAGCCTGGGGTCTTTCTGCATGGCTTACATGCATGACACCCCATCTTCCTACCACTGTCGAATGACGGTCTCTGCTCTCTCTAAATTTGGAGTTTCTTTTTTATTTGGAGCATGTGAAAGAAAAGGAACAAATTTAAAGTATTAACAAGGACCTTAGTCATGCTAAACAAGCATATTACTTAGAGAAATCTGTTTTAACAACCAAATAGCCATATTGTAGCATCCACTTAACCAGCTGAATTGGGCAAAAGAGCATCAGGCTTTGGAGATGAAATGCCAAAATAAAAGATTTTACCAACAGTTCCTTGGCTTCTTCAGCTTTAAAACTTATGAAGATGCTACAAAAAGAAGTGGCAGCACACCGACGTCTTTAAACGATAATTTTTGAATGTCTTGGGTTCTGTCAGTTTCACTCCTTCGCCGTCTTTCCTTTCGTAATTTAGTTTCATACCCTATTCAGCCACAAGTGCAACTTCCTGCCACAGGAAGTTTCGTATTGACCATGCGTCAGCTTGTTCTCATCAGGAAGGACGTTCAAACCAGCTATGTGACGGCAGTAATTAATATTTATGGGCAGAATGTTGCTCAGAGCTCTGTTGTTTTGGTTGATTTTGGACACATGCTGAAGACATGCAGTAAGTGTGTTAAGTTTCCCAAAAAGAGAATCAAACCCAGACATCTGCATGGAGGACTGCTTACCTCATGCGGCACCAGCAAGATTCTAATCAGTGTTAGGCACGAGTCTGTATGAGGATATCAATGTTTGATTAGCTTAGGTAAAATAATAAATAAATAAACCACCCATTCAAAGTATTTGCGCAATTTAAACAACCTTTTAAACATGGTGTGTTACTTTTTAAAAGAAGATAAACAGTCATTCCTCCTGCCTGCTAAAATAACATAATAAGATCATTTTAAAGTACACCAGCTCATGGCTTTGCACCTGTGCTTTGAAAACGGCGTTAAATCACTTTAATTCAAAAATACTTTATTTATCCCAAATGGAAAATAAAATGTGTACCCCTATCATGCAAGTACTTTTAAAGAGTCATTCTGGATGACGAGGCTGATGAGGAAGAATCTCCTGAAGCAGCCAGTCAGTGTTGCAACTAATCTGATAGGACGACTAATCTGAAGGACGACTGTTGTATGACGGTATCATGACTGTCGGCATGCTATCAACTCACTTTCAAAGCGGCTAAGACCATATTTTACAGTAAAATCTCCCAGTTGACACATATCTACATAAAGAGTAAAACATTAGAAAGCCAGCCAGATAGTTGTTGGAATACGATCCTTGGCCATTGCTACTGATTACTGAGATATTTTAAACTTCTCTCCTATTTGGTCCTGGTCTGCATCAGTTAAGCCTTCGTTTTAACTCCTCTGGGATTCATGGGTCACTGTTCAGGTATTATTATGCTTTTGAGAAGCAAGTCAAGTTCTCCCAGTGGTACAAAAAAACAACACAACTAAATGTTTGTTTTTACACTTGGTCTAAACCTTTAGAAACAGAAAACATAACTGCTTTCCCCCTATTGTTTTTTTTACATCCTTATTTTCGAGTAGGTGCAGCTATGGTAATAAATATTTGCAAAAAAAAAACTTATGAAATGAGGCCAGCGTTGGACTGAAACATGCACACCTGAACAGGAAGTGCTCTGGTACCTGTTGTCTGTGGAGGAAGACTTTCCAGTAATGCAGAACAGTTACATATTTAGATCATATGCTTTGGAGAACAAAAACAACACCAAGAAAATCTACATCCACCAAAAAACACTGCAGCAGTTTATTCATCTTGTTATGGGCTGCACACAGATTTATCAGGGTGATTTTGTCTCACTCGTCTGTACTCTCTCCAGAGTCATCCTTTTTCTAATCGCCTGAAATTTTAATGCTGATTAATTTCCTGTCGCATCATTTCCACCTGACATAATGTTTTCCGCATCAGCGTTTGAGGCAGAAAAAGTTTTTTATATGCCACTTTAGACAAGCAGTTTTATTTGCCTTCTGCCCTATAAGCCCCGTAAAAGCCTCCACATCAGCTAAAAGAGTTGCTTAGTGGCGCCTCTGACTTCTACTCCCACTTGTTTCAGTCCTGATTCATAGTTTTGGGAAAGAAGTGTAAGACTTTTTAATAAGTATCAGCCTAAGATGCAGACCGTGTTACGGAAGACATCCTGTTTAATCAGCTTTTGAAACAAAACTTTTTACAAGTGTGAGTCATTGTTTTGGAAGCAGGAGTCAATTTTCAGGATGTTCAGATGCTGCAGCAAGACTGCTGACTGGTACAAGGAAGTGTGAACATATCACCCCTGTTTTGGGGTCCCTGCACTGGCTCCCCATTCATTTTAAGCTTTTACTTTTGGTTTACAAGGCTCTTAATGGACAGGCGCCTGCCTACATCAGTGAGCTTCTCCAGTACCAGTCAGCCAACATGTCACTCAGGTCACTTGGTAAAGGACTATTAAATGTACCTCAATCTCACCTAAAACAGAAAGGTTATAGGGCCTTTGCTGTGGCTGCTACCCGACTCTGGAACCAGTTACCCTCGGACATCAAATATGCCCCCACTGTCTCCAACTTTAAATCCAGATTAAAAACTAACCTATATTCATTAGCTTTCCTAGTCATTTAGTCCTCTCATTTTGGGTGTCTCTGTGTTTTAAGTTAATATTTGTGATTTGTTGCTTGCCAATATATGCTCTTTTATTCTTATTTTATATTCTTCTGTACAGCACTTTGGTCAGTGATTTAGCTGTTTTAAAGGTCCTTTATAAATACATTTTACTTACTTACTTACTTTTACTAAACATCTAAAACAATTCAAACCATATTACTCCGCATAACCTTATCTGTCTGTGTGCTTGTGTGTCAATTCAACAATTTTGACACGTTCAATGCCTCTGGCCCACAGGAATTTCGTGAAGCTGTAGAGAAAGCATCTCTGCAGAACAAGAAGCCTGTGATCGAGGAACGTCTTCTCAATCAGATCCTGTACTCCCTCCCTCAGCTCTATGACCTCAACAAAGACCTTCTTCTAGAACTGAGCCAGAGAGTTTCCAACTGGTATGATACTGTTATATACACACATTTATTTTGCAGAAATGTGTGCAGGTTCCTATATTATCAAACGTACCTAAGGTTTTTAATTCTGCCAAATGCAGAGGAAACACAGTCACGGTTTATGGTCGCAATAAGATTTGTACTACTGTAGTGGGGTAATACAAAATCAACATTTCCAAATGGCATGAGGGGTTGGGTGGCGGAGTGTCAATGTCAGTGGTCGATGTTTGGGATCCTTTCTGAAAAGATGGGTACAGAAGGTCAATACAGATATTGTTCAGAAAAGTTGACCAAATTTATAAAATATGTAAAAAAGAATAAAATGAAGACTGCACCCATAAAATAAATAGGAAAATGGGCAACTATCGTTCGAATTGAAGAATTGTCAACAACTTAAAGGCCAGACAATGTTCAGCTTCACAAGAGTCAAAGGTCTCGAGTTGCATGTTGTACTGTGACAATTAGAAGATCCCTATCTCAAGCCTAGTTAAAAGCATGAAGCCCCAACATGGTAGAAAAAAACTTTGGTTAGCATAGAGATAAACTGTTCTGCGATTTTATGACAAAAGCAAGTCGTTCTTTTTGGACCTGTTTGCCACAGATGCTGTACCAAGTACATCAAAATACTTGAATAGGCCATGTGGTTTTACTCTAAAGAGTACAAAGTACTTCTCAGCTAGACGGCAATCTCAAAAATGCCAGCAGGCAAGTCGCATCTAGGTTATAAAACTACCACGGACATGAAATAGAATGGCTGAGCCATTGTGAAACAGAAAGGAGATCTAACATGAGGTTTCATGTGGCAAAACTACAAACTGTACCATTTTGTTTTAATTATCCTGGGGCGGATTACAGCTCACTGGTGCCAGGTTTGGTTGATTCCATGAAACACGGGTGTATAGTAGTTGTCAAAAACAGGGCGTATACATCTGAATTTTAGATCAGCAATAATCAGGACAGCAAAATCTTCACGGATTTTTTTAATCTAAATGTTTTGTTTATTAACCAGATCTGCACACACTGGTTCATTTGATCAGTCTATTTATTTTTCAACCTCCTTCTGTATACATTTTCCTTCGTTTGGCTTAGAAGTTGGTTGTGCATAACTATAATTTACTTTCTGTTTTTGTTTTTTTGAAACACTGCTATTATTTTGAACGCAACCAACTGTACCTGTGCCAAAGACCAAATAAAGCCATCGGACTCTGAAATCCTCTGAAAAATGATGTGTTTTAACTGTTTTTATTCTCTAAAAACGCATCCGCAGGGAGGAAAATTCCCAGTTGGCTGACATCTTCCTGAGGAAAGGGCCTTATCTAAAGATGTATTCCACGTACATCCGCGAGTTCGACAAGAATGTGGCTCTACTGGGAGAGCAGTGTAAGAAGAACTCTGCGTTTGCCGCTGTGGTCAAAGAATTTGAGGTAAACCTGCCGGCCAAACCTGTTTTCATTTTCCTATATTTGGGGAGGTGTGTCTTTACCGGTGGTGCTTCTTTTTTTTTAAAAATCCAAACAGGACAATTCCTGAAAACCTTTGTGTTCTTTTTTTTAAGGCCGCGCCTCGCTGTGCCAACTTGGCTGTGAGGCATTACCTGTTGAAGCCAGTTCAGAGAATTCCTCAGTACCAGCTGCTCCTCACCGGTTTGTTTAAAACGAATGTCTTTACTAACCATTAACATAATCAACATACATTCATTTTACGTAGAACCTCATCTTGTACACAATGCTTCCCTCTAGTGTCCGAAACCTAAACTTTGAACAGTTTGCTTACTAACACTTTCAAAGAGCTGCTCTAATCAGATTTGGTGACATAACCAAAGCTTTTGGTGTTTCGATGTACATAAAATGGATCGGCCCCAAGAATGTCAAATATACTTCCCCTTATCACTGTTGTGTAACTAAAGTATATAAGCACCTGCAGATCCTTTTGTGCATGAACGTATTTCCAAAACAATCCTGGAATTTACATCACAGAAAAGGCTATTAGTCAAAAATCCGGGGTGGAAATTTAAGCTTTGCATTCAAATGCCTTCACTGTTAAAAAAAGGGTTTTCCTCTCTTACAGAGTATCTAAAAAATCTGTCGGAAGACTCTGCTGACTACAAGGACACTGAAGGTAGACCTGCTTTTGTATTTTATTCTGCAATGTGAAACACGAAGGGCTTCATGATGCTACGTATGTCCTCTGGATGTAATTTCTCTTGAACTTTACCCTTATGTGCTACTTTGTGTTGTTCTGTTTTACACACTGTTCTGTTGTAATGTAAATAGTTCAAGGGCTTTCAGTGGTTTAGCAAGTTACTGTGTATTGATCATTCCAGTAAGATTGATGTATTAGACTGGGAACATGCATTGAAATACTGCTTTTAATCCAATCAGTTGCCCTCGCTCTCTTGAAAGAGGTGGCCAACCATGCAAATGACATTATGAAACATGGGGTGAGAGCTGCATCAAAACATTTAGGGCAATTCCTGTACCATAAACGCGTAACGGCATTAAGTATTGTCGATTTTGTGTCTATTTCATTTCAGGATAACTTCCAGAAGCTGGTTCAGGTGCAATGTCGTTTGAACGGCAACCATGAGATTGTCCAACCAGGACGGGTAAGGCATCAGTTGTAGTCTTTAGATAACATTGGTGAATACATGCTGATAGACCAAAGCAACTAAAGTAAATACGTCTATTTCTGATTATCTTTTTTTTAAATGAAGTCACTGATTTTCTGCTCCAGATGTTCATCAAAGAGGGCATCCTGATGAAGCTGTCCAGGAAAGTCATGCAACCCAGAATGTTCTTCCTGGTACAGTTTACAGCTACATCATTTATATTTCTTGTTAACTATTATATGAAACACACTCATTCAATAGAGCTCCACAATAATTGTCACTATATAATTAAAGCTTCAGCTTGTCCTAAAATAACATTTCACATAAGTAATGTTAGCAGGAGAAAAACTTATTTTGAAGGAAACCCAGTACATTAGAGGTGACACACTTCATGATCATGGGGAACTAAGTCAAATTTTATGTATTTATTCTTCTTCTTAGTATTAAACATCATACAGCTTCTGCCTCTTATTGTTCTTCTTTTAGTTTTGTGACGTTTTGCTGTATACCACCCCTGTTCAGTCGGGCCAGTACAACCTTAAAAACATGCTCTCTCTGGCTGGGATGAAGGTGACAGCCTTGCCTTTTTTTTTATTTCTTTTATTATGTCCTTTTCATGTAAATACACATATAACTATCCTGACAAGAGCTTTGCGCTGCAATTGTTGTTCACATTTCTAATAATAACAGGTTAGTAAACCCAGTCAAGAGGCCTACCAGAATGAGCTGAACATAGAAAGCGTGGAGCGCTCCTTTATTCTCTCTGCAAGGTGAGTTTTGCAAAAGGCTTTTGTTTTTTTTCCCAGTAATATTCATCATCAGTATGAGATCACTCTGCTGGTGCTATATAGAGGGTTTTGCCTTTTTCTCTTCCTAAAGTTCGCCTGAAGAGAGGGATGAATGGCATAAGAAAATTTCCTCAGCTATCAGCGATTACACAAAGAAGAAAATTAGCTTCATATCCAACAACACGCCAGTTCAGGTAAGAACGTCTCTCAGTTTTTATTATCTACATCCATCTGTCATTGTGATTTAACAGTCACATTTTAGCGTGCAGGTTTGAGCAGTGGGTGGAAATGTAATTTGTGTGTTTTTCCGTCCAACCAGGCAAATATGGGGGAAAGTGTCGACGGTCCTCCTTTGGGATCCACAGCCCCGATCTGGATTCCAGACCCACGGACCACCATGTGCATGATCTGCACCTGTGACTTTACCCTGACATGGAGGAGACACCACTGCCGCGCGTGTGGAAAGGTACGAAGAGGGCATGCTTTTTTTTTTGTTATTTATACTCTAAAGCCTGTTAGTTTTCCCGATATATTACCTCTTTTAAATAAATAACGCGGTTGTTGTATCTTTCCATTAAAAAATGTACAGTGCCTTGCAAAAGGAGAGAGAGACAGAGAGAATGCATACTGTCTTTTAATACACCTAAATAAAATCAACCAGTTATCGGCAAAGACTTGCTTTACTTCGCTTCAGGCTCCAGAGAAATAAACCTTCTGTTTAAACAAACCAGCTGAATGGATTTATACATTAGCGGTTACGTTGTTTAACCTTTGACACTTTTTTTTCTGCTGTTCTGTCCTATCAGGTGGTTTGCCAGTCTTGTTCCTCCAATAAATACCGTCTAGCATATCTAAAGTTCCAGTCGGCACGAGTGTGTGAACAGTGTTTCGCCATTCTTCGGGACCAAAAAAGTAAGCCTGGACATTGTTCGCAATCCGATGCCGACACATCACCATTACACATCTCCGTGTCATCGAAGCCTCACACATGTTCATTAAGGTTAAACCACCTTATGCTTTATCAGATGAAATTCTCTCAGCAACGGGAGCAACACCTGGTAGTAAGGCAGCGGTTCCTTTAAACCCCAAGAAGAAGAAGAGGATACCTGCAGCACTAAAAGAGGTAACTGATGCTCGGTTCTGATTACAATGGGGCCTTAATACATACTGTGGTTTTGCAAAACTTTTCATAGCCTGTTGTGTCACACTGATACCATGAATCTCATCATAACTTGCAAGTTTGTGTAATAGCCCACTTCAAATAAGACAATACAAAAACTTTTATAAACGTAATTTTTTTCTTTATACGTTAAAATATTGGGAGCTAGTGTTAAACCTAAAATATGTGTCATTCGTTTGTTATCAGCTACCTTTTACTCTGATACACCAACATGTTGGACTTGTGCTATAAAATTCCAACAAAATACACTGAAAATGTAAAAGAAATCCCACATATGACAAGTTTTTAAAAGGCTCTGTTCAGAAGATAATATATGAAATTAAGACGTTTCACTCTTTTCTCCTGTTGTGCCCAAACCACATGTTCCTGTACATTTATATATTGTTATGTCACAGGTCCATTGTTACTTGCTAAGATCTAAAAACTTATTCCGGTTCCCAATCTGTGTCTCAGGTATCTGCAAACACGGATAATTCCTCCATGAGTGGATATCTACAGAGGTACAAACGTAATAAAAAGCAAAGGAAGAAGCTGTGGTTTGTCATCAAAGACAAAGTGCTGTACACGTACGCTGCCAGTGAGGTACGCACCCCTGAGTGTGTCAGGAGATACGGAGAAAAATATCTAAAGCACTTCACCGTTTCTGATATTTACCTTTGTTTGGGTTCTACCTCCAGGATGTTGCAGCCTTGGAGAGTCAGCCGCTGTTGGGCTTCGTGCTAAAAGAGGATTCGGCTCAGAAGCAGCAGTTCAAGCTGTACCACAAAAAAACACTTTACTACATTTTCAGGGCAGACGACGTCCAAACGGCCCAAAGGTAAGGAAGGCAGAAAAAGATGGATTCAGTTTATGGTATCCCACTGAAACAGCTGATATAAAAGGGATGTTTTTATTGTTTTGTTTTTTTTGCACAGATGGATCGAGTCATTCAAAGAGGCCGTTGTGTTGTAACATCTGTCAGTGATCTATGCGCACAGGCGGTTCTCAACGTGTTGGCAATTATTTTACCTCAGTGCCCTGTAGATTGCACAAAATAGTAAAAAATCCTCAGGAGGCACCTTCATTTTGGTTTAAATTACTTTTTTTTTTATTAATTTTTTTTTTTTTAAATCATTGTAAATTTTTATCTTTTATATAAGAACGTTTTTGTCCAGAATTTGACATCTTAGCTGAAACGAAATTGTCTTGTCGTCCCCTTGATGGGATTTGGTATCATGGCTATGAACCATATTGAAATTATGCGTTAGCATCTATGTAGCTTTAAGAGGTCAAAAACAAATCACGTAATGGTTGTTTGTTGTTCCCCCAACACCACACTGTCACAGCATTAGAACAAATAACATTACTACTGTATATATATGTTTGCACTTAAGTCACTTAAAAGGATTTACGTACACAATCTTGCATGTTTACTGTGAAAGATGAGGAGACTGTCAAGCATATGAAATCAAACTTCTATGAATTTACAGAACATCCTACATTTACTGCACTGTATGCACAACTGTTTATTAAAAAGTAATGGGGAAATATCATGTTGTGTGCTGTGTGAAGTGATTCATTGAGTTTCTGCATTTATGTGGAATTTGCATTCCGTTAATAAGTCTAATTAGGTCCTGCCACATCTCTACCTACACCAAAATCCATCCTTTGTGAATTTTGGGAATCTGAGATTGTTTTTGCTGTCGTGCCATGAATGTATGTGTCCATAAACTAATAGCCAGGGATACATTTTTGCTCTATAGTTCAACACAGAACATGTTTCATGGTTCCCATAGTTACAGCAAGTCACCAAAATCCTGAAACGGTAAAGAAGACCCAGATCATTGCACTACAACCACACTTGACTGTCGGCATGTTTTGTATGCATATTTTTTTTACAAAGTGCTGGGATATTTTTCACGTCATATATATTTTCCAGACCGACAGATCTCATTTGATTTTCAAGAATAAAAGTCTGCAATAAAACAATAATGGTTACCATATTTAGTTTTATTTCTGAAAGGACTATCGTGAGCCTTACACGTGGTGATTTGCAGTTCCCAACATTTGGAACCACAGAAGTGAAAGAAAGTGTAAGTCCTTTTATCTTAAACACATTTCATTGTTGTGAGGTGAGTAAAAAATGACTTAAAAAGAACTACACACTTGCTGTAAGAAAAAGATGTAAACGGAAGACAAATGTAGTCCTTGAACATAATATGGCTTGGTTTTCTCTTTTATTACATTATTCCATAGAACAGTATTTACAGTCACAGGAAAAAAGAGGTTGTGCACATAAATAAGTAATGCAGGAAATCTAGATAATAAAACAATTTAAGCATTGCATCTAAAAAAAACTTCCTTAACTAATAACAAAAGCTACATTTACTTGACATGATATAAAAGTTAAACGGGTAAAATTTCTAAATGCTAAACCACCATTATTTATAGGGAACTACAATAAGCGCTCGGAGAGAGGGACATGAACGGCAGCAGCGCTACTGCGCATGCGCTAAAAGGCCTTTATTGATATGGAAAAAAGGTCACGAACTCTGACCCTCCCAACAACTATACTAAACCTTTCTAGTGTTATTGCGTTAAAAGGGATACATTTTTCCCTTGCATCTCGGCTTTTTAAAAAGGTAAGACGCGTTTATTACAGCGTGCATCTGTGAGTCTGAGGAGAAAACGTCGCGCTGTTGGAGAAGCAGGAAGGAAGTAGCCAGTAGCTAACAGCCGGCTAGCATAGCTCGCTACAGCCTGAAGCTTCTTTAGGGTCTGGTATGTGTGAAACTACAAACTTATTCTCTTTTAATATACCAATAGTTTTTAATGGCGCTAAAATGTGGACGTTAGGAGACGCCAACCAAAGCAGTACCAATAATACGTGCTAGCTAGTTGGCTTAGCATCGTTAGCTAGCACTGCCACCGCTACCTCCAGTGCTAACGCTGCTCCACAGACTCTTAGCAAAAAGCGTCCATATTACAGGTGAGTGTCTTGTCAGCTAGCTGTGGTGTGAGGTGGCCCCTTGTCTTGTAATTCAGACGCCGAGGATGAAGAACCAGAGCACGAGTAACGCGGGTTCTGACCGGTTGTCGTGAACGAGCCGTTTGCTGGCGTCACGGGCCTTGAACCCTCGCGTGCTTTAACCCTTCAATGTTGACCTTTCACCGACAGGAAAAGAAATCCCGCTATCTTCCGTACAGGTTTTAAGTAGCCGGCTGTCAGAGTCTTGTGTAAACGTAGTGTTTTTACCACTGATCGGATTTTACTGGACATTTCTGTGGAGTTGTTTTTCTTCTTCTTCTTTTGGCTAACAGTAGCCTGGTTGCTTCGCACAGGCTAAACATTAACACGCCCTGAAATTTAAACTATTAAACTAGAATGTTGTTATTTTCTGCTAGAATCCGGCTCAACCATATATGCAGATCACATTGATGCTCTAGTGTGCTGCTGTTATTTTGTGGAGGCGTGTGATTCAGATGCTAATAAATTAAGGTGGAAGTAAAATCTGACTTAGGCATTTCTACACCACAAGCTATTTTAGCTAACATAGAAACTGCAGCGTTTTTGTTTACCACCCCATTTTCATACAGGGGCTTTTGTTTCTTTCTGCTATACTTCAATGAGTCAGAATATTACCCGTGTGTTTTGTTTTATTACAACTGAGTACAATTTTGCTGTTTTTGTTCGTTTTGCTTTGGTTTATTTGCATTATGACTTACAGCTCATAATAAACCCAGTAATGCAAAAACAAGAAGTTGCAGCACAAATTGAAAAACAGATATACAGACTGTGTGCAAACGTCCAATACTTTATCTTGTTAGTAATCTTTATAGTCTCTGTTGTGTTTCGATCAGGCCAGATTACGAGCCAGCCAAGCACAGCAACATCATGGGCACTAACCCGGGTGTTTGTAGCTTGAACAGGAGGCAAATACAGCTGGGAAATCTAATCAGCATCTCCATAAAGTGTGTCAGCAGAGGGAAGCCAGATCCCCTCTAAAATTTCCTTGTAGACAACCATTCTAACCTTAGCAGAAAACGACAACAACACAAAAAGATAAGATAAGATAGGCTTTATTGATCCCGAAGGAAATTGTTTTGCCAGGGTTACAGAGTATCAAATAACAATTAACACACTCATCTCACATACAACACAGTACAGTACACAATCAACATATAACAATAATCACACTACTATTTATCCCTCCTGCAGATGGAAGAGAAATTGTACATTTTCATTGCCACAGGTAAGAAAGACCTCCTGTGGCGTTCTGTGGTGACTCTCGGTGGTCTCAGTCTCCGGCTGAAGGTGCTCTGACAGGCCGTCAGCGTGGCATATAGGGGGTGGGAGGTGTTGTCCTTGATGCTGAGCAGCTTCCTCAGCATCCTCCTCTCTGACACCTTCACCACAGACTCCAATTCCAGTCCCAGGACAGAGCCAGCTCTCCTGATGAGCTTGTTGAGTCTGTTGGTGTCAGCCGTCCTCAGCCGGCTGCCCCAGCACGCGACAGCGTATAAGATGGCGCTGGCGACCACAGAGTGGTAGAACATCTGCAGCATGGTCCTGCAGACGTTGAAAGATCTGAGCTTCCTGAGGAAGTACAGTCTGCTCTGACCCTTTTTGTAGACAGTGTGTGTGTTCTTAGACCAGTCCAGTTTATTGTCTATGTGGACACCGAGGTATTTGTAGTCATCCACTATGTCCACAGCTGAGCCGTTGATGATGACGGGGTCTAGCTGGTTCCGCTGTTTCCTGAAGTCCACCACCAGCTCCTTTGCCTTCCCGACGTTAAGCTGCAGATGGTTCAGCCCACACCACTCCACGAACCTGTCCACCACACTCCTGTACTCTGCCTCCTGGTCCCTGCTGATGCAGCCCACGATGGAAGAGTCGTCTGAGAACTTCTGCAGGTGGCAGGACTGTGAGCAAAACCTGAAATCAGAGGCGTAGAGCGTGAACAGGAACGGAGACAGTACTGTCCCCTGTGGGACCCCCGTACTGCTCCTTATGATGTCTGATGTGGTGTGTTGCAGTCTTACATACTGGGAGCGGTCTGTTAGGTAGTTGTTGATCCAGGCCACCAGAGGAGCGTCCACCCGCATGTCCAGGAGTTTGTTGCTGAGGAGAGCTGGTCGGATGGTGTCGAACGCACTAGAGAAGTCGAAGAAAATGACTCTCACCTTGTTCTTCGACTTGTCTAAAACAACCCACTGTGAATGGTCTTGGCTTCACATTGCTCTGAGCTCTGCAGTTATCCCTGTTGCTGTTTTAAATTTGTATACCAAATTTTCCTTTCAGTCAACTTTCCATTATTATTCTTTGATACAGTACACAACATAGCCATCTTCTATAGCAAGGACCATTTGAGGTTATCAGTGACTATATCGTGGATCCCCTATAGATGACATTGGCCCAATATTTCTTTAATAAAGGGAACCAAAAAGCCACATTTTGCTTTTTCAGTTGCTGTAAAATATAAAAGTAACAGAGATAAACACGGAAAAAAAATCACTGTTTTTTGCCATGAATCTAAATATTGTGAGTT
Organism: Orestias chungarensis; assembly: GCA_032876305.1. NCBI lineage: Eukaryota > Metazoa > Chordata > Actinopteri > Cyprinodontiformes > Cyprinodontidae > Orestias > Orestias chungarensis. The sequence goes on along the minus strand of JAVLVB010000079.1, from coordinate 1,173,047 downwards.
GCACTGTGATTGATTTGTTTCTGTGCTAATTTTTGCTGTACAGGTGTAAATGCTTACTGATGTGAGGAGCAGCTGATGAAGGTCTGCGCTGCATTAGAATGGATGGACAGACTCACAAGATTCAGTTTGTGTCAGCAGACAACAGCATGGCCTTAGGACATCGAATCCAGGTGAATCAGGGGCCTATGCACGCCAAAGAATCAACTAATTTAATGTAACTGCCTGTAAAGAAACTTGCAGAATTCACTTTCCCTAGTCATTGACTGTATTATATGTATGTATAAATAGATCGTAACTGATCAGCAGACGGGGCAGAAGATCCAAATTGTCACAGCACGTGAGCCACCCTCCCCTGGAAAACAACAGTTTATCTTAGCAAACACAGACTATTCCCCTGGTGGGAAGGTGATTCTGACCAAGCAGGAAGGTTCTCCTAATAAGCTGATCCTGGCCTCTTCAGATAGCTCCGGGGTTAACCAGCTGCTTTTTGCTGCTCCTGACCTGGCAGGACAGCAGATTCAGGTAACTGTCCAACGCTTTGTAGCTTCTCTCTCTGATACTGCCTCTAAAAACAAACCTCTGAGAGATCATATGACTAAATCATTAGTATGTTCAGTCAGTCTAAACCAACTGCTGTTTATTGTATTAAATACTTTTATTGTTTTGTGTCTGTCAGTTTGTGACTGAAGGCTCGGACCAGTCTACTGTCAAGCCTGTTGTGGAGTACTGTGTTGTCTGTGGGGACAAGGCATCAGGTGGGAATAACAGTTTACTCCAATACTGAAATATTTGTTTCTGTAATTTAAACCAAAATCTTACATGACCTTATCCTTCAGGGCGTCATTATGGAGCCGTCAGCTGCGAGGGCTGCAAGGGCTTCTTCAAGCGTAGCATAAGGAAGAACCTGGTGTACACATGCAGGGGCTCCGGAGAATGTGCCATCAACAAGCTACACCGAAACCGCTGCCAGTACTGCCGGCTACAGCGCTGCATAGCTTTGGGCATGAAACAGGATTGTAAGAGAGCGTTTTACTGCGCAAGCACGTTCGATGTGTTAACAAGGACTCAAATCCTACTGTCTGATGTTCTTTTTATGTTCTAGCTGTGCAGTGCGAGCGTAAGCCTGTTGAAGTTGCCATCAGAGAGAAGTCGGTGAATTGCGCGGCCTCCACAGAAAAGATCTACATCCGAAAGAACCTTTGTAGTCCCCTGGCTGCCATTCCCACATTTGTTTCTGAGAAGGAAACTGCTCGGTACAGAACAGAATCCAAAGATAACACGGTGATAATGTGTCACGTAGACTTTGTATTACGTATGCAGTGTTGTCATTACACATTAATTGGCTTTTGTGTTAATATTCTGTTTGCACACGTGTATCTACAGTAATTGATACACATATTTAAATGTATCCTTTTGTTTTTTCTTCATTCAAATACAATAGTAGCAGAAAGATATCAAACACCCAATAAATAAGTCGATCAGTAGCTTCTAATTACTCAATATGACTTTAATAATACGTAGGTATCCAAAATATTAGCTAATTTCTAACTGTTACAAGGCAAATATAAAAGAAATAGTGCAGCTGAGTATTTAAAATGTGTTTTTTGTACTTAAAAAAGATATGTCTGGTAATTATTCAAAATCGTCTAATAATATAGATGTCTGCTTTCAGATCCACAAGTTTGCTTGAGTCTAGCATGTTGCTCAACATCCAGCAGCCCTTCCCCAAGCTTGAAAACACAATCCCGATTCCAGCATCCCCTGATAAGGTAAAGTTTGCTAGGAGTTAGTTATCTGTAAGGGTTTGTTTGTCATCAGTTATTCCACCAAAAAATATTAAAGTTTTTTTTGATTCCATATTTAAACTCTTACCTCTGTTAACATCTGTAGCTGGTAGTTACGGAATTGCTTTTCCCTGACAGGATGATCTATCTCAAGGTGATCTCGGTACATTGGCAAACGTTGTCACGTCTCTTGCCCACCTTAACAAGACCAGAGAGCTGAGAGACAGCGGGAATGATGTGATGGGGGCTGAAACACTCAGCAACGGTAACAGCTCGATGACAGACATCCAAGGCGATGATCAGACTGCGAGTGATATCACCAGGTGAGAGCTTTCAAGGATTTAAAGGGCTTTAATATTGACAGTTCGCTGCGTATGACTGCGTGTAATGACCTGAGTGTTTCAGAAGGAAACCCATGTGCTGCTTTTATAATTTTTTTCTTGAAGCTTTAATTGAATTTCTTGCAGTGCCATGTGGTTTCTGACTTCAGTAACATGGACCTTATTAGTTTTATCCATTGTCAATCATAATTGGTAAATGAATAGATTTCTGGCTTTATGGAAGCCAAATTGTGAACAATCTTTTAAAAATGAACCTTTTCTGTCTATTTGCTCCTTATTTGTGTCCAGAGCTTTTGACACGTTAGCGAAAGTCCTACATCCTGACGACAGCTCAGCAGCGGAGTCTTTAGAAACCACGATGCAGCTGATGTCGGGAGACCAGTCGGGTCCTGTGGTGGAGCTGGATGGGCCTCTGCTCTCTGAGAGCCATATCCCTTTCAAGGTAAAAACAGCTGTTTTTGTTTTGTGAGAAACACTGATGTCATAGTTTTTTTTATCCCCTCATGCTTCCAAATAATTTCTCTCCAGCTTATGATGCCTTTGCCTGTGCCAGAGTACCTCAACGTCAACTACATATGTGAGTCCGCGTCCCGGCTACTTTTTCTTTCTATGCACTGGGCGCGATCCATACCTGCCTTTCAAGCCTTAGGGTAAGAAGATTTCCCTTTTTTTTATATCTATTTTTAATGTATATTTCAAAAAAGAAAACAGAGGAAACAGGAAAAAAATACGGATACCTGTAATTTAATATTTTCTCGTGTAACCTTTGTGCACCCGGATAACAGCAGAGTTACTGTAATGTTTACAGTAACTGTGTTTATATTGTAAAACCATTATCTGAGCTTCAAATATATCACTGATCACTGTTCTATCTATCATTTAAAAATAGCACAATTAAAAATACAATAAAACATGGCCTTTAACCAACAATGACAGAACAAGAGATTAATCGTTACGTTGGAGATACTGCATACTTCTACAACTTAGGTGGAACATCTTAAATGCTATATGAGGCAAAATAAAAAATAATGGCATTGCAATCTATTTTAAAACACGGTGGCAGCAGGATCATGTTGAGATGACTCTTGATGAGTAAACAGATAAAGCACAATTGTTAAGGAAAACCTATTAAAGACTCCAAATGAGGGAGAGGTTCACCTTCCTATGGGACCTCATCCCTAAACACACAGCCAATGCTGCAGTGCTTTAAATTAAAATCCTGTTTTAAATTTAGACCAGTCAAATTAAAGGATAAGGTCGTTTGCTCTTATTTTAGATTTTCAGTGAATAACTTCTGAAATTATAGCCTTTTAAATATTGGTAATGACCTGATTGATTGTGCAACTCTAAGATATCATTTTGCTGGTAGGACTTATCGAAACCGTTTTGTAGCCTTTAACAGAGTAATATGCAATATATGTCTGTGGTTGTAATGTGGCATGTGAAATGTTTCCATGTGTGGGAGTAGTCCAGCACGGCAGCCTATACACTGTTTCTTTTGTGACCACACCTGGCTAAATGTAAAATGGTGACTTCTTCTTCTGCAGTGGTCAAGACAATGACATAAATTTGATGAAAGCCTGCTGGAATGAGCTTTTTGCCCTGGGCCTGGCACAGTGCTCCCACATTATGAATGTTGGTACCATTCTAAGTGCTATTATCAACCATCTGCAGACCAGCTTACAGGACGGTAAGTAATGGAGTAATGTATCTGAGACAGGAGGCAGTGTTCCTGTGCAGAGTTTTACTTGTTTTAATAAGAACTTTGCTTTCATTGTCGTGTTTTTGTAAAGTTCTTTAGTTTTTTTTTTTTTTAGAGAAGCTGTCCCCGGATAGGGGAAAAGTAGTAATGGAGCACATCTGGAGGATGCAGGAGTTCTGTAATAGCATGTCTAAGCTGTCTCCAGACTCTTACGAATATGCCTACCTCAAAGCGATTGTTCTCTTTAGCCCCGGTGCGTTAAAACAATTTATTTTATTTAATCTAAAAAATGTTTTTATCAAAGCATGTTTAGTATGTTCCCTTCCCTCAATCTGGGTCCATTGTTTTTGTGCTAGATCACCCTGGCATAGATAACATCCCCCAGATAGAAATGTTCCAGGAAAAGGCGTACATGGAGCTGCAGGACTACGTTACGAGGACGTACCCTGAGGACTCTTACCGGTTTGTACTGAGCAGTGGTGCACCAGGCCAGACTTGCTCTTTAGAGTAACACAGATTGATGATGTTGTGACGGACGCGAGTCACGTTTTCAGATCCATGTCTCCATGTCTGTCTGATTACTCCCAGGTTATCCAAGCTGTTGCTGCGTCTTCCGGCCCTCAGGCTAATAAGCGCAGCTGTCACAGAGGAGCTGTTTTTCGCCGGGCTCATCGGCAACGTGCAGATCGATAGCATCATCCCTTACATACTCAAAATGGAATCCACTGATTATAACAGCCAAAACATCTCTGGCGTGTGACGAATGGTGCGTTTTTTTTTTGTTTTTTTTTAAAGCAATATTTGGATTGCGAAAGTTTGACAAACAAAGCTTTCAGAGAACTCATCAAACCAGTTTTTGAATGAGTATAACTAACTAGATTCATGACTCATTATCCATTTTCCCGGTCAGCTTTATTCCCCCTCCTTCTTTCTCTGTGAACTGTCAGCTGAGCTCAGCTCGCTGACGGGACAAACTTCAGAAGAAAAAAAATTAATTTCCTAAACCTGCAAAGCAGATTTAGTATTTTACTGTATAGTATTTTATGCTTCATACCCTTTAAGCCTTCGTTTTTCTGAAGAAAAAACAACTCATTTGTATTTTTGAATGAATCAGTACGTTTTTATGTTGTTGTTTTTGTTGTTTTTTGTATCCATTACTTTTTTTGACATGGCTATGCTTTTTGTATGTTACGGAGATTATGAGAACACAAAATGTGAAATACATTTGCGATCCTCTCATCAAAGGTTAACTACCTTTATGGCTCATCAGTTTGCTAATCCGGCGGATTGGCAGTATCATATTACATTGTACCATGTGGATCTGAAGTAACTGTATATATATTTATATATAAATATGCACCAAATAGCTATAGAGGCAACATTTGGAAATTTGTGTATTCTGTCGTTTTTGGACAAAAAATATTAATAGACAAAAAATGGTCGTGTCATTTGAAAATAAAAACATCTTTCAGTCATTTTCCTTTAAGTGCTTTTTTTCTCACAATCAATGTTAAGTTGTACTTTCTAAGAGCTGGGTAAATGTTCAAGTTAATACTTAAAAGATTTAATTATAAGTGACCTCTGTGAAAGTAAAGCTATTTAGTTATACAATTCTGTATATTATATAGCTGATTTTATGGATTTTAAACTGCAGAACGTAGTATAAATATGTGAAAAGCTACGTTTGTGCTTGAAAATTGTCCAGCATACAGGAGCTCCAACCCAGTATCTGAAAAGATGTGTCAAATATGCATCTACGTAGAAACCTTCCAGGCTCTCCTTTGTTTGCAACATAAAGCATGTGGTTTTTGTCTAAACAGTTACCCTGGATTACTAAAAATCAACAGCAATTTAAAAAAGTGGATGTAATTCTTGCTTTTGAACAGAAATTCTCGAAAGTCCAAAATGGATGACATTAATGATGAGTATAAAAAATTTTCATCTAATCAATGAGCGAATTGCAGGTAAACGGGCAATACAAAAGGCAACTTCTCAAGTCTCTCCAGTTTAGAAATGTTGAGAATGCCTCTTACCATAATAATAATAATAATAGTCAATATTATTCATTTATTTGGTAACCTTTTGACAGAAAAGTTGGAACTTTTCCAGTAACTCATACAAAAACTCGGGCAAAAATTAAGCGTCTGTAACCAATCACCCTCACTATTCAAATTCTGCTGCGGTGGTCCTGGATGTTGGAAGCGCGTCGTCTCCTAATTACATCAAGCTCCGTTCCAAGGAACCAATTAACAGACTTCCTACGAGGTTAGCTTCGTCACGCTTCCCAGAACACCTCCCTGCTTCTGTAAACACTAGATTGTTTACAAGCTCCTCCTGAATTAATAATGCCAAATCTCTATCCTGCACCCAGCGGCTTATCATGAGCAAGTTGTTGCCGTGTGCTGTAGAGTGGGCCGGACTGTCAGAGAGTGTTATTAACTCATGACTTTTTTAGTGGGCCTCACAAGAGAACAGTTGCTCTCTGTGAGTTTCTCTTTAGCTTTAGTTACCCCATGAATGCATCCAGTCCATTAGGACAGTAGGGGTAGTGACTAAAGGTGATGAACGAGACGTCCTGCTCTGTCTTTGGAAGATGATGGTGAGGTATATCTATCAGCTTCTTTATGTTTAATTTTCTCTCTACCAAACAGGTTTATCTTTCCCTATTGTAATTAAAATAAAGAAACATGTCTTAAAATATGATGGTGCGCCATTTATTTTCCTGATGTAAGATATTCCAAAAGTGCTTTTACGCATTGAACCTTTCCACTTCAAAGAAATATATGTCCTAGTTAAAGTAATGTATAGTTTCAAAGAGTAAGTAAAAGATTATAGCACATGGCTTTTAAATCAACCCAAAATTAACATACACTGTCAAAAAAGCTGCTTTGCTTATCTTTTTTTTTTCATTATTCTCTGCACGTTCTTTTTAAAATAGCTTGATCTCCATCATAACGGATGAAGAGCTTTGTTTAATGAACATTTTTAGGTGTTGTCACAGACTCTAAATTGGATTTACATTTTTGACTTTGGGCTATTCTAACATGTAAAACAACCCATAGTGGTTCTTGCTGTATGTTTATGTCCTTGTTCCTCTGACAGGTGAACCTCCACCCATAGACTCATGTGTTCTTCAGTCTCCAATCAGGTTTTCTTTGAGGACTGTCCTGTTGGCTCCATTTGTGCTACTATCTAGTCTGACCAGGTTTCCTGTTCCTGCTTCACCCCTCAGCATAACACTGCCACCACCAGTTTTCACCTATAGTTCAGTGGTTTGCAGGCATGCCAAGAAGTTTCATTTTGCTCTTCCTCATGCTTGCTGTGTCTCCTACATGGCTGCCAAACTGCCAATGTTGCTTCTCGATGTTTTGCTCAGTGACAGAGAGATTTTCTTTTTTTTCTTCTCGCTACTCAAACACTGAAACACAAGATTTGTTCAGTGCAACTAATCGTTGTCCTGTGAACGGTCCCACTGCTTTTTCAGGGCTTCTGGCACGGTTGGTTAGTGCAAGATGTCCCATTTCATTTACACCAGCACACTTGCTTGCCTGCATCTTAGAACGTGTAGGCCTGCTGCTCAGCCGGTGATAATTATATTACTGTCACTGATAAATTCAAAATTTCAGGTTTAACAAATATAGAGGCTTTGAGACCATTTAACACACTGCATCCAGATTGTGCACTAGCGGACAAAAGCATGCTCTCTTTTTATACAGTTACTATTCTACATTTTTGTTTTGAAAAACTATATTTCTCCAACACTGCCCGGCATCCCGTTTATGTTTCTGACATGCCGGGAGCAGAAAAATGACCCAGACCCAGCTATTACAGCTTTATTACCATACAGCCACTTACAATGTTTTAGAAAAAGCTAATCCAACATATTTGTCTTGCTAAAGGACACTTTCGACCGTGCAGCCTCTTTCGTTATGTGTTTGAAACGTTAACTGCCAGTGGCGTCACAGGAATTCACAGAACATCTTCAGAAAATCGGATCTGTTCACATCGACGTGTTCCACCACAGTCGTGCACACACATGAAAATGAGCGCTAACGTGACATTAACATACTTCCTCAAATAGCGGCTCAGAGCCAACGTGAACCACAGAGCCTCCGAAGCAGCGTGGACACACCTGTGAAAATATCTTTGTTGCATCGCAATCTTTCCCAACAATTCAGAAAGACAAAGCTCCTCATTAAAAACCGTAGGTCTTAGATATGTGCTGCAACTCAGGCTTTTGTGTTTCATGCCAGGTGGATAAGCACATTCCAAAGTAAATGAGTGCTAGTTGAAAGACCAGTTGGATTATCCTCGTGGTCGCATGGGTGGCTGGACGGCATGAGAGGTGTGTTGCAAAACAACCAAATAGCACTGATTACAAAAATAAACAACGATACAGTAACATAAAGAATTATTTTTCTTTCACTACCCCCCTCTGGCAGCAACGATGACCAAGCATTTGGAATAACTGGTCCTGGAAAAACACGTTTTTACCTATTTTTCCATGCGTTTAAAGTGTGCTTGAGATGTGCTTTATCCCAGGTTGAAGTTTATTATTTGTATGCTGTGATTTAGCTTTATTTGATAGTACATATAATCAATCAGACGAGATGTGCCTTAAATCAGGACTGTGTTCACTTCGAAGAACGAGAGAGAGTGCAACAGTGTGCCTTGGGAAGGATGTTCATTAGGTCAACCTTGGTTCCCAGACGTTAGCAGAGCATCTGTCTGCATACATACATACAGGAGAATCTGAGATATTCAGCCTTCTGGGTCTGGGAGGTAAATTCAGAGAACAAATTTTCAAACTATTATTTCCATTACACCATTTTCACCAGCTTGAACCTGTTTATATGCTGTCCCACCAAGATTTTCATCTGTCATATTCACTAATACCGGAGGCTTTGATATTAGAGTATCCATATCTGTATCATCATGTAATTATTCATTATTTTATGGTTCATTATTTTTGGTTAAGTCTTGCTGAAAGCTTAAATAAAATCCCTTATAGACACAACAAGCATTTCGCAAACTCCTCCCAGTCCAGAGTGGATCCGGTTGGAATCTGGAAGTCTGATTCCAACAATGGCAATCATTCTTTTACATTGGTGAGGAGGAATTTGGGCCAACATGTCTTTAATGAAATATTTATCCATTGACTTGGCTTTAAGTCTGTCATACGCGGACTTGCTGGTGGTTTTTAGATAATTTCTCTACTTATTAAAGTTAAGATCAGCTATCACACTACTGTCATCTTGTTTGGCTTTCTGTAAGATGTTGCTTTTCCAAAAATTTCAAATATCAATTAAAGTGAGTTTATTTACAATGTTAATGTGAAAGTGTTTAGGAGCGGCGTCCAGTCTGGACTCGGGGAAACCAAGGGAACGGACTCATAAGTGTGAGGAAAACGGGAGGCAGGAAGGTGAGTAACAGATCCAGGTGAGTAGAGATGGTTCTGTAGAGGTTGCCTACTTGAGGTTAGGTGATGTACCGCCAGGGAGAGATGACCGCATTTGGAGGGCTCTGGTTGTGGAGTTGTTCTTGTTGGGTTCACAGTTTGGGGCGTTCGCAGGTGGTGGAGGCTGCAGAGGTGATTGTTTGAGCGGAGAGGTAACGCAGGCAGTCACTGAGGAGTTGGTGGAGCGCAAGGGAAGGCTGCAGTCTGGATTGTTGAGGGTTGTAAGGTTCTCGGTTTGCTGTAGATTGTTTGCAGGGATCACCAAGAGCGAGACGGCAAGACTGCTTGCACAAAGCATCTAACTCGGGAGGAAAACAGTTCCTCTTGTACTCTACAGCTCAGATTGGTGGATTGGCAGCACGTGTTGCTAGCTCAGCAGCTCCAGAATGCAGCAGCCTCCTGAACGGCCCTGGTGGAATGAAGATGAGAAACAGCAACAAAACCAGCAGTACACCTCCATTTCCTGACAAAAAGGGCCTTTGTATATTTTTGTTTGCTCGTTTTTGTCAACAGTTGTTTCTGTCTGGGAACTGTCCCATTTTTTCACTTAATAATGTTGAATAACATTATTTTGGAAATTATTAATTGTCTATAACTATTATTCAAAGGAACTTGGAGAAAACAGCTTTGTAGTTTTATCTGGTTTCATAAGAAACCGATGTGTTTGACCTCATATATTAAAATTAAACCCAATAATTAGTAATATATCGAGTGAAATCGAGCTGATTTACTGCTTACTCTGGGATGGCCCGTGCTTTCATAACAGCTTCTGCATGACAACCAGAAACGCTGATAAGAGCATATCTTCAAAAACATGTGTAGCAGGAACCGGACTACTGTGACAGAATACTGTATACTGAACGTACCAAGAGGAAAGATACTCATCTGGTCTTTCTCTGCTGTCTGAAGTTAGTATTAATTCTTGTTCCAAATGTTTCTAAAACAAACTGATAAAACATGCTGACATTAATATACCACCACTACTGTTTAATTAAATGATTTAGAAACCTATTTCATGAAAAATACGAACAACATAGTTATAGAGTGAACCTATGAATGTATTAGTAACACCTTAGTAAGTATTTCACTTCCTCATACCTTTTTGGTATTTTAAATAATAATATAATGTCTTCCAAAATTATCTATACAACTTTAACTGTTTTTTTGGGGTTTACAATATTTTAAAAACATAACCATAAACCGTAATGTGTATGATTAGGATTTTTATGTGACAGAGCAACAGAGAGCGTGACTGTAAAATGCCTATACGATCAATTACTACTTGGTAGAAAAACCTTTTTGTTGATGATTTGACTCACTTCCAGCTTCATGGGAATTACATTTAACAGTTTAGGCAAGAATATTTAATTTACTTCTGGACAATCATTATATGTGGACATTCTTCTTGTGTTTTTTGGGGTCATTGTCCTACTGGAGGGTCAAACACAGACCTGGTGTTAAATCTTAAACCAGCTTTACGGTCCCAGAGAAAGAAAAATAGCCACCACGGCATGATGCTGCCACCGCCATGTTTCATTTACTGTTTTTAAACATTCTTGACTCTTTGCGACGCACACTGTTTTGCATTCAGGGCGAAAAAAAGCACAAAATTTGTCTCATCAGGCTAGATAATCTCCTTCATGTTTGCTGGTCCTTCTACGTGGCTCGCAGGAAAAGTGGAAACAGTGAAATAATTTTTCCCGTTTCAACATTTTCCACATCGAACACAACCATTAACTGTCCTCCTGAACATCTGCATTTATAAGTGCGCTTTTCACTATAGGGGTTGTTTAAAAGCAGTTGGCTGCACTGGACATATTTTACATTGATCTTTAAAAAAAACAACAAAACACACAAACAATAAAACAAGATGAACGTGGATAGCTTTTGCAAGGCTCTAAAACCTATCTTCTTTATCCCCCAGTGACAGGCAGGCCTGCTGAAAGGGTTAACCTTCCTCCTCCTCCTCCTCCTCCTCCTCCTCCTCCTCCTCCTCCTCCCTGCAGAGAACAACAGGCGGAGTTTCTGTCTTCACACACACAGTTGTGAGCGAACCTACAGTCGCTGCGTGCGAACACGGACGGAGAGCGAGAGAGACCCAACAGAGAGAAACGACAACAGACCAAAGAAGCGGGCTGAACATGATCCGGACTCCAGGCGTGAGCCGGGCCGAACCGGAGCCCCGCTAGCGGCTCTCCAGCTCCGGTTCGGCTCCGGCCCAGGATGACCGGGCTGAGCGCCACGGTGCGGAGTCTGAGCGAGATGGAGGAGCTCCCGGCCGGCCGGACGGTGAGTGGTACCGGAGCTCAGAACCGGGCTGCCCCCCCCCCCCCAGGGGGCCGTTCGGCTCGAACTGGGCTCAAACAAAAGAGCTGCAGGTTGTGGGTTTAGTGCGGATGTAAGGGAGCCTGTGAGGGTCATGATTGAATAGGCTCCATATTTATTTGTTATTCATAGTAGATCAAATGTAAAAAGTAAGAAGATTTCTACTCACTATACTTTCAAAGTTAAACCGTTCCGTTTTTATGTGACAGAAATGTCCAAATTCAATTGATTGATTGAGCTCCTGACCTGTCAAAGCTCTTGTAGTCCAGTGATACTAATTTGTCAGCCAGTCCGATTGAACAGATCAGAACTTAAGCTGATCTGACTCAGAACCCACATCATTGATTTTCTGAAGAGAAACTGAACAAAGTAATTGGCCGGGACTGTGAAGCTGCCTCTGTTTTTGTGGTTTTGTCTTATTTTTATTTAATTTTTTCATGTAACAATTGAGATAACTTCCCAATGATTTAAACCAATCACAGTTTTCTCCTACTTTAAAACAAAAAATGTAATAACAGCAGGAGGCAATGTAATAAGGTATGAATTGTGCCGCAGGTCTCAGAAATGAAAGACTTGTTATTATTTGTTTTTGCTGTTTTGTCAAAAACAACTTTAGTGGAACTTTAGGTAGCCCCTAATTTTTGTTTTACCCAAAAAGCAAATAGGACATTGAAAACATTAACAAATAGTTCTAAGTTATAAAAGTTGTATTTCCGGTGTCGAAAACATTTTCTGTATTACATATAGGTGTCATATGATGAATACTTTGCTTGGATTCCTGATAGAGGTCTGAATGTGTTAGTTATTTTATTTTTTTGAATTTTAGTGTAAAAAAAAAAAAAAGAAAGAAGCCCCAATAGTAAAATAATAGCTATTATTATTTCTTTTTTTTATTGTGGTTTTGAAGTATAATGCAAAAACTTTCTTTTTCAAATGTTTGGTCCAAAATGTATGAGCATGGAAAGATATCAGGTTTTGATATTCCATTTTTTAAATTTTAATTACAAACAAAAGCACAAGTGAAGAAAATAATGGCAAAAAGAGGATGTTATATCATACTCTTTTGCTATTCTATTGACATCGGTCTCACAGCCTGATTAAAGCTGGGAATAAAACTGTTTATTTTATCTATGTTAAGACTGTAGAAAACAAAATAGATGTCGTTCATCTATATATATTTTCTTTTAAAATACGTACAGGAGAAACGATGCATCCTGGAGTCACAAAATGCAATTGTTTGAATTTTTAAAATTATTGTAATATTGTTTCGTTTGAATGTATTATTTGATGTTTTACAATGATTATTTTGGTTGTTTTTTTTACTCATAAACGCTGATGACGACATCCAATTATAAAAAAATGTATAGAGCCTTGCCATCTAAAGAATGTGTTCATGAATGGCGACTGTTATGGGCTCTTATGAAATGTGAACTCTAATCAGCATCTTGTGCTTGTGGAAAATATTTATTTGCAGCATATTTGACCAAATCTCATTAAATTAGTTTTCCTTAGACAATACAAAGTGACATCTTTTAATCTGAGGTTGTCAAAGCTATGTAGTAAATATCGGCAAGGTTGGTACACATTTTATATTGTTGGCAGGAAATGTCTCGTGGAAGTCATTTGTTTTTCCGAGTCGAAAAAGTCAGGTGTCAAACATTTAGGAATCATTTTGACCTTTTCAGCATATATTTAAAAGTACAACTTCCAGTTTATTCAGTATTTTCTTCCCTATTTTACTTTTTCTCAGAAATCTTCACTATCCGAACAATTTGTAGCTCCAATTATTTTTTTTAATGGAACCCTTTTAACGTCTTCTGGTTGTGACGATTGACAAGTTCAAAAGTTCCCTCATATGCTGGCCTGATCCGTCAAAGCATAGGAATAAAGCAGTTGTGCCAGATTCACACAACGTGGGATTCTTGAAGAACCAGAAAGTCTCCACCTGTACCTGAACCTTCAGACCTGAGCTGAGTCACCGTCACAGTGTTACCCTCATCAGGCTGGTTTCTTTTTGGGCCTGGTTGAAACTGTTAGCAAGGATCCTCAGCTGCCTCATTACAACAACAAAGGGAGAAGCTTCGATTAAATCATTAAGCGAAAGAGCCTCAGGTTTTAACCGCAACTTTTAAAGGATTGGCCAGGATTCTTGAAGAGAGGTACTGTTGACGTTTTTCCAAGCTGTGAACACCTTAGCTGCAGTGGAAAATTCTTGGCGTCATTTATTTTGAATCTAGATACGGCTTTAGTGTGGCTGAAACTAACAGGTGGCCTAAGACCTCTCGCCTGTAGTCACAACAGAATACCAAGAATTATTATTGTTATTATGTACTCATCCACAATTGTTGATTAAAACACGTGCAGACATTTCTTATACTTGTTTGTTGTTTTGAAATCACTTAGGCAAACATTTAGCTCCAACTCCTGCTGAATTATGTTGTAGTTTAAGCCTTTGCATGTTTTTCTATCTTTCCTGGAATTTGGCGGGTGGGAAACTGCAATGGCTCGTACCCGACCAGCTTATCGTCTTTGGTTAGAAACAAGTGGGGAAGGGGAAACACAAAACTACTTTACTCGATACAGCAAGTCAGTTCAGTGTTCCCTCTTCCCCGCCCTCAGGTGGACTTTAAACATCAGGAAAAATATGACAGATAATCGTAATAGTTTCAAAATTGTGAAATACCTTGAATATCCCAGCTCATGTTCAGCCAAGGCCAGACTCAAAATAACTATCATCTCTGAAACTTCATAAAGTTTTTTTGCAAATATTGATTTAAAAACTTTGAAACCTCATTCTCATTTACAATTGAGTGGCTATTAAAGATTTTTTACACTGTAAATGAAGGTAGAAAGTCTTGCTTCAGCAATGTTCTTCCTCTATTGAGGCTAAAACGTGTGAAGTTTTTACACTTTAAGTAACTCAGTGACCGAACCCTGGCCTTGATGCTATATCAGATTTTTTTTTTTTATTTCAATTAGCATTAGACTCTCTGTTTTAATATGACTGGTTGATAAATCGGGCGATGACCCCTACCAGTAAAATGCGTTTAAAAAAAAAAACTACGGTGAGTGTTATTTTTATGGTGCAGTGAACAGACAAAAACGATTGCATTAGGAACTACGAACAAAGTTTTTATTTATTATAATATTTTATCAGCGCCTCATCTACAGCAAATTCTGAAGCATCCCTTTAAAGGATCGGGGATAGTCGTTGTTTAAAAAATAATGGAAAAAACCATTTAACCTTTCTACGCACATTGTAATTTGTTTTTGCATTCTGCTAACTGCCGGTTAGTTCCTCAAAAAGCTGTTTTTCAGCAGCTTTAGCAGGTTAGAGTTCACTTCACGAGTCATGAAGTGGTTCCTAAAGGTCCCACTAAATAATATTAATAAATAAATAACTTTACAATGTAATGCAAATACTTGACATTATTGTCCGACACAAAAGACACGCATTCCTTTTATCATCTTTTAAGGTTAGATTGTTAGTTTTTTCGTGTTTAAATAGTTGCTTTAAGAGCTCCCCAGCCTTGGTATATCACCGCCTCGATTACTCATCCCATTTTGAATCATTACACTGAGTATACCAGCATATTTACTGTAATTAGATCCCACTCAATACGCACCAAGCAGACAGTGTAGTGTTAATGGATTATTGATTTAGTCTCTGGACCAGCTTGTGTGTATGAGATAATACTGAATGTGCCCTAAAGTAATTAATTCCCCTGACCTCATAGGGATTGTTCATTCAGGAAACCTTGTTACTTCTTTCTTCTTTCTTTTTTGTTCCTTTCCGGTTCACTTTGAATGTGGCTCATTGTTCGGTTTCATTCTGAAGAAGTTTGACTACACGGTCAGCTGTGGGATGTGGTTGGGAGGAGGAGACGATGGGTCAGCTGTCCCCCCTTGTTGCCCTTTCTGTGTGAGCCCTGCCTGGGAGAGCGTCTGTATCCATGAGGATCGGCTGGAGCGAATACCAATAAGCTTCTGAGGCTTCTTCCCCCTCTGTGGCTCCGTTCTCCGCTGAAGGGACGGTTTTGTTCAGTATCCACAAGCACGCCAGCTCTGCGGAGTGCCAGAGGCCTTGCTAAATAGGCTTCGGACCAACACAAACGCCTGTGCATGTGTGTTTGCATGAGTCCCTGCATGCCTTCATGACCCGGGCTTGTGGTTTCAAGAGAATACAGCTGTGACTGTGCATAGTTAGAAGCATAACTTCCTCGTCATGGGCACAATGTGTGCAGCCCGTTTGCATACGAAAATGTCCGGTGCTTTGTAATGTTCTGCCTGAAGAGAAGGAAAAAAAATACGCCTTAGTGAAAAGGTTCCTGCCTGTACCACAGAGCCAGGACCGATATGTATTCCAATTCTACAGCTCAGTGCACACCAGTCCACTGTAAATCATTTTTGAGCTCTCACCCTGCTGCCGTTCAGAGCTCAACCGATGCTCAGGTCTTCTCTTATGATGATGCTGCGTTTGCAAGAAAAATTGAATCACCAACTGGATCATTGATCGAGGAGGCGGTGGACACGCCGCGCTGCAAGATAAGCAGCGTCTGCAGAAGATTTATGTGTTAAGATTGAGGCTTGGCAGACAGATCTTTACTCTGAATGTCCGGTTTTTTTTTTGTACTATGATACGCAGTCAGACAATAGCTACTGTTAAAGTTCAGTGTCTGTTGTAAATATTTGCAAGACTGATGTTAAAGCATAACACCACTGAGCTGCGAGCAGTTTTAAACAGAAAGTTTCCGTATTTTCCCTGATTGAATAGCCTAGCAAAAAAAGTGGTTGTAGTTCTGAGATAAATGTATTTATTATTGTGCACTTTTGATTGTTATTCAGCCAGTTCTTCATCTGGTCTGCAGGGGCTTTTTATTTTACTGGCAGATAAAAACTGTTATAGCTTGTTTATAAAATGTATAATGCATGTTTTTTGGCCAAATTATGTTTTCACTGCCATCTGTTCTCTAGCTAAGTTGTGGGTCTTATTTAAACATCTGCAACAGACTGTCGATTTCAGTAGTAGACATGATAATTATTAGTTTAGGTTTTTTTCTGCTTTGTGGTTTTAAGCTCACTTCGTTGTCTCAGTTAGAGATCCGCTATTTTTAAAGCCAGATCCGCTGTTGCAACAATAATTTCTACCAACAACCTCAAATGATTGATGGAGTTCTCGCACTTACATTACTAGAAGTTAAAAGGGCATGAAAAGAACGAGGGGAAGTTTTATCCATTTTGAAACCGTAACCCTGAACCGTTGGCTACCTAAACCCAGAAACATGCAGAAGTGCTTCGTAATGTTCAGAAATACCAAATTCTCTGATCTACTTGTCTTTGTCTGACCTTTACCGACCTTTAGGTTAAGCCAGACATTTTCCCTCCTACTATATGACTGATTCCACACCTTCCTCAACAGACCATTTTTCAACCTGTTACCTCTGACCCCATAAAGAAAGTGTAAAAACTAGGGCAGCGCAGCATCACATTTATGGTGATGTTTCAATCAGCGGGAGGCTCTTTCATTTAAGCCGAGCCCATTCATCTAGGGAGCGAATTTGTAGTATCAAGCAGCAGAGATGGAAAAGCGTTCATTCAGCTGAAATGCAGCTCCAAAGAATCTCTCAAGGAAATGGGCGCATGTCACGCTTGCTGCCTGAGTTGTGGTTTGTGAATAGAGACATGTGTTGTGCGATAATCCTGTTGTGTGGATTAGGCCTCGTCTTTCCAAAGTCTGCCTTGTTTTTCGTCTCTCAAAGTATGAGAGATAATATACATTTTGTCTTCTGCGTGGGTCAAACAGGTTGTGTCTTGTGTTCATCATTTATAAAACCACAAAAGGCTTGGAAGTGTAAGTAACCAATCCACCTGTGTGGTTGTCACTTCCTTTTTAAAAGGTAAAGCTCGGCTCCTCTCTCTCTCTTCCGTGTCAAACAGGTTTGTCGAAAGGGCAGCTTATGGTATGTGTGAATGGTTAGATAAGCTTTTGCAGCCTGCGCACTGGACAGAGCTGGGATTGTGATTGGACACTGGGCCCCTCGGACTATAAATACGTCAGGCTGGGCCAATCCATACGTATCAAGCTCTGTCGGTGACGGAGCTGAGGTGGGACATGACAGAGTGTGCATCTCCCCCCTCCCCTTGCACACAAAAAGAGTTCTGTTTTAATGGAGGACAGACGGGAGGGTGGGATGAGAACATGACAGGGCTGAGGAAATGAACATTGGCCGCTCTGTTCAGCCTCCAAATGAAAAGAAGTGATAACTGGGTTTGGGTGACGTAATATAGGGAGTTTGACAGCAGTCCAGAACAGGAATGAGATTCTCATTATAAGCATGAGAAAAGCATGATGTAATCGCTTTTATTTTAAACTGTTGTTCCTTATGCTCTTTCAATAATCTACCATAATATAATATGCTAATATAAAACATGGTGTATTACTTTCTTGATACTTAAACTCAAATAAAAAGTGTGCACTACATTTAACATTACTTTCCATATGCCTATTGTGCAACAAATAAAGTGTGTTTGTTGTTTTGGTCCTTCTATAGTAACTCTTGTATAACAAGCTGATAATAACTGGTCTGGTAGGAAGTTTGTCTGCTGTGACAGTCTGAAAACCATCCTAACTGTAGTTTAAGCTTTAATAAGTGAGATATGTGGGTGTACTTGTTTTTTTTAATGAGTGAAAATATTTCCAAACAGTCAAATTTCTCTTTATGGAGAGACATTTTACAGTTACTCTGCAGGCTTTAGATCATAGGAATGAAATCTTAGCATATAGGCAACAGGTGGGGAGGAGCAGCAAAGTGGGACTCAGCTCCAAACAAAAAAAAAAAAAAACGGTGGATCCACCGGATCTTTCTTTAGCATCTTAGTAAACAGACTTCACATGTAGACGTCACTTCATGAACAATTTTGTTGTTTTGAAACGATTTAAGGATGTTAAAAACCGATATATCTTGACACTATTAACCCAACATGATGGTAACAAACTTAAAAGAATTTAGTTTGTTGTAATGCTAAAAGCTTAGAAATTGTTAAACACGGATTAAATGATTTCCAAAGTACCAAACTATGGTCAGTATTCAAATGCGGAGAGATCTATAAAAAAAAATAGCAGTTTTTAAACTTGCAACTTCACTGAAAAACATTTTGCTGCCAGTTCATCCGCAAATCATCTGCAAAATCAACTCAAATTCTTTTTGAAATTAGGAAAAAAGCTTAATTGCTTAAAGCGCTCCAAACATCTCAGATCTAAGGCTGTGTGAAGGGAGAAACACATGGTGTTTTGTTGGGTGTGTGTCAGTGTACATCTAGTTAAAGTTTATCCGTTTTTGGGTTAAGCCTCTGCTTATTTTCTCATGACAGTCATGTGTTCGTTAAAGTCAGCACGGTATATTGCTCAAATGCGAAGCTTGCATGTGTGTGTGACCAGTCCATGGTCATGTCGCAACGCTAAGCAGGATTGGAGGCCTAACTCCTCTTAATTCAGTCGAGACCCGTTTATTTGCATGAATGGCAACGTTTTATTAGTGGGGGGATTAGCGCGGCTTCGTACCACCCATGGGTCTCGTTGTAAAACACTTTGCTTTGGCTCTTATCATCTTAAACTTCCTGTTATGACACCAGTGTTGAGCTGTGATCAGCGCTCGAGATGCCACACAAAACCGAGCCCCTTGTTGCAGTTTCTTTACACAAAAAAAACCCCCAACATATTTCATAAACCCAATTAAAGTCCAACTTTGACTTCTGCGTTTTCCTCTTTATCGGATGCCTTCTGGTTTCCTGCTGTTAATAGTCTAGCTTACACATCTCAACTTCCTCAAAACCAGCATGTCAAAAACCGTAGTTCTGTTCCGGTCACTGAGCTTTTGACTTGGCGAAGAAGTGAGTTCACTGTTTACTCCTGTCAGGCGGAGCCGGTAATTAACTGTATGAGGAGAGGGACAGGGATTTTTCGCAGCCCCTCAGGGTTCGTGTTGCCCTATCACCGACCTACATTTCATGCAAATACGTCTTTCGCACATATTTCATAGCGGCCATCTGAATAATGTCATCTGTGTTTTACAGCATAAACAAATGGGGTTACAGCAGAGCTCTTAAAAAGGAGCAGATGTACCAAATAAGAACAATACAGACACACCCAGAGGGTCTCAGAGTGTCGATGTCCAAATAGCATGACAAAGTTTTTGTTTTTTGTTTTTGCAAATTCAAATACTAGACTTTTATTTTAAATTATACTACACAGGAAATCAAAACTAAATTATAAAAGTCATTAAAAGATAAGATAAAACAGCTTTATTGTCATTGCACAGTGTATAAGGAAATTGAGCAGCAATCCCATGATGCTTAAGATGATAAATAACGTGTTAATGATAATGCATAAATATGGAACTTTACACAGCGAGTGTGTGAAAATATAGAAGATTTAGTTATAACATTTAAACTATTCAGGTGATTTTATTAGGATTCATAGTATTTAGAGATTTACTAACTGATGTACAAAAAAACAGTGCAGAGATTTGTTTCACCTCTCAGTTGTTTAATTGATCTAGTTTTAGCTTTAACACTCTTTTGTAACACTACATTCTGAACTATAATTAAGGTCTTTGTCAGAAACGTTTAACATAGGTTCATAGTTTACAGGGATTAACAAGTATGGTTGCAAAATACTGCATCTTTTCTAAAGTCGCACCATGTGGATAGTTACAACATAAAGTTGTACTTTCGTTTCCTCTGGATGGACTCTTGCTGATCAGACAAATTTCTGTTGCAGAACATCTTTTCTGTAAGTGGATCGCTCCTTAGCCAGCTTCTCCTTTTTTATTTCCACTGCAGGACCAGAGATCAGAGCCTCGATTTCTCAGCCTGCCTCTATCAATGCGTCGGGGATCTTCCGACAACAACCTGGACCTGGACCTCACAGATGGGAGTCCGCATTATCCTCTCACCTCGGAGGTCCAGCGGAGTCGGTCCAGCCTGGACAGCCTCCAGCAGAAGATCCTGAAAGTCACCGAACAGCTGAAGATTGAGCAGACCGTGAGGGACGAGAACGTGGCCGAGTATCTGAAGCTGGTGAACAGCGTGGATAAGCAGCAGATGAGTCGCATCAAACAGGCGTTCGAGAAGAAGAACAACAAGCTGTCGCAAAAGATCGCGCAGATGCAGAAGAAGCTGGAGCAGTACCATCGAAAGCTGAGAAACAGCGAAGTTCTTCAAAGCCCGCCGACTGGGACTTCCTCGGCGAAACGCAGCACCATTCCAAGGGAGTCCCCCAGACAGCTGAGGGACATGACGGGCAGCGGGCGGCATCCGACCATGGACAAGATCAAAACCATCGGACCCGGCGTTTCTCTCTCCCCGCCGTTCTTCTTCAGTAAACCCAAAGACTTTGCTAACATCATCAGGAATAGGTTTGGCAGCGCAGATAACATCGCTCACTTCAAAACCAATCTGGACTCATCCCCTGCGCTGCCCTACGACGGTGCAGGGAAAGGACTGAGCAGCATCGCATCTCTGGTGAACAAGCCCAAGTATCCCAGCGATGATGAGTGCTCCTCCAATTCAGCCGACAGCAACGGCAACCACGCCATGGGTGGAGCCAACGTAGGACAGGTGCAGAGTCCGGGGCTGCGACCAGGGGAAGACAGCCTGGCCAAACTGGAACTGTGCTACGAGGAGGTGAGAGAGATCAAAGACGCCCAGAGCCAGCTGGAGGAAGACGTGGAGGGGATTAAAGAGCAGTTCAAGACAGAGTACAGTATTCTGAGTCAAACACTACAAGAGGAGAGGTACAGGTGAGCTGTTTACTGCTTCCTAAATGAAAAATCCAGTATCAAACCTTATCTGGTCCCAAAACTTTTTTAGTACAGGTTAAAAAGTAGTTTTATGGCTGAAATATGAAACAGCCGAGACAGCTTCTATGTAGTAAAGAAAATTCTGGACAAATGTTGGATTTTAATAAAAAGTTTCCTACAGGTTGGACAACTATAAAGTTAGAAAACGTAAAGATTACAGACTTTATTCCCTATCCCATTGTTAAGATTCCCTTAATATGTAAATGCATACACACATCATACAAACATACAAACATAGCTCTTGTATTCATTCTTCCTTTTTGTCTCTTATTTGTATGTTGAATATTTAAAGGCCAATCACTATAGAGGCATATCATATAAACTCACTCAGTTTTTTATGTCAACAATTATGAGATGTTAAAAGGAGAAAAGTGATAGATCCTTTATTTAATTTCTCTTTGGGATAAATAATGTCTTTAATCAGTATTTTTGTATCACTATCGGCAGGTATGAGCTTCTGGAGGACCAGCTGAACGACCTAACAGAGCTTCATCAAAACGAGATGACTAACCTGAAACAGGAGCTGGCCAGCATAGAGGAGAGGCTTGCCTACCAGGCTCACGAGAGGGCGCGGGACATACAGGTTCATACAAGTCGATTACATCTGTGGAACTCCTAATAGCACACTCCCTTTCTTTATTGTCCTTTTCTGTTTGAACTCTTAAATTAATACGCAACGTTTATATTTCTTAAACTATGGTATAGTACACTGGCTGCTTTCAAAAGTACTCAAGAAAAACTTAAATTTCTATTATTTTCAAGATTAATAAAAAGCAAATTAGGTCTTATATTGGATAGGATTTAGAAATATACTTATTCCAAAGGCTAGCAGATGATGGTGAACTATAAAAAAACGTATAAAAAAGTGTGGTTAAAATCAAACATCTTGTAGGCTTTCTGGAATCCTTATTTTATACAGAAATCAATTTAGGCAAAATGTAAACTAAACTAGCTACTTCATAAATGTCCAAGCACTTCTATTGCTCATGTTTCACATTTGTTTCAAGAGTTTTGTGTCTTAACTCACAACAGGCATAATTTTTGGTTGATATTGTATATGTAAAAAATTATTTTCATACTTTTCAAAACTGTTTAAGTCATTTAATCATTTTACCTACATTTTTTTTATCTTAAAGGTTATTTGATGATATAAAATTTAGCAAAAGAAATTACAACAAACTGAGAAGCATCACCTTTTCCCGCCCGTGTGTCTCAGGAAGCCCTGGAGTCGTGCCAGACGCGCGTGTCCAAGCTGGAGCTCCAGCAGCAGCACCAGCAGCAGACGGTGCAGCTCGAGAGCCCGGACGCTCGCGTCTTACTGGGGAAGAGCATCAACATCATGCTGGCCATCATCACCGTCATACTGGTGTGTGTCTCCACGGCTGCCAAGTTCGCCGCCCCGCTGATGAAGAGCCGGTACCACATGGTAGCTACGCTACTTGGCGCTTGCTTTCTGACCGTGTTCTGGAAGAACTGGGAGCGTTTACAGTACGCCCTAGACCGACTTCTGATGCCAGATTAACAATGAGATCCCCTCTGAAAACAAGATTGACTTTAAAGGAAATGTTTAAGAAGATTGGTTGTACAATCTTTAAAAGATGTGATCATCATCACTTTTTAGAGGTTTGTGGTTGAAATAACCAGGGGAATTTCCTTTTGGTTGTTTTTTCTGTTTGGTTTTTGAATGGAATTCGAATGTTTCTGTTGAACTAAAAACTTTTAGTTTTTAGTTGATTTTGCTACTTTATTAGATAAATTTCTACAAAAATATTTTAGGTCAACGCCACAATAAAAATATATATAATGCATTCTTTCCCATTTTGCTCCCGTCAGGTTTTGACATTGAGAACAAACTCAAGAAAGATACAGTTACTTTTAATCTCTTGTAGGTTTTAAACAGTGTTTGGGGTCCTTAGAAATAGGGAAAATGATTCCTTTCTTTTTTACAGGTGGTAAGATCCATTTACCTGAACATCAACATACCAACAAACTTCTAAGCTAAGGATCCTTTTTCACAATCATAAATGGGATGTTGCAAAAGCAAACTAGCAGAGGATTGTTTTGCAAAAACGCTTCTTATAAGCGCACACTTTTAGTTGTTGCTTTCTTTCAAATGGTGAAAATACAGCTTAGACGCATGTAAGCTGAATTTGGCATCATATTGATATGGATTCATTGTTTGATTGCATAAATTGACTTGCACACAAATTAAACAAACCAGCAATGTCTTAAATCGGAGGGGTTTGTTTTCCACAGAGTCCTTTCATTTGCAGCAAAGTGCTTAAATTTAGTATCTTATTTCAAACCTCAAGTGACTGTGCTGTCCTACATCGGCACACTGGCATCCTAACCAGCATCCAATTTGAACTTCGTCAATGATTTATTAAACATGTGCAAAATTCCAAATTTAATTTTTGTTTTTGTGCAGAACTCTCAGGTTTTGCATGATTTTCAGCTAAATAGGACCGCTGCCTTTTAACATGTTGACATATTTCACTTAAAGGCAACAGAGGAAAGGAACTAAAATTAAATCAGTAGTTAACTGTTTGTCGAAACGAGTAGTTGGAAACTTTTCTGCTCTTAAGCGATATCAAGCAGTAAGCTCATCTTATTTTAAAAACATTCGACTTATACAAACAAGTAACCTCTCAGTTTTGAAAGTTTAGCGGTGAAGATTTTTCGTTTTCTTGTTTTGTATTCGGAAAGAGCTGCTTTAGCATTTGCTTTTCACTTTACGTGTAGGCTTAGCTAAAGTACAGCTTTGTTCCCAAATGCGTTACTAATCTACTTTAGGGTCAAACTACAGACTAAAGCAAAAGTGTGTTTTTAGTTTCTTCTTGTGTTAAGCTATCTCGTTTTATTGTTGCTTTTTAACGTGCAATATATTTGATTTACTTGGAGCACTGTTTGTAAAAGAAAAGAAAAGAAAAAGTCTTAACAGAGTGTGCATTTTACATTACCGATTTACAGGAGTGAAAGGAGTTTACAGCTGAAGAAACGTATAGAGAAGTGTTAATAATGCGGACACGGGGGATCTGTTAACATGTAAGCCACTGCTGGACTGATAAAACCAGCTGGCTCCTCTTAAAGGCTAAAAATCAATGGCACCGCATTATCTTGCCGGTAGCCTGGTAACAGCAACACAACATTGCTTCAGTTCAGCCACTGACACACGAAAACCATATCTTGCCGCTTGCTTTTCTATTTTGTAAAAGTCTTAAGGGCTTATCCAGTTTCATTACTCTGTTTTCTAATAATGTGACGTAGAGGGGGTGGATTATACTGTGAGATGGGGCTTTTTTTTACTTCTTCTTCTTAGAACTAACGGTAGTTTGTTGTAATAACCTGCCTTGAGTTTCAGAGGAATCCATCATTGTTTTTTTTTGTGATTAACTACAAGCCATTGGGTTTTGGAATCACTAATGTAATGTTTAAATAATGAACATTGTCTGAAAGGACGGCACATAAATATTAAGGACCACTGATGATGTTTGTTACCCTTAATGGCAACGTTTTGTCGCTGTTTGTTGCACCTTTTTATTTTTATTTTCTCATTTTGGACACAATTGAAGTTTTCCATGCAGAACTATGATCTCGTTTACATCCTGTATTTATCTCTGGTGCACTATGTGGTCAATCAGTTGTATGTGTATGCATTCTGTGCCTTTGTCTGACAATTTCTGTTAAATTAAAGAAACCTTTTTAATCATGATTTTACACAAATTTAAAACTGCTGTGAGAATCTTTTTTCTTTCTTTTTTTTGTCGCAGTTTTGGATGATTGGGATTCTTTTTAGTGTTTCTACATCGAAGAGCTGGAGAAAGCCATCACAAAGCGAGGCTTTACATGTCTCTTTTAGTCATTGTTCTAAACACGGAAGTGGAGTAAAGTTTACATTTGCATAGTCACTTTCAGGGACACATTTATTGAATCAAAAAAAAGATATTGAGTCTTTTCGGCATCAATTAACCCTTACTATCTCAGGGGGATCGCTGCACCATGAGACGGATATTCCTGCAATTGCATTAAAGTTGTTTCAGCATTTAAAAAAGGGCACTAACCCCCGTATAGCAAACCAGGGGGGGATATTCACATGGGAGATTTCAGAAAGACACAAAGAAATGAGATTAGACATTTAGTTTGGGTTGGCAAAGTGGATATCAGAAGATCAAGGGCCAAACGAGTAATTAATTGAGATCTAATATCTTAAATTTCTATAGATTAAACGGTAATTTATCCTTTTGGGTGTTTAAAAACGATATATTTCTTTATGATCAATGTTTTTAAAGAAAATTGGAATAAAGATGACTCATTCAAGACTTATTGAATAGGAATGTGGGTGTGGGCTGCCACAGATAAAGTTTTAGGTACAACTGAGTAAAAAAAAGAAAAGAAAAAACATTTTAAAGACCAACTGAAGGAGCAACCTAAGGAAGTGCTGTAGGGAGAAGATGAAGGATGCAGGTTAACATAAATATGCAGATATTTGTTGAAGGTTCCTAAAAACAAAATCATTCAACTCCAGCAAAAGGTTTTCTCCTTCTTTCACTAAATACTCTCTGGAAAGCAGTTTTCCTTAAAGCTTATATGCGTGAGTCTCCAATTAGTAGCAGTGCTTTGATAGTGTTTGCAGTTCTGAGACCAGTAGGGGGCATAGACGTTTCACAGTTGATCTGACTGAGCTCAAGAACGAAAAAAAGAAAGAAAGAAAGAAAGAAAAGGAAAACAGCCGCAGAATACAGACTTCATTGTTACCTGAACGGATCACGCATGCTTTCTTTTTTTCATATAACATTCCTCTTTGTTAGTGTTGGGGCTTTATAAAAACTAAACACTTACAACCATAAGAGGATCCCTGCGCGAGGAATCCTGTCTTCCTGTTGCTTCCTAACATGTTGGTAAAAATGTTACTATTTAAATCAGAGAATCAGTGTTAAAAGTTGTGTTGAAAGCTGTGATCTAGAGAGCTTTCTGTTGCATGATAAATGTGTCATGCAGGGAGTTGATGGAGCTTCCCACTGGGCGGGTGATTTGGAAACCAAATAAATCAACTTTAAATATCAAGTTTTGCAAAATCAAACAGCGTGTGGGGTCAGCACACAGTTACAGCTCAGATACACTGAAAACGCAATCCGGCTATATTTTTACTCCACTGTGGCGAGGACTTTGGAAACAAAGAAGAAACGCTGCTGACAGAGATCTAAAAATAAAGCTATCTTGGTCTGATAAAGCAGGGAAACATACTTAAGGGCATTTAAGCACAATGGCTCTGTGTTGTAATCTCTGTTGGCTGCAACAATTGATAAGGTGATAAGACATTACCCCCCTACAGCTGCTGTTAAAGCTGTTGTAGATGTACTGTTCACTATTTGCACAGCACTGATGCACAAAAAGGCTTTTTCGCAGATGAGTCATCTGCGACAAGCCTGTAACCTCAATGCTAAGTTCAACTACTGCAGCCTACAGAGTAAAAACCTCATGAAAAAAGGTGGAATATAAATCAAGCATTTGCTTAGCAGTGAATTGTCTTTTTGTATTAAAATGTTTGATACTGCTTGCCAAACATTAATCGAAGGCCAACAATTATCCGCTTTCAGGTATCAGCCTGACGCACAAACCATTGCACATTGCACACAAACTATTGCGCAAATCAGGTTGTCAGGAAAAAGTGACACAAACATCCTAAAAAATAAAAAAAATATTAAAAAAAACACGTTTTATTACATACTTCAAAGCTGCTGGTACAATTCTGCACTGGGAGAGCCCTCACAAAGACACCGTGGAACATCCAGGTAACGGACACTGAGTTAGTGGACTCTTTTGGGTGTCCAGATGTTTAACTA
Organism: Orestias chungarensis; assembly: GCA_032876305.1. Lineage (NCBI taxonomy): Eukaryota > Metazoa > Chordata > Actinopteri > Cyprinodontiformes > Cyprinodontidae > Orestias > Orestias chungarensis. Next base: position 1,145,734 of record JAVLVB010000079.1, on the reverse strand, counting down.
AACAATGAACTGGACTGAAGGCACAGCATGGATGCATTTTACAGGACGGGTCAGTGCAGACTAGTGCTGCACAATTAATCGTATTTTAATCGTGATCAAGATTTTGGTGGCCACGATTACATTAACTTGATCGTCAACAATATTTACATCAAAAATGCGAGGTCTGCTGCACTGCCCGCGTCTCTAATCACATGTTCTCAACCAGAAGTCTGCCAACCACCGGAGCGAACGCATGGTGAAGGTCATTAAACTGACGAATTAACAAGCGCGCGGTCGAGCACACGTGTTAGTAAAAAAAGAGAATACATGGCGGCATAACCGTACCAAAACAAACATTCGCGCACCTTTTTTGCCACCGCCATTAGTATAGAACACCACGGTGGAGAGCTTGTTTACCGAGGGCACATCATGTTGACTGCCGAAGGAATGAATACAAGGAATTCATGACGGCTAAAGCTAACACACAGAGTCCCTGTCCGAGTCCACAAGCAACCCAGACAACCATTACAGCAACATTGCACTTGGCAACATGAATGTCCTAGATAGGCCCTGTTTTTTTCTGTATAAGCGCTTATATTTTTCCATTTTTGTTGAAGTTGCACTGTGAGGTTGCACTCAGAAATAACATTTGCAAACAGTACTTTTAAATTTTAAAGTATTGGGTACTTTTTTATTATTATTTATTAATATTATTTATTTTAATTTAAAGTTACATTTTTTACAAAAAATCGTTGCTACATTGTCATTTCTGATGAAATAAAATATGTTTTTCCAGACACAATGAATAATCATGATTAATAAATGTGATTACAATATTGATCAACATAATCGTGATTATTATTTTAGTCATAATCCTGCAGCTCTAGTGCAGACTCTAGCTGTTCGGAAGACTGAAATCATTTGGGTTTCAGTGAGCATTCCTGAAGACACTTTTTCAACTTTTGCGGAGTCATAAATTACCTTCTGTTGTCTTTTGGAGCATCAGGTTAGCTACAGGTGAGAGAAAGCGATTGGATAATCTCATCAGGAAGATCCAGTGCAGTTGGTGCGAGACAGGGGAACTCAGCAATAGAAATATCACTCAGAAAATGAACAGGAAAGCTGCTACGCTGATAAGCTGCTGCATCCTTAATGCACAAAGTAGTGTTATCGTATGTCCTCTCGCATTAGTATTTCAGTAATGTAAACAGCTTGTTTGCTATTTACATTATTATTATTTCTTGCACAAGCTTTTCTAGTCTGTGCTTGCACAAATATACAAATTTCAAAATTTGTACACCATAACATCTTAATACTAAATTTTTTAGAATCTGAATACTCTCTCTCTCCATGTGTCTGTATAAGTAGCTAATACATCATATTTGCTCTCACTAAGTTGAAAATTCAAGGTTTAATATCTAAAATATGGTCTTGGGTAATCAGGTAACATGATTACATACATTTACTTATTACCTAATAGGGTGTACCTTTTTACAGTTGCTTGTTACCACAAATAGTGCTTAGGTCAAATAAATAACAGTAAAACAATACACTACTTCATAAGCTAAAAGCATCAGAATGATGAACAGGAGTTGAAATGACTGAGGTGCTGTGGTTGTTGGTGGCAGATGTAGGTTTGATTCTGAGTATTTCTAAAAGTTGAGATCTAGATGAACTGAAAAAGAAAATTACCCAGAGACTGAGGTTATGTGGATGTTACTGCTTCTGTTGATGTCAGAGAAGGAAGAGCAGATCAGTTTCAGGGTTAAAACTCTTGTTATGGTATGGAAAACCAATTTAACCTTGAAGCAGATACACACAACAGTATACCATACTTAGTCCCACTAATTAGCAATCAACTAATAATACGTTAACTCACAAAGGTTCACCAAAGTTTGACGATAACAGGTTGTCAAATATTTCCTCCTCTGATTGGTCTAGCATTTGGTTCCAGGTTTCGTTAGGGTCAGAGTTTGGTGCAAACAATATGAAGCTTGGATCCATCCTGCTTGTACATTCAATGCTTTTATGAACTAGAATCGATGTTATGCTAATCGCTACAGAAGTCTAAACTGGTACTATCAAGCAATACCTAATAAAGTGTCTAGTTAATGTAAAGTTGTGTCGTTGGTGTAGAGGATCTAAAAGTAAGCCTTGGGGTTCACCGTAGTTCAAGCTATAACAGTCTGATAAATAATTTTCTAAATGTAAGGATACATTTCTATCAGTGAAATATGACTTAAACCAGATATTTTTATCTATTCAAGTCTATCTGATAGAATGTTCTGGTCAAGAGTACTAAAAGCTGTACATATGTCCAATAATGCTAGTATAAATGGCTTGTTCTGATCCATATGATAAATAGCATACTGGCTATGCCTGTGTAACGGTTTGACAGGTGAATTTATGCATGATACTTTACTATTAAGCCAGTAACTGTAACATCTAGGGATGGCTGCAGAGCCTGGGAACCTGTGTCAGCAGAGATACCACACACACACACACACACACACACACACACACACACACACACACACACACACACACACA
>JAVLVB010000079.1:1128292-1143105 GCA_032876305.1 Orestias chungarensis | reverse complement strand
ACATATACAACATTAAGGGGCACAAAATACAAAAAACTTTAAATGAAATTGTCCTTTTTGGAGTTTTTTACAAAATATAAAGATGCTCAAAGTCCAATGCGCAGTACTTCTTTATGGAAATAACCAAAGATCTCTTGTTTATGAGTGTTGGTTCATATAACATCTGTGTTTGAACTACCCGGGTAGATTTTGAGTATCAATCTTATCTGTCTGTAAAAGAAGAGGAAATCAACTATGCTGCGCACTGCAGAGGGATCCTACGAATGGCCACACCGCGTTGCTGGCTCATACACAGTGAACCTTAATTTTAAACTGGCTCGCCACTGAACACCAAGTTCAGATCCTGATCACGGTCTGGGTAAAAAACAACATATAAACACAGCAAAGAATGCATAATTACAATTCATTTTCTCTCTATCGATCTCCTCAAGTTATTTCTATTATTCAAACTTCACTTTTAAGTATATAAATTATGAAAGATAATAATAATAATGAAATCAAATTTATATTGCGCTTTTCAAAAGGAACTCAAAGACGCTTTACATAAAAATACAAAATAATAATATAACATAGATATGACATTAGGGAAAACATGAAGGGTCATGATTGATATGTAGAGTTAAACAGGTAAGTTTTGAGGAATTTTTTTGTTAATTTGGCCAGAGAGTCAGAGTTCCTCACATGGAGAGGATTGGAGATCCATAGGGTGGGGGCAGTGATGGCGAATGCTCGATCCCCTAAGGTCCAGGGCTTGGATTTGGCGATGGGATTTAGGAGGTTGGATTCAGCAGAAGGAGGCAGTGGTGTTGAAGAACGCCTGTGAGATATGGCGGAGCTAGGTTTTGGAGGGCTTTGTAGGATATGAGCAGGACCTTAAAATGAATACGTTGCTTTATGGGGAGCCAGTGAAGCTGTTGGAGTACAGGGGTGATGTGGTCTCTGGAGCGAGTGTGAGTGAGGACACGAGAAGCGAAGTTCTGAATGTATTGCAGTTTTTTTAAATTGGAGGAAGGGAGTCCATAAAGGAGGCTATTAGTAGCAGTAGTTGAGTCTGGATGAAATAAAAACATGAATGAGTGTTTCAGCAGCAGAGGTGGAGAGTGAAGGAGGTAGATGCGCAAGGTTTTGTAGGTGAAAGAAGGCTGTTTTAGTCACATGGCAGATGTGGAGTTTGAAGGAGAGAGTGGGGTCAAAGAAAATGTCAAGTTTCCTGAATTGTGGGGAGGGGGTGACTGTGTGTCGATGGTGATAGAGAAGTCCTGTGTGGAAGGGAGGAGATATTTGGGACCGATGATCATGATTTCAGATTTATTGCACTTAAGTTACAGAAAATTGGTGGTCATCCAGAGTTTTATTGCAGAGAGACAGTTTGCAATGGTTAATACTGTTGCAAGGTAAATGTATTTGGTGGAGAGGTAAAGTTGCGTAGCATTGGCAAAGCTGTGGAAGTGCAGTCCATGTTTATGAATGATGTGTTTAAGGGTTAACATCTACAAAATGAACAGAAGGGGACTAAGCACCAAACCTTGGGGTACACCTTGGGTGACCAGAAAGGTTTGAAATGTGCAGTAGTTAATGGAGTTGTAATGAGAGCTATTGGAGAGGTAGGAGTTGAACCAGGAGAGGGCTAAATCTGTGATACCAATAGACTGTAGGCATAGAAGAAGGATGGAATGGTCAATGGTGTCAAAGGCAGCGGAGAGGTTGAGGAGGTGATATGGTGGAGCAGCCAGTAAGATGCAAGCAGGAGGTCGTTTGTAACTTTTAAGAGTGCTATTTCAGTGCTCTGTTTATTTCGGATGCCAAATTGAAGTGTCTCATAGAGCTGATTGGAGTGCAATAAAACAGGTATGGTTTATACATGTGCAAGATAATTGAGACTGGCAGTGAGTATGTTGTTGTAACAGATTATCCGTGGTTGGGTTGACAGGTGCGTTGGATGTGGTAATGCCGTGGAATATGTGGTTGGAGAAAATGGTGGGGCAGAGTGATTTCTAATTGTTGAAGGAGATAGTGTGTATCTGTTTGAGACAGAGGCCAGGGAGGTTGATGTTGAATGTTGAAACAAGATAGTCAGATATGAGAGAGGGTGTCAATGATGTGTAGGATGTCCAGAAAGCCAGTTGCAATCTTGCAGTTGGAGGAGTGAAGATTGAAATCACCAAACAGTAAAATGGAAGATGAAGTAGTGAACAGTTGTGTGATGAATTCTGTGAAATCTGACAGGAAGGATGGGTTGAGTCTGAGGGGTCGGGTGCTAAATGATGGAGATGGTCAAAGGAGTGGGACTGGTTAAGTTAAATGAAAAATGCTCAAAAGATGGAACGGGGGGGACATGGAGAGGCTGGGGTGTAAGGGTTTGCCGGTGGATGGAGGCCTTGAGAGCAAGGTTAATCCATGTATGAAAATAAAGAGGGAGTTGCTTGGTTAAGGGCAAAGTAGTCCAGGAGTTTTTGCTATGTTTCAGTTAAGCTTAAAAGATCCAGTTGTGAGTTCAAGATGAATTCATCTAGCATGAGGCTCTTATTATTTAGAGATCTTATGTGAAAAGTCCAAGCCTGAGCAGTGAAAGGGATGAAACGGAAGTAGGCGAGTGGTGGAAGTTGTAAATGTTGACCTGACAAGCGTTCTTATGATGTAGCCAGTAGTTTTGGAGACGCTGGGACGCGGAAGTGCAGTTGTCCGAGTATATTGCAGGAATGCTGTTGTTTGAGGTGTAGTTGAGGATGAAGTTATGTCGGGAACCTCTATGAATGTAGCGGCGACGGAGTTTTAGATCTGTGAGCAGGTCCGAAATTGGCAGTGTGCTGTAAGTTACGAGCTGGTAGAGCTGAGATGATGTACAGCAAATAGCCATTGCTGAGATGGTAGTGGACGGCGGTAGATGAGACAGGAGGATGCACAGAGTGTAGAAAGGGACCAAATACTGCATCACCGTGGAAGAAGAAAGATGACCGGTCTGGTGGAGCTAGCTACACGTCACGGGAGGACTAGTTTGTAGTCTGGCCAGTTGAGCGGCATTGTAGTCCCTTCAGTGACCAGTGACAACAAAACTGAAAAGTTTTGGTTGAGTTTTCTCTAGATCGAGGAGCAAGTCAGCAGTAAGTCCAGGTAGGTGTCAAGAATCCAATTAAATTGAACTTTTTCCAGGGGGTAAAAACGCGCCAGCGTCCTCTCCATATCAGGTTGTTATATCAAATATAACAGTCTAATCAAAAGAAGATGAATAGACTCACATCATACAAAACCTTTTAGTGCTAATGAGCTATAAATCACATAATCGAAATCACAACATTCACTTAAAATTAGCATGCACTTACACATGTAATTTAACTTATTGAATGTATTTAAAACTCACTATTTATCTTTTTAACACCTTGAATCTATTTATGCTTTTAACTGCATTTTAAATAACCTATTTTTAATCAACATATGCCTTTTAATATATTCATCTTTTTTAACTACCATTATATATTCACTTTAACATTTTAACCATTAGATGAACTAAATCAATCACATTTTACATATAATCAGTCCAAAGGGGATATACTTCCTCCACAAAATAACTTATAGTTTAACAATTACGTACAGGGCAACTTCATTGGTGTAAAACACTGTTAATGCTCTGTTAACAGTACTAGAACTGGAGCTAGCTTATCCAAAGTAGTGGCATAGTGTAAATGAACATAGGACTAGCACGATAAGCTAACGACTGCTAGCGTAATTAGCAATCTTTTTACACTAATTCATCACAACTTAAAATGATCTGTATCTGTGTAGTCTCTTATACTCTTAGTGACAGTATCATAGATCCGATTGGTTTTCATTAAGAGCATCATAATCACAGGGTGTTATGAAAACTAACATAGCACGTTAGCATTTCTTACCGGAGCTAAGGCCTCCTTTCCAACGTTCATAGACTAAAGCTTTACTCATAACGGACACAGACAGACTGAACACCCTCTGGCTGGCCAGGGAACTACACCATTACAGAACAGCAAACTCAGGAACCCAGTTGGGTCACACATACGACCCATGTTTGATCTTAAATGTAGTTCTTTAATTGAAAGAAGCTATACGGGTCTTTGAGTGAGAGGATTTGCTGTTTTTCATACATTTTTTGCAGCACACCAGTCCCCAGGACAAAAAATATTTATATTCTGATTTGTGGGACAAAAAGATCCTAATACACACAGCAACTCCCCCACACTCACATAAAGGCTTAAAAACACGGATTATGAGCTATATTGGTAGGTGTGAATCTAGAGCATTATTTTCATTCAGATCTCTCTCATCTCTTAATCATGTGACCAAATGTTTTCCCTTTGATCTGAGCTTCAATTCAGTGTTTTCCATTGTTCGCTCTTGTGTGGCTCTTGAAGCCCACGGGCCTATTCATTGGGCTCCATAATGAGCTTCTAATTATCCCAGGACCTCATCAATTTTATTTCTGGGGCCAGAGCAAAGCCTCCTCCTTGCATGGGTTGGCATAGCGACTGTACAGAGATGAAGACCTGAAGGAGGTCACCAAAAGGACCGCCGCGGTGTCTTTTTTCTCTTCGGCAGAACAAGGGAAATAAAACTTGTCATCTAAATGGTGGGCTTTAATTGTACCCTATATTGCACTGCATTACATAAATATTCCCCAACCTTAGGTTTTTATTTTATTTTATTGTCGTAAACTTACACAAACCTTCGACACCCTGTATTTTTTTAAACTCAGTTTAAGGTTGTAAAACAGTGTGTTCAGTGTTGTGGGCCAATCATGCATAAACTTCAATTATGGGAAAGTGCTGACCTCTTTGGCAGCTTCCACCCAGCTTTACGTAGCCTCTTCTGGTCCAGCAGCACCCTTCCCATTTCCTGTTTATGGTGTCATGGAAATAGTCAGGGGTCCTTTCCTCTACTTCCACGAAAAACTCACCAGACGTAATCCAACAAGCTTCAGCCTCCCACCTCAAGAAGCAGCTCAGGAAGCTGCGGAGTCTCTTTTCAGAATTAGAACTTCCACTGATGAGCAGATAAAAATAGCCGGTGGGAAATGTGGAGGGTTTAAAAAAAAGGTTTTTAATGGTATAAATCACGTCCCATAATGCCCTAAATTCAAATACACCTCCAATTGATTTTAGTTGCTAAGCAACCATGGAGTGACACAGTGATGCTTGAAGTTAAAGGCTGACAACCTAGCGGAGAAGAAGGGAATTGTTGGCTGAGTCACTATCTTTTATAGCTCTGAGGTTCCATTACGCGGCCAGCTGACAGTGGCAATGATACACTGTCACCGCTGAATAATTATCCAACTCTGCTCATCCCTCCAGCGTATCCACTTACAAATTATGTCAGCTGAATGTTTGTACTGGAGCTTCGCACCTTAACAACAGTTCCAAACAAGAAAAATTATCTGTTAACAGTTAAATGTTTGACCGATTGGACAGACCAGACGCTGGCTTTGAGAAAGCTCCAAAAGGTTTCACACTGAAAACAGGATGAAGGATTTAGCAAGATTCAGATAAAAAGGCAAGAAGAAAGACAACATAGAGAAGGAGAACATTTATTTGCAAAAAAGTATTTGCTCCCAAAGCAAAACACAAATTGAAATGATCGTTTTTTAGTGTTCTGGCAAAACAAAGGAAGTGCTTGCACAAGGATTCCTCTGCTTCACGAAGAAGTGCATTGAGGTGAAATGTAGATGGAAAGCGATACACATTTTTGAAAATGTTTTTACAGATAAAGCAATTCAATTCCATTTAGATAAGAAATTGGAAAATGATGGCATGCCCCCTTTTAGTGTGATGCCGCTAATTAAAATCCAGTGCAACCGAGTGCATTACATCACCTAATTACTAGCTACGATCTAAGGGAGTAAAATGAAATCTTTCTGAGAAGGCCACATGGGTTTTGTTACAGAGAATCAGTGACAAAAACTACATCGAGACAGAGACACACAACCGACTCACAATCAAACTGTCTACATAAACTGATATTGGTAGGGTTACTTTTGCCTCCTGTTGCCTCAGTTGTGTTGCAACATAAAATAAATCTGTAAAAGCACCATTAAAATAAGTTTACTTGTAAATGTGTGCAGCAGATTCTAATGGTTTCTGCATCCCTTCTGTTCACCCAACATACTGTCGCCACTTCCCAGTGACACTTGTGGATTGAAGCCAGACATTGTCAGCTCATTATTAACACCTTGTCATGTGTTGAGAGCTAGTTCTCTCCCTTCTTCTTCTACTGTGTGTGTGTGTGTGTGTGTGTGTGTGTGTGTGTGTGTGTGTGTGTGTGTGTGTGTGTGTGTGTGTGTGTGTGTGTGTGTGTGTGTGTTTGTTTGTGTGTGTGGTGAAATAGACTGTGGGAGGAATTTGAACTGAAGGATCTCTCCTTGCTCTGGTGCCTCGTCTGGGGATTATGACTGCGGGAGAGGCGCCGTGTGGGGCCATGCAGAATCCAATATGGTGCCCGGGTAATGCAGTCAAAGTGTGTCAAGAGACAAGAGCCACAGGAGAGCACAGAGCAACGCATTTGAGAAAAGAGCATTTCAGTTGTTTTTACAAATATAAATCTTAACACAGTGCTATGTTCTTATAGAGTTTCCTGAATCCTCTTGACCCTAAATAAAGTTCTGAGCTGCTGATCACCTTTGAACCATATTAGCTGCTCATGTCACCATTGACCTCCTTATGTAGCATTCCAAGAACATGAATTAGACAAGGAGAGGTGGCATTTAACTTTTTAATCTAAATATCACTAAAATCTAAAATAATAAAATTGTATGTGCTACATAGATTTCACCACTTCTGTTATCTTGTATTTATGTGACTCCTATGCACCCTATGATTGCTTTTTGGTTTAATTGTGCATGGTGCAGTTTGCTTTTGTAACAAGACTAAATGCCTAAAGGAGGGCGGTTTCAAACTTCAGTAAAACATTCGTAGACATTTGTGGAACACCTTGTTTTTTAAAATTTTAACAAGTTTTATTCAAGTGTTTTCTTTTGTCCTTTCCTGCAAAACATCTTGCTGTTCACAGCAGGTGTGAGCAAGCTCTCGCTAGGCGCTTCTTTCTATTTCCGTCCCAGAAACTTCTGCTTTCCTTTTTCGAGATTTCCTCTTTCATACGTCAGCAGGTTGTAGAGGCAAAAACATGTGCGTGCATGTCTCTTTTTCATGCCAGTGTGCCCGTTGAGTGCTGCCTGCTCCCTGACATCCTTTGGTAGGAATATCCTCGTACAGGGACAGCCAAAAGTTCAGTCTGGCCTTTTCTCTTTCTCAAGGATAGCATGTCCTCTGAGTTTCCTGATACACCTCACATTTCTGGCTCCTAACACACCCGCCAGTAGAAGCTGCCAGATGTGATAGCAGCTGAGACACAGAAGTGAAGGACAGACAGGCATAAAGAGTATCTGTGTGATGACAGTGGTGGGAGTGGTGTTATGGTTCTCACGCTGTTTATAGCATGAGTTTGCAAGCAGCAGACAGTGAGACACGCTCAGCATGTGAAGGGGAGGAAATGAACGATACAGGGGAAGTGATCAGTAATCTGCAAAGCAAGCTGTCAACCTCTGTTGGAAAAAGCCAGCCTCGATCTCATCATTGGCTAATTAATTTGGCGTAGAGCCTCCAACCAGAATGTTCATGAGCAAATGAGGAAGTAAATGTGCCTCTGTGTGATTACGGAAGCAATGAAAAACAGTGAGAGGTAAGATTCGGCTCGTGTTTTTGTTCTGTGATTTCCCCCAGCACCATTGAAAACTTGCGGTTTGCTTTGTTACGTCTCTCTGCAGTCATTAGGAGACCTCTTCACATGCCCCGTGTGGCCGGGCTGCAAAAAGAATAGGAATAATCCTGCTGAAGTGTTTCAATTCCATTTCAAATAATACTTTTAACATTGCTGTATTCTGGGAGAGAAAAAAACCCTAGTTAAAATGTTTTCTGAGAACACAAAGATCACAACAATACAAGTGTGAATACAAGTGTGTTTTTTTCACATATGTCTAAAGAGAATGTAGGTTACTTAATAGCTACTTCTGTTTTTTAAGCTCTGTATTTATTCAGTTTTTTCCCCTATTGATCTAAAAAGACCAAAAAAACCCAGCAATCATGTTCAGAAAAAAACCCACATAAAGAACTGCCAAGTTTGGAGTGAATTTCTGGCACACTGCACTATGCTCTGCTCACTGCTAATCAGAACTGAAGCAGCTCCAATTGAATAAGATTTTCCAGGCTTTGCATGGATTTACATTTGTGAATCTGAAAACCATGAGCTGAGAACCAGGAAATGCTCACGCCTACAAACACATTTGGAGTGGAGTTTCATTGAATAGCTTTGCTTAAATTTACTTCGCAGCTTTGATAGACACGCGCCTAATTTATTTACCTCCTTATAATTACTTTTTTTTATGGGGAATCCTTTTACTTTTGACCTGATTCTTTGAGATAAGCTGGTTGTATTTTTTATTTAACTGAAGCAATTGTGGCTCAGTTATTGCTGCTGGATATTAGTAGAAAGGTCTCCATAAATTGAATCCATTTGATTACATTTGGGCCTTACTTGATACGTTTACAGTTTTCAAAACAATGTAAATTGATCCATAAAGACGGATTCATAGTATGTGCAGGATCAAAAAGGTGTTGGATGTGTTGAATTCAGGATTAACACCCTAGATTTAACGTGAAATGTGTGGCTGTTGTCTTTGTCCACGGACCTGATCTTATCCTTCACACAGATGCTGATTGGATCATTGACAGTCCAGTTTAATTGTTCCCTGAAGCTAGATTCTTTTAAGTGTTACTTGGACTCTGTATACTTACAGCAAGAAGTGTGTCTATGTTGGATTCAGCCCTACAGGAATGTCCCTTGCTCATGGAGAGGATCTCAAAGCATAGTAATGAAGAGTATGGTTTGTGTTAAGGGAAGCTCAATATTTCATCTTCGGGTATTTTAGATGATGTGGTTCTGTTGGTGTCCATAATGCATGATCTTCAGCATGTGCTGGAGCGTCACACAGCTCCAAGCGAGTTCCTTCAAATCTAGATCATTGATTCTGAGAGGAGATAAGTGAATAGTGCCTTTTCTTCAGTATAATGTGTGGTGGAGGTTTGTGGTATTTAGAAGAAATATGCAAAAGGCCAAGCTTTCTATTTATCAATCCCTCTGCATCCTCACTCTCATGTATGCAGGTCAAATGTGGCTCAAGACCAACAAAATAATATCACAGGTACTAGATATAGAAATAAAGTTCTTCTGTAGGGTTGTTGGACTCAACCTTAAAGATAAGACCAGTTGCATCAAAACCTGGAGAGTACTCAGAATCAGTTTTCAGAGTGACCAGATGTCCCTTATGACCCGGGAACAATTTGGGATGCCCCCAAAAGAGCTGGAGAGTCTGGGTTGCCCTTTGAACACCTTAAAGGTACCTCAAGTACTTTTGAAGAGACTTTCCTTCGTTGTCCTTATCACAAGATAATGCAAAAACATTTCACGGTGCCCAATATACTACGTTGATGTTTGCAGTTTTGTCATTTTACACATTTGCTTAAAGTATTTTGTTTCATAAATGGTCTTTAAAATAGTGCTTTTGAATTTTGGGCAAGACTTATGTATTCATTATTATTCATTATTATTTTTTTGATTTACAACTTAAGGAATGTGTAATTTGTGTTTAGGAACATATTCAACATTCCATTTATATTTAGCATGGTAGAAGCTGAAAAATCTATTCCATGCAGATATGCCATCCAATCATATCACAGGCTGCATTAAAAGGCATTTATGGACACCTTTACTTAGTAACATTGTGCTGAGCTTCTCAGGCTTGTGTTGTTAATTTCATGTGGTCCACGTGTTAATTGAATTGGTTCACCTAATTTCACTGGACTAGTTTGACACTTACACAGTTTTTCAAGTCTTGCCATAACCGGTACATGTCGTCTCGGCTCTGATTCTCAGTGCACCACCGCCTTTGCAGCCGTTTGATGTGTTTATCTGGCTCTACTCCTGGATCAGCTGAGGTTTAAGTGCAGGTGAATAATGAATAAATACGCGTTACAAACAAGATTGGTCACTGTCTAGACAGGAAGAAAATGTCTAGACCTGATGAAAGAGGGGAAAAAGTGGAAAGAAAGAGCGAGGACACCATGGAGGCAGCAAGAGAGAAAGAGAGAGAGGAAGGAGACCGAGCATCGCTCCCTTCCCCTCTCTCCGCTCTTCCCCTGCGTCCTCTCGGCATCTCTCCAAACCTCCAGCTCCAAGGCTTTAGATCCCTCGGATCCAAACCTCGTTCAGCTTCTCCGACTGAGGACACCTGACTCCCGGTGTTTGTCTCCCTGCAGCAGCAGCAGCAGCAGCAGCAGGAGGAGGAGGAGGAGGTGGGCGTGTCGACTCCTCTGACCCTCCGTCGCCCACTCGCCTTCCCCAGAGAAGGAGGAGGAGGAGGGACATGGATGGACTGCGCTTGCCTCCGCTCATGGAAGAGGCTCTGGACTCCACAGGTCGGTTCCGCTCGTTTAGTCAGCGCGTTGCTTCGCTTAGTATCTAACGCGGATGTGTGATCAGGAAGTGTTTCCAGCTCCTGCAGGTTTTTTTTGTTTTTTTTTATTAGATGGAAGCTGCTCAGACATTAGGACGCTTGTTTGTTTTCTCCTGACTGGGGACGTTTAGATGGAGGCAGCAGGCGTTTAAGGTGATGCATGGCCGCCAGCCAACGCTGGGTAATAATCTAGGCCCACTGTTGGCCGTGTGACAGCAGCAGCATATGGAATCTGGCTGGCTGGCTGGAGAATTGGCAGTTTTGTTTATACATTTTTTTTGTTGCTTTTGCAAGGTCGTAGTGCTGAGCAGCTGCGGCGTTGTTCCTCTGAATGTCACAATATTAAACACAAAGCATCCTTGTTTTGGTTTTTTTGTGTCTAAATCAGTGCCTTGTTGAGAAAAACGTGTGGAATGTTTTCTTTCTCGCTGTCTCTCTGTGTGTCCAAACAAGGAAGGATCTTGTTTTGCATGTTTTGAGTGGTTGTACAGACTGGGCAGCCTTGTGAGGAACTCTGCTAGGAGGATGTTTATCAGGGCTCTGAGAGAACCACAGGTCAAGAGGCCTGCCGGTCCGCTACACTCCAGACTTCCTGTGGAGCGGTGGCCTTACACTGAACTCTACACGGCCACCTCTTCGGCTTTAATCGCATTTTTCCACAAGTGAGATTGCATCTAAGAAACTAGTTGTTGTTTACGATGAATTGTGGGGTTGATACTAGACCCATGCTTTCTCCAGTGAGATTTATGACTTTTGTCTTCCAGTTTTGTCAGATTTGGTAGAGACTCTGTATGATCAATTTTCACATTTTAATGAGACTTAAAGAGGCCGACAGTTTATACTTTTTTTAGATTCTGTTTTCAGCTCTGGGTTTATGTTTGGAATTGTTTTCCTGTTAGAACAGGCCCAGCGTCCATGTCACCTCTAAATGAAAGCATCCCCTCAGCATAATGCAGCCACCATCGATCATCACCATCGGGATGAAACGTCAAGTTGATGTCCTGCCTTAGTTTCAGATAATAGGTTGAGTAGTATTGCATGCAATGTTTCAAGATAACTTACCAGCAAATTGCTCTTTCTCTACTCCTTTCTCCCTGACCTGTCTGCTGTGTTCCTTGGTTTTCATAACACTGTTGGTTCACCAGTGTTCTCCAATAAATCCTCTGAGAGTCACTAATAAGTGACTGAACTGGATTTTACGTACTTAGAGGTACTGGATTAAAAAAGTTTGAATCAAAAGTAATTCTTTTGTTGGGAGAAATGCTAATTAATTAGTTCTAAAAAGTAGTATGTTAAAGGAGTTAAAACCCCCATATTTCTTTACCTAACACTGAGCTAAAACATCATTCCTACCATCAGAGAATGACACCAGAAAATATCTTCAAGGTGATATAATGAGAAGGATTTGTAGTCGCTATTAAATTTTTGGTAGAGCAGGAAATATGTTGACCATCACATGCAAATATAATTTAAACAAACCCAAAAAAATAATTCTGGATCATTTTAAGTGTGGAAATAGAAGTGTGGAAATATTTATATACTTTGTGTTTGAGACGCCGCTGAAGGCTGTGTGTTGACCATCGTAACACGTGAATGCCCTCTCAGGAGAAAACTCTTCCTCCCTAACAAGCTTGTTCCTGTTATGGTAACCCCAGGGACCCTCTTTCCTTTCATCACAGCCCGAGGCCTGCTGTTAGCGCGGGAAATTCAGCGTATAATGTTCATCGGTTATGACCGTCCTGACCGTTTCACTATGATAACAGTCAAGCAGACGTAAAAAAAAATAAACAGAGTGATGGCTGGTATCAACTCATGTTCAGAAGTGCAGATACTTACGGGTGTAAATGGCTTAATGTGCCTTTACTGTCGCTGAGTTCAATGTTCATAATTCTGGAATCTGGAAGGAGGGGCTTTTTCTTGTATTTCTATTTTGCTGGGAAAGATGACCTAATCCTTGTGGGAAGAAATGCTCCTCAATCCGCAAAAAGGAAAACGCAGCAGGTTTTACACAAACACATGCTATCGCTAATCAATAAAACATCCTCAGATGTGCGGCTGACATTTGCAGCTGTCTAAAAACATTATCCGCCGCTGGTCCTCCCACTTACACAAGCCGCCAAGCGCCTCTCTGCGTTCCCACTCGATACCTTCTTCCATCCTCTGCTCTCTCCGGTGCCCACACACACACTCATACACCGACACAAATGCAAGCCCATGCACTCACGCCCTTGTGGATCTGACAGCGTCCTCTGCCTACGCTGCTTCTCTAGCATTTGGTTCTCATGGTGCAAAAATTCCCTCATCAGCAGAGAAACTTTCCAAAGGAACACAAACAGGGATCCTCTGAGGCTCTGTGGAGCTAATACACAGCGCAGTACACTGTTAGAAAAACTTTCCGCTACTGCATTAGTTTAGCCTCTCTCCACCCCTGAATGAAGGGAACCGCGTCCTATTTTCAGGACCTTGTTGTCCCTCTTGGTTATTGTTGCCGGGGCCTTTGAGTATAGAAAGTATAAGCAATGTTTAGCTCATTTGACTGAATTCTTTCTGGCCATCTCTCCTTGTTCTGCAGTAAACTTTAAAAGATTTTCAACATTTGTGGGGTCTTAGCACACATTGCAGTTTTTAAATGGAAAAAAACAAACACTATTGACTGTTGGAGGATTACTTTTGAACTTTCCTGTCAAAGAGCTTGCAAGAAGCATATAGTTGGGGTCTGTTTTAGAGAAATTAATGGTTTTTAATCTTCTTTGTTATGGCCCAAGTGCTGCTAACTTCTGTTTGGAGTGCCACATGCATGTTTTGAGATATACCGTATATTGTTACAGAGGTTTTCAGGGTGTTTGCCGTTATCTATCTTGGAGACCATGGATATGACAAACAATTTTACGATCCATCAATAAGGACGATACTGGCTGCCATTAACAAGCATTATTAGAAAGCAACATTGTCTTTTAAATAGTGACATATTTCAGCTACTTTCTTTGCTTTCTCTACCATTTTTCATGATTTTTCATACCTAATCATAAACTTATATGTGTTAAATAATTGGGCTGTTTCAAACATTTTGTGGTAACTTCATGTGAAAAGATTTATTAGAATATTCCTGCTGAAATACTTATTTTGCCTGCTATAAGTGATTCATGACAAAAAAAAAACAAAGAACAAGACAGATTTCAAAGCTCTTTGCAAAAACTAAGTGGGTCATATGTTGTTTTTGTTCTTGCTTTGCTGCTTAAAGGGACAATTTTTGACGCTCTCAAGTGAACTGAGAAAGTTCCAGAACCGATTTAGCTAATTTCTGCTGATTTCACATTTTCCCAGCCTCTTGGAAAAAGTACCTGGCATTGTAGCTGTATCATTTGTGCACCCCTCCTCATCCTTAGACCCTTTGTTCCTCACAAGGACTTTAATGTGACTTTGTATTATCCTCTCTCTTCTTTGTATAACCGCAGCGATGTGAAACCTCACAGAGAGGCTTTCAGGTGGTAATTGTTTAATTGTGATCAAATGGATTATTGGTACATCACTTGTTTTCATGCTGTGTTTTTTCTTCCTGCTTCCATGTCTCCTAATGGATTAGCGGATGCACAAAATGCCTCAAAAAAGATCCCTGCAGAAATAACCCACCCAGACTTATAGTTTTCTGCACATTCATTTAATGAGGCTGAATTGTTGCACATTTTGCAACATTGTCCCACTTTCTGTATTTAAAAAAAAACAAAAAACGGCAACATTATTTTATTTTTTAAGTCACGTGGTCCCTAAATAAGTCAGTCCTTAAACGTGTGGGGCTTCTCTTGCCACTTTGCTGTTTTTCCTTGCTTTCCCCCGAGTTCTCAGGCTTAAATCACAATAAAGAGAACGAGACAATCTCAGACCAAACTCATGGGGTCGCCACCACTATTTATAGATGCTCAATAAAGTCAGCAAATCTCTTGTAATGTTGATTTTAGCAAAAACTCTCCTGATAAAACCGCTGTGGTGGAAACGAGAAAAAGCTAAAATGTCAGAAAGAAAGGTTTCCATGGTACACCAATTTGTGAGCTGAATTACCATGGAGACATTCCATATGTTGAAGCTTACATCGCCGGCTTGCAGGGGTCACAGTGGGGATGAACTGGAGCACATGGCTGCTTATGATTATAGTTTAATGACGAGGGGAGCAGCATGTGAACCTTCAGTTTAAACCAGGGCTCTTTATCCTCACAAGTTATTTTCTGTGTTTTCTTGTTGCTCGTTGTTCCCATTCTCTTCTTACGTTTATCACCCCCCCCCCCCCCCC
>JAVLVB010000079.1:1079872-1119979 GCA_032876305.1 Orestias chungarensis | reverse complement strand
CGCTAGGTATACAAGCAGCTACCCCCCCCCCCCCCCCCCCCCCCACCCACTGTGCTCTGGTTCTTTAGTTGGTTGCCAAGTTTATTGGCAAAATAGTTCAGCATTCTTGAAAACTCTCACATACCTGTTAGGAGCTGTCTTCTTTTAATATAAACAATGTGTATAATGACAATAAAAGGCATTCTATTCTGTTCAAGGGTATAAAGCATGTAAAAGCGTTGTGTTTGCTTATCAGTCATGCAAAATCCAGTGCCTTGCAAAGGTAGTCCTTTCTCATTCTTTCACAAAAAGTATTTGTATTCTTGAACATTTGCAGATGTTTTGGGGCATGTCTCTAATGTCTTTGACTAAACTTGAATATTCTGCAATAAGGAATGAGATCATTTTCAGTTTGTAGAGTGGATTGAAACCATCTGCCAACAAGAGCTTTTAAGTTTTGCCCCAGACTCTTTTATGGTTTAGGTCTTACCAGAGTTCAAGGTAGGCAGGTACTGTCCCACATAAGAGATCCCCGTCATTATTTTCCTGGACCTGTTCTGAATACAACTTATGGTGGACATTTAGATATTCTTGGATGATTGTTTTGTTTACAGTCCAATGGTTTCATTTGCAGGTTCCAGTAACTGATGATTTTGTTGTCTTTAGTTTTAAATTAGCTCTATATATTTTATTTATTTGTTTTACTTAAGTATATAAATTGTTCAGGTTTGATTTATTTGTTGTTGTTTCCTTCAATTCTGACCATCCCTTCTATCCTCACTGAATAAAAGCATCCCAGCAACACAATGCTGCCGCCACCATGACTCCCAAAACCACTTGCATTGTTATTAACGCTAATTGTGAGATGTCCTTAATTTAGAAAATTGTTTTCTAATATAACCCTTTGCAAAGGTTTGCACACCTTGCACTCTAGTTATAGCCAGTCAAGAGGGAGTTGGATAAATAATTATCTCAAGAAGCGAAAGCATCCCCAGAGTCATGATTATACACCGGTGTATCGCTGCTAATTAGGTAGATCTGTAGTTAATACGCCACCCTGTCCCCTGCTGCTCCCTCTTTCCTTGGCACATCTCACTCTCACGCTTCTTTCTGAGTCTAACCAGCAGTTCTGGGGCACTCAGACACAAATTTGTAACGCTACGTTTTCATTTAGCTGTGAAACGGACTCGACCTTAAAAGAGCATGATATTGAGAGGTGAGTGTAAACTGATGGCGCGTAAGTGCATCTGTGGCTCGTGCAGAGTTTCTTGGAGTGATACTGAGCAAGAGCACGAGATATGTTAAAGTTAAGTCTTAGAAGAACGTCATCCCCTTAGACAGTCTCAGCCAACTAATCGGAAAGAATCCTTACATCTTGATAAGGTCTCTGTGCCCTGTTCTAAACCAGATTTAGCATGTTTATTTATTTTTTATTTGTTCTGTTTTTTTATGCATAAACAGGCATGCTTGGATCGGGCTGTGAAAAAAAAAGGTGAAAAAAAAAAGGAAAATCAGCTTTGGAAGGCTGTGTAATGTGACACAGTGTGTTGTGAGAGTCGCATGTGCCTCATCTTTCTTACTATGAGTGGTAGCTCGAGTTGTTTTGGTCTTTGGGTGCATTGCTGAATCGTGAGTCATAGTGATTGCTTCAGCACACTGGCCAATCCCAACCCCCACCTTAGTTTTCTTTGCCGCAATGTTTCAGCTAATTAACTCCACCTACTGGCTGAATAGTTGTATTCATAGTACAGCCCAATGGATTAAACTCCACATACTGAATGTGATGCTAGAAGTTGCTGTCGGTTGTTTTCAGGAGCATTTTGTGAAAATTGTTTTTCAAACTAGATTATTTTTTGTGGATTCAACAGTAGATGATCATCTTTCTTTTCACTAAAAAGAGTTTAAAACATATTTCTTACATTATATAAATGGACTTAGAGTTGGTGTGCAATACAACTTGTGCCAGTTGAATCACACAAGGTGGTGCTATTGTTTCAAGCGTGACTGCATCAAGAAAATGACAGATTTTTATCTCTCTTTCTATTATCCACATCCTTCCATCAGATGATCCCAGCGATCTGAAAGCCGCCAGCAGCCCGAACATGGACAATGAGATAACTGCCAAGGAGAGGGGCATCCTAGAGGAGGACAACGAGAAGGAAGAGATGGACCAGGAACGGTCCCAGGAGTATGAGGGGGAAGAGAGGAAGCTGAGGGAGGAAGAAGGCGATGGAGAAGAGCTGGAGAAGAGGAGGACGGAGCAGGAGCCATTGACGGAGGAGCAAGAGTTGGAGGAGCTGAAAGGCCAGGTGCTGCAACTGCTGCTCGAGCTGGATGAGGTCAGGGAGACATCCAACAAGCACCAGGAGAGTTTCCATGAGTTGCAAGGTGAGAATTTCAACCGAAACACAGAAATCTTACTTTTACACGAATCTCTCATCATGTTGAGAACCAAAGTTCAGTTCATAAATAAACTGGAAAGGCAAACAGTTTTTTGAAAAAGTATTGATGCCGTTGATACTCCTTTTTTGTACGGTGTTTGTTTATGTTATCGACAAATTTAATTCATTGACTGGTGAAACCGATATTTCGCTTCCATGTTTTATCAGACAGTTTTGTGGTCGTAACGTTAAAGTCGCGTTTATGATATGTATATCTTTGGATTTAGCTCCTAAAAACGACATTTTACCCCCTAAAATGTACATTTAGTCAAATTAGTGTGGTTACTTTTAGTTTGTTTTTTTATAACTACTTTAAGGTACCGTGATTTTCCTACTGATATTTAATGTAATAAACGAGCACAGGTTTTCAAATAAAAAACTAACATTAAAGAAGAAATGCTAAATAGATGTCAAGTCCTTGTAAAAATAAAAAGCATTAAATATATGCATTTATATTCATTTAATTTAGGTAAAATCTGAAAAAACAAAACAAACAAAAAACAGAGAAGTTGTATGCATGTAGCTGCAGAATTCCACATACTTGGTAGAAGAAACTCTCAACACATCTTCACAAATATGGCCTGGTGCATAAAAAGCCATTGTTAAACAAAAGCGGTAAAAAGCACTTTTTACATTTAGTCGTGTACAGAACAATTCATACATGCAGAAGAAAGTGCACTAGTTATATGGGACCAAATGTTATGTGTCCAAAATGGTGTGTTTATAATTTTTAGCATTTCCTTTACTTGCGATTTAAAAGTACATATATTTAAAAATCTACAGTTTCTCTTATGAACAGCTAAATGTTCCTCTCTAGACAGTTTAGATTAAGACTTTTTCAGAGGATATAAACACACAGTTGAGGCCTATTGTTTATAGCTGGTTGATAGGCTGTTGTGTCACACGGTAAAAACAAGGGTTTTTCTCGTATAGTTCTTTATATTTTATTATATTATTTAAAATTTAAAATTGCTCTCAGGGTGTAAACTGGACCGGGGGATTAGAATTTCAGTGACTTAAGTCCATAAGTATGAGGCCACACTGAGCTCAGCTTGTGGTAATGAGTTGATAAATAGAGTTCACCATGAGCTCAGTGGTTTGTCTGGCTGTAGCTGGGGCATTCCTTTAACAACTGTGTGTTCGCTGAGAGAAGCTTCTAGACTGAGTGTCCAGGACCTCAATGACACATTTCTGTTGGTCAGTATGTTGTAAGTGAGTGTGGGAACAGCCAGAGACTGTGTGTTGCTGTTTTTCCCAAACAGTGAAATCAATATGAAGCTAATTACACATGTTCAGAATGTTGTTCAGTAATTTAGCTCAATTTTGCTCAAAAAACAAATGACTTGCATGTTTGGAATAGAAAGTCCACTTCTGTAGAGTCTTAGGTTTATGTCCTTGGTAAGTTGGGTTTCATCTTTTTTTTTTATTGCTCATCTTCACATTGGATCATGGTATCAAAGCTTCAAACTAGAGTAAACTTTTTTTTTATTGTCTATTTCAAATTGTCCCTGAAAAGAGTCAGAGTAAATTTTTTTTATCTTAGTTGTTTTAGCTGCCATTTTATGTTTATCAATTTCAACAGAAATGTATTATTTGTAGCAGATCATAATACCAATAAAACCTTTCACAATAATTTACATAATTAGAGCCTGCAAAAGTTTCCACAGCACTTGAATTTTTCCACACACTTTTTAGGTTCCAAACTTCTGTGTAATTATTTCTAACCTAATTTTATGCAACATCACAAAATTGGGCAGAATTGTGAAGATGACAGAAAGGGATAGATTTTTTATTTTATATTTTTGTGCAGCATACATTTGTATTCAGCATGTGTGAATACTTTGCAGAACTGCAATTTACCGAAATGACAACTGGAAGTCTGTTAACGTTGCTTGATGAAAATTAAAGCTAGATGTTTTCTCTTAAGACGTGACTCGTAAAACTATGAGTCATGGTTCAATGGGTTTGGCACTTCCACCAAAAAAGGGACACCTGATAATCCTGAGCATGTGTGGTTTAATACGTTATTCAAATTTACATACTTTGACACCTTTTCATTATAATCCTAAATTGGGACTGTCTTTAAGCATTTTTATGAAGGACCAGGAAGGTAAATACTGAAACGGTTGAAAACCTTAGCTATGGATATCAGGATTTGCGGCAAAAATACTGACAAATGAAGGTAATTTAAAAGAATTAGATCTTACTTTGCTCTGTGCCAATCAGGTGGATTTATTAGCACATCTATACAGTATGGATCAAACTTTGGAGAGATGTCAGCAAAAAACCTTTTGGTAGACATTTCAGAAAAATAAACATCAATCCACATGAGAATGGTTGGAAGATTTCAAGCAATAATTGAAAACACAGGTATCTCAGAATTATTTAGTAATTGAAAAAAATAGAATAAAATGAAAGAACAAGTGATAATGAACAAAATTGAAAAAATCTGTTCAAACTGGACAAGCCTTGAACTGATGGATGACAGACAGAAGTGGATTTTGAAACTCAACACACTTGTAAACCGTCTAAAAACGGCTTGGGCTGCATTAAAAAGATGTGTGACCTTGGCTGAGGCGTGAGACCACCAGCCAGAACATTTAAAGGCACAGAGACCTCTTACCAAATACTGGTTGAGTTATAGCACCTGTCACATTTATACAGAGTTTGCACTTTTCTGCAGACTTTTGATTTCTGTCTTCAGAGTAGACTTAGCAGTCTGTTGTCTGTCCTCGGCTAGCTGTTGAACTAAAGCCAACAAATGTAGTTAGAAGATCCGTAGCGGGAACAAATCTTATGATAATAAAAAAACACAAAAAATAGCAGTGAAGCTAAGCTGAGAAAATAGCATCTAAAAGAAATACATTTTAATATTTGTGTTATGAGCTGCTAAAAGAATAACAACACAGAAATTTGTCGACGATTGACCTTTGCTCTCAGTCAAAGCAGCTTATCCAGTCTCTCTCTTCTGGCCTTCTGATTTATTGTTTTTTTAAACTTCTACCTCCTCACACAGCCTTCATATGTTCCCTCTAACATGTCCGCAGATCTGCTGGAGGATGAGCGGCTGGCCAGCGCTCATCAGGCTGAGGCCTTCACTCGACAGATCCAGAATCTACAAGGTATTGGCAAAAAAACACGAACATATAAGACTCTTCACTTGTCGTCAGGTCCACTCTTCATTTGACTTTTCTGCTGTACATTTTTAAAGTTCTCATTCTGTAATGTAAGTTACACAGGTTTTACTATGTGCTACTCTACATGTTCACTTCTATGTTCCATCTGGTGAGCAGTACATACATATTACAGCAGAATATTTGATGATAAAACTATTTCAAAATCATAACTTGTGATTCTTTTTCTACAAGTCTGAGTATTATCTGTTGCTTTAAAACCTTTTAAACTTTATCATATATTTTACCATAACAGTCACAAAGTTCAGTATGTTTTCTTAAGATTTTATATGATAGACAATCATTATTTTACTGAATTAGTATTAAGATCCATCCCACAGCATGATGCTGTCCCCACCATGTCATCGTACTTCTGTCACACTAAATACTTAAAAAAATCTCAAAGAATGAGATTTAATTCAAGAAACCAGACCTCCAAACATACGGTAATATCTGATGCAACACTTCATTTTCAAACAATATTTCTTTTTTATTGTTAGCACTTCACCTGAAGTGTCATGGAGGTCCAGCTGGAAGTGATTACACAGACAACGCTTTCCAAAAATTGGAAAATACAAATACCTTATGGTTCAATATACATTTTTATATTTGGCCGTCCAAAAAAACTTTGAGAAATCTTTTAAATTGATTGTTTAAAGTGCAAATATCCAAGTTGGTTTTAGGGAATGAGAAATAAATTAATGATCTGGAAAATAAAATCTGAATAGTATTGACAATTGGAATTAAACAGGTGCAGCATTGATTTTCTTTTCCTGTACTTATGAAAACTGCAATCTAAACTTTATCTTGAAAAAAAAGTTATAAGAAGGTTACCTTTAGTTACATCAGCTATGCATTCAGAAACCACACACCACCCACACAGAAACACACACAGACTGTAGCAGCAACTCAGGTGAGATCACAACCACACACACCTCCTATGAAGAATCACTAACATCCTGCTCTGCCACAGCCCAGCTGCGCTCTGTGCAGGAGGAAATGAACAGTTTGGAAGAGGAGAAGGAGAGCGAGCTGGCCGAGGCCCAGGAGGAGCTGCGTGTGGCTCAGGAGGAGGTGCTCCTGCTCCAGCAGGCGGCGGAGGAGGCCGCTGCAGAGCGGGAGAATGACATCGCGTCCCTGCAGGAGGAGCTGTGCCGCCGCCGGGCCGAGCTGCAGCGCCTGACCGAGGAGACCCAGGACTACGAGCTGGAGATCACAACGCTGAGGGCTGAGATCAGCATGAAGAGCCAACGCAGGGAGGCAGAGAGGAGAGAGGGTGAGGACATGAGGAGAGATCAGCGTGTTACTGAAACACACGTACAAAAAAAGAACCATAAATAATGCTCATAAGTGGTTTTGCAACACAGGGAAAGACACGCTTTAATATCAAATGTGTCTAAAATAGAATTGAGGACATAGACGCTCTGATGAGCCTTCATGGTTTACATAAAAATAAAACAAAATTGAGGCATCATGTTGGCATCCAGATGTCAACTACATTAATCAGCTCTGGGCTTTAATAAATAATCCATCATACAGATGTGATTGTAAAGTATTGCAAAGGGTGTGGCGTGTGCCTGTGGTTTGGATAGCAGGAACTTGAAGTCATGACAGGGGGGGGACAAACACTATTACAATACATGGTTTCACCAATGATTTCAACAGCTGAGCCACAGATGGGCCAGAGGAAGGGGAACTCCTTCTATTATCGGATAGTTTCAATTAATTTAACTTAAAAACATCAGTTAAGGTGTGTTTTCATGCGAACAGAGGAAACAGCAAACTTGTGAGAGAATCTGCTCTGGCTGGATGAAACTGAGCTTAAAGTTTGTGACCAGAAAACGAACAGTCACCCTAAAAAAATCTTCCTCGTGCAGCTTCAGCAGCTTTATAAGCATAGTGGGCGTAGTAGCATCATACTGTTGGGTTGCTTGCCATCTACAGCAACAGGGAAGGTAAATAAGGTTAAATCTTAGCTAATCTTGCTAGAAAACATGTCAGAGGCTGCACTTAATTTTGGAGTAGAGGTTTTCATCCAATTCCAGTTTAATTAGCTTTGGAACGGTTACAGATAAGATAGGTCTAGCTCTGCAGCACAGCTAGCAGCCACGGGATTGTAGAAGATCATTCCTTATCAGTCTAATCTTCGAAAGTTTCGGGATCGTGTAGGATCTGTTCAGGGATTTCCATCAAGCAAATAATTGTTAATATAAGTGTCTCTGGCAATGGCTCATCTGCTGTCATTGTTATTAGGATATCAATCAATCAATCAATGAATGAATCAATCAATCAATCAATCAATCAATCAATCAATCAATCAATCAATAACTCAATCAATAACTCAAACTTTGTTTCTGTTGCTATTTTGATACAAAATTGAACAAAAAGTGCCCTTGAGATTAAAAGCAAAACACTTTTCCATACAAAGTCTATAATGCTTTGGCAGTACTAAAATTACATTCTGAAAAATAGAATATAAAATTTAAATAATTACACGAAGCATATAATGTAAATACTGGTGTGTATATTTTTGTAAATTATTAGAAAACTTCCCTGCAGTCTTCTGAAAACAACTATTAAGGCAATCTGTGTAGTATGTGAGAAAAATAAGACATTTCTTTCAACACTAAGGCATGCATAATGTATTAATAGGCATGGATAATATCAGTTTTGGACAAACATAATTTGAGCCCTTCTGTCTTCTGACCTTTTACCATAATCTGCTGTAGGTGATGTGGACCTTCTGAAGGAGGAATGCCGTATGCTGCGTGAGGACTGTCAGACCCTGAAGGAAAACAACAGGGGGCTCACAGAGAAGCTGCAGCTGCTGCAGAGACAGAGGACTTGGTGAGAGGTCAATGGCTGCTCAATCATGAGCTGTCCTCATTTCATCAGCTGGTAGGGATACCCTCTGGAATACTACCCTGAGGCGCAGCCATATGTCATGTAAAAAAATACCTACCACCTGTTTATTTACTGCGGCACTTATAGAAAGGATGATGCACAAAATACTAAAGTAATTATGATGTTAGAGTAACTGAGATTTAAATCAAACTATTTTTTGTTTAAACTAGCATCTGTATTGAAAATATCTGTACCGGTCGAATAAGTAAAACTGGTCGATATCATACAACTAATAATTATTTCCATCTTGGTGGTATTTGTGTTTGCTTTATTGCCGATATATGAGATTTTAGGTGCAGGCCAATATAATCCGATATCAATTTTTTGCTTATATCGGCTTAATATCTGATATCGAAATCGGATTGTAACACCCCCATTTATTGGTCACGTGAAAGTCATCGTCCCGCTTTAGACTGCCACCAATGTGTTTTTTTTTATCTAAGGTATAGCCACAATGTCAGTGGTGTGGTTTTTTTACAAGGTGCTTGAAGAATTTAAATTATATTTTAGTAGTTAATATTTTTAATATCTGTAAATATCAGTTTTCAGCCACAACTGCAATTTTATATAATATCGGATCCTGTATTTACATATCGGTGCATTCCTATTTTAAAATGACTTCTCCGCAGCTCCAGTGTCTACCTGTCACTCAAAGAGGAGGATGTAGCCGAGGGCGAAGAGGTGAAGGAGGGTGAGGCTGGCTCAGGTGAGGTCGTGACCGGGAGTTACATGACTATGACCCAGTCTGAGAACTGTCGCCTGGTGGATGCCTCCATCCAGAAGAACATCTCTTTCGATGGGAAGCCAGTAACGCCAACAAGCTGGAATGGAGGGATCGGGGAGATCTTCTCGCTGAGAGACCAGCTGAAACAGGCCGAGGAGAAGGCCTCACAGGTTCAGAGAGAGGTATAAAGTCTGTTGACTTTTCTTTTTTTTTATTGATCAGAGACGTGACATAAAATACAACGAAAAGTTGTTTTTTTTGTTGGTTTGTTTGTTTTTTTGTCCAGTGTGACGGTCTGAAGATGGAGCTGCAGGAGCTGCAGATTCTTTATGACAGCAGTCAAAGAGAGAGGGCGGAGCTGCAGGAGGAGCTGCAGCGCTGCAAGGCGGAGCTGCAGAAGCTGTCAGGTGGTACTGAGGTGAGGAGTGACCAGACATCCCAGTCAAAATAAGAAAGAAACATTTATGACAAATAGTGATAGGTTTGTCTTAAGTCACGATCTAAGTCTTTCAATAGTACACCTACCACTTTTTTTTATTTTATTTTGAATACTACAACTACAAATTTTTGTTTATATTATTTGTATTCTGTGTAACTGGTCAACAGGATTGTGAAGTGGAAGGATATAAATACACAGATATTAATGTGTCTTTTCATAGATAACATTCTGAAAGGTCTGCTGTGTATTTTATTTATCACTATCACAAAAAATTAAATAAATTGTGGAACCATCTTTTGCTGCAGTTACAGCTCAACTTTAATCACCACGTCTGGAGAGATTCACATCCACATTCTTGATGCAAATTAGCTCACAATCATCTTTTCTGTACAGATAGCAGCTGTGAATAGCGGCTTTCAGCTCTGGACCTAAGTGTTCTAAACCAAGAGCGTGCTTTGACAGCTTTGGCTGTATGTTTACAGTTTTTCTGTGGTTAAAAGAAGAAGCTCCAGAATAGTTTACAGCCTCTTGCAGTTAATCTTGCACAGGTTTGGCCAATATTAAGCTTTATCCACATTCCCATTAATTATGAACGACTCCGCTGCCCCTTCTGATAAAACAAACCCTCACAGCATGATGCTGCCAACACCGTGTTATTACGGTTTTCAAATTTTTCTTGGATGCTTGTATTGTAGTTGTGCATTGAAAATCTTCTCCACCAAAGCTAAAGTTTATTGAAGAAATTATATTTTATAACCTAAAGCTGTTTTAAGATTCTGCCCTCCTAGCCCCAACGTATAATTTATGTTTCCTGGTATTTATGTTGTTGTTTGTTTATCAAACAACAAACAAATGAAAAACAAACAAACAAAAAAAACTGTTTTAAACTTGCATTAATTTACATGTTTTTTTTAAACAAGACAATTTGCAATACATTTTACTTAACATATCATTGTGATGATGTCTCAATAGAAATCTAAGGCACACAATCACTATTTTGTATTTAACTTTTTATGTATGTGTATTTTTTTGTATAATATGAAAAATATAAATGAAAGAATTAACATAAACAAGTTGTTAGTATTTATTTTATGACCTGCAAGTATTTAAGCTGTTTTTTCTGCATGGTTAAAGAAATGCTCTGGCCTCTGCAGCTACAGCTAACATTCACATTACTCCTTGTTGTATCCTGTGTGTGTTGCCCACTTTCTATGTGTCCCATGCCGTGGAGATACATTTCCTGATATGAACTGACCTGGACTTGCCAGCTCATATCAGCATTTGCTTTCCTCGTCGGTCCGGGGTGAAAATTGTCCTGTCACGTTCAAAGTGTTTGTGTCCTGAGCTCTGTGTGACAATAAAGCATAAGTACTGTTGATGGACAAAAATGAAATCAAATAGAAATAGGATTTCCACAAAAAAAGCTAAAAACAATATTCTGGATGAGTTAATAAATAATATATCCAGGATCTTTTTTTTGGCAATTTTGTTATTCTATTTTGCTTAGTAATTACTTCAACAGATAAATTAAATGCAGTCTGCTTTTTAGTTTTTCCAGTGGGTGGGTTACTGGAGTGTTCGGGGGTTTCTCACAAACATTTGAGCATTGAAGCTAAAGTAGTCTAAAGCATATTTTTGTAAAAGCACAAAAAGCAAGAACAATTACTTTGGCAATTAATATTCTATTGTATGAAAGTGGTTCTTTTTTCCCCTTTTAAATCATAACTTAAAACCTGACTTACAGTCCAAAATGTGAAGGCGACAAAAATGACACTATAAATATTTAAAAAACAAGTTTATGATGGAATTGTTGAGATTCATTTAGCGTAATCTCAGGAAAAAAACCCCCAGAATACCAGGGTCTCTTTATTCTGACATGGTAGCTATACGAAGCAAATTTGAAAGAATTTGTGCAAACTTGTATAAAATGTGCTGCTGTTTGTAGTCCTAGTTACATTGACATTACAATGCAAGCAAATGGTGGGCCATCTGCATCAACGGGCTATGGTGTACAATCATGGGCCATACAAACAGCCACTAATGGCTCTCAGGCTTCAGTTTGGTCACCCCTGCTGTAAATGAATCCATATTTGTAAGAAAAACTAATTACTAAACTCATTTTGCATTTTGGTCTTGTTTACTAGATGTAGCTAACCATTTAGGTTATTAAAGCATTTAGTAACAGAACAGTTTCCTTAAGAGTACACAACTAAAATGGCCATACGTGCTTGTCTTATGCTGGTTACCAGGTTGGTCGCGCACTGCTGTGGGAAGTGTGATTAGGTATGTTGTGTTGATCGATTTATCAGCTGAAACTGCTGATAAATACTCCCGCTCTGTGGGGGTGGGGCTTTGACTGGATAGAGTTCAGTCCTTAACTTTGGAGATAGGGGATTATGACATGTTGGAGGATCTTATCTCTATAGAAACCATCCCACACATCATTCCACTGTCTCTTTGGAACAGTGGAGAAATCTTTTTATGGCCGATAGATGCAAAGCTGTCTGTTTTTACCTCATACCAAATGTGGCACCATTTAAAGGGAAATAAACACGCCTTACACTAAATCAAAAGCAAATTTCCTCTCCATTTTTGGCTAATCCTCTAAATCTTTTACCACTGAAGAAGAAGTAAATCGCCAAGACAAAACAAAAACAATAAAATAAATTTAAAAAACGTACTGTTATGTTGTCAAAAGCCATGAGGCGATGTGTCTGCGTTGTGTCAAACTGTCTACCCGTGCCTGTCTCTGACGCTGTCCGTGTTCTCTGAATGTCCATGACCTCTCAGCCTGTCAGACAACAAATCACCGCCGTAACGAGGATAGAGAGAATCAAACGCACCAAATACGTTCTCAAACTGCTCGTCTTTCTTTTTTCCTGGCTGTTCAAACTATCACATGCTGACAACAAATGGCGCACAATCCTGAGAACACATCTTCATCCTGACTTAATGATTATCTCATTGTAAAGTTGTGCATTGTTTGTTTGATGGGACATCGCTGTCCTTACTCTGTAAATCCCTGCATAAAACCATGTCTCATTTTTTCAATGTATTAATTTCTGGCGGTCTGTTGGGTCTGAAGTCAAAGGTCTGTATATGTGTATTTATTATTTTGCCTTATAAGTCCATCCATTCATTCACTCCCATCATCCCCATGGTCCTTTTGTTTTTTGTTTTTTTGTTCCCTCCTCAGAGATTCATTCATCCGTCTGAGCACCCTGTTCTCTCCATCCCCTTCGTAGGAATGATTATAATTGTGGCTGTGGTCTGGTGCTGGTTGTCGGAGCTGGCGTCCCAGAGAGCAAGGTATGGGAGGAGCTTATCATTACCTGATGCATAGCTTTGTTTTGCTCGTTCGGTAATCCCAGACATTTTTGATAAGATTTTTCAGAGATTCTTAGCAGAAATGTATTATTTATCTTCCAGTTTGAAATAAACTACTCTATCGCTAAAATAACAAATTCCAGAAGAATGAGTAAAAAAATAAATACTAAAAGGCTGTAAAAAGAGGAGAATACATAAAACTTTGATTAAAAAAACACAAACATTTGTTTCTTAAATGATAAGGATGGTTTAAAACAAATAAGATAAAATATACCCAGCTAGGAACTCTTTGAGATAAACAAAACAAAAATGAGCAATTTGAATGTCTCACAACAAATATATTCAAATTAAGCACCAATTCCATTGTTAATAAATATTATGGTTTAAACCATATCTTAAACCCCTTCATGACAAGCATCTTCAGTACTTCGAGATGTCGCTGTTGTCTGCAAAAACAGACAGACAGTAGCATCTAAAGATGGCATTAGCCCATCTATCATGAGAAAAGATCATTGGTTTGGTCGCTGCAAATTCTTTTTTTTTTATTCTACCACAGACTGCTCAAGACAGCAATGCTTTCTTATTCATTATCTTCCTGTTTTTTTTTCAAAGCAATCCTTCATGGATGTTGAGACACATGGTTGTCATCATTTGAAGATCCCGCGAGGCTTAAGCATCATCATAGAGTTCTTGACCTTTTCAACCAGAATTCACAGATCCCTTAATAAATCCACCTTGATCCCTTCACATGCTGCAAGTTCAGTGTCTAGGCAAATAAGTCCAAGAATACTTAAGCTACTATCTAGGCAGGATGTTTTTACTATAAGCTGTATTCTTCCTCATCTAGTCTACTGCTGGCCCAAAGGCCTAAAAGGTGCCTACTTTGTGGATTCTGTTCTGTAGACCAATATATCAAACGCCACAGTTTCATATATATGAGCAATATTGAACCCACTTTTCTTGCTTTTAGGTTAGTATCGATAAATGAGTTGAATCTGAAGAAACTAAATCACCAGTGTCTTACTACAGGTCCTTTGCAGTCAGTCCATGGTTTTTCATTATTTACCAACTACTGCTAGTTTTTTTCTTTTTTTTTTTTGCTTCCATGGCCAGCTAGCATAGCCACTGTTCTTCCAAATGTATACTTCAAACTATACATAAAGTTGCATCTGAAGAAAAATGTAAGACTTTAGCCACCTTTTTGTATCCTTCTCCTGTCTATTCCAAGAGAATGATCTGTATTTTAATGATTCGCCTATTTTAAAATATCTGTGTTGTTTTTTGTTTTTTTTTGGTCAAAACACGACGATTTATAAACAGTGACGATAAACATAATTTGCAATGGTGGTTGAACAGTTTTAGGTAGAATTGCAAAGTATAACTTTACTTCTTTCATTGTAAACTTTTACAGTTTGCTGGAAAACGAAAGTTTTGTGGCCTATATTCACTGTGTTATATGTGTTAAACTTAAAAAACCTTTAGCAGATCGAAATATTAACATTTGATTTTATGACCACAACACATTTGTCACAGCTCAACATGACAGAACGGGTGGACAGTTTGAAAGATTAGAACCCTTCTAATCTGCAAAATGCCTTACCAGGGTTTAAATAAGAAGATGAAAAAATATATACGTTTATTAAGCTAAAAAAATCTTATTGTTTTTCTTGGTATAATTTCATAAAAAAACATTTTTTTTTTATTGAATATATTTGCTAATCAGTCAGACACCAATCTAAATATTAGCTTTCCTTTGGAACTGAGAGGTGATTATTTTCCTTACTAACTTCACTTATTGTTTTAACTGATAAGTTAAGCCTGATAAGACTATCCCTCAAATTATGATGAAACTACGTCAACACATTGTATCAATAAGTGCTGAAATAGGAGACAACTGGAAAACTTTGCTTGTGCCTGTGACCCAATCTCAGTGTTTCAAATTGCCTCTTAAACAGACCACTCTGCTATGATGCCTAACTTAAAATGAGCGAGTAACCGTGCATCTTATACTAAAGTGATCTTAGGTAACGGCAAGCTAAAACATCTTAATGCCGCACAAAATAGTAATTTGTGGTAGGTTTGAGGTCCTCACCACTGCTTGTGGAGCCAGATGTGGTATTTAGGTGCCCGAAATAACTTCAGCTTTTGTAATCCGGCTAAACATGCCAGCATTCAACGTAATGATCTGCAAGTTTATGGGGCGCCGAATGTAAAAGAAAGTGATCACAGTTTTCGCACTCACATTTTCTCCACATTTAGGTCATTTCACACTCCCATTGAGACATATGTTATATGTGAAGGAAGTTTGTAAGTGTAAGTTTTATATCTAAATGTAAATGTTAAATGTATATCTAAATGTAAATGTTCTACGTTAAATATAAATACTATATCTAAATGTAAATATTAAATCTAAATTTAAATGTTAAATCTAAATTTAAATGTTAAATCTAAATGTAAATGTTAAATGTTAAGTGTAAATGTTATATGTTAAATCTAAATGCTAAATCTAAATGTAAACATTAAATTTAAACCTAAATGCTAAATCTAAATGTAAACATTAAATCTAAACCCAAATGCTAAATGTAAATGCTAAATTTTAAATCTAAATCTAAATTGGTCACTGAGTGTCGAGCTCCACATTTAGAAAACACGCCCAGTGCCACGCCTCTCCAAGCATTCATAAGTCGCATTGCCACGCACACACCTCGGAGCAGGTTCGGTGATAGGACGGTGATAGGACAAGAGACAAAAGCGCGATTTCGCATACCCGCATGACTGAACAAGCTAGCATGAAGTGCTGCCCTCACACCCGCAAGAACTGCCCGTTCAATTTCGTCTGCTGGCAAGGAAACGGCCAAATTCTTAAATTCTGAACTCTTTTATTAAGTCTTGGTAAAATGTACAGAAAAGTTAATAAGCACTTCTTGCAATGTGCGATTGTTGTACTTTCAGGCCCTTTGTTAATGCATTTATACTGTTCCTGTTTGACAGTGAAAATATAGTACAAAACAAAAATTGTTTATAAATTTCTTAAACATGATCTAGGTGAAAAAGTTTGACTTTATTTTGAATTTTTTCCAAAAAATTTATTTTCCCTTTGGGATAAATAAAGTATTTTTGATTTGATTTGATTTGAAATACGAGTTGGACCTGCGATACAGGCTTACAGTAGCCATGAACAAGTTTGTTAAGAGGTACAGTTAATTTACAATGGGTTTTTTTTTCTTCTGTTATTTGAACAATAGTTTTGAAATGATCAAGCCTAAGCCATTGAACCCAAACTGTGACACTCAGAAGAAAGGGATTTGATTGGGAGGTGTACAAACAAGCCAGAAATCTGTGTCTGCAGGCACAAACGTTTCATATCACAAAAGGGCGAGAAGCCTCTGACCAAGTAAGCTGACCTTGATCAACAATCAAAACGTCCAAGGTACACAGTTTGCTGGAGATAAGTGTTACAGTCGACACACATCAAGTATGAACTAGCTGTACATAATGACAAGAGGTGGGGTCAAGGTGATGCTTTTAAAATCGGCAGACACTGGATCAACTGTCACACATGGTAATGGCAGTATTGTGGTACGGGTTTTGCTACAAGTTAGTTTTAAGTAGTAGATCGTTGGGACTTGTACACGGCTGGTTTTTCCAACTGGACAATGATAGCAAACACAAATTTAACTGGATAAATCAGGCTAACATTGATAGAACTTCTGAAATGGCCCTTACCCCTACTCCATTGAAAATATATGGGCTGTGCTTAAAAGCTGGGTCTAGGCCAGGAACATCCAGCCAAATATTTGTTGAAGTGAGAGGATTTTTACGTACAGCTCAACAGGGAAAAAAGTTACCTACATCAGTTAAAGGCCAAAATTTTAATGTTATTCACATTGATCATGTGTGTGCGTGCCTGCATACTTTTCACTTGACTGAATGGTAAATTAAACTCCTTCAAATTTCCTAAAGATTCTCTTCTTGTCTGTCTCTTCAGAGGAGTGAGGTAGGCTGGAACTCCATTGTGACTCTCTCTGCAGCCACAGCTCTGCTTCTAGCAATGGCTGGCTTGTTGAGAACTCTCGTCCGGTGCTGATGGGACGGACGTCCGCTTCGCACCAACCTGCATTTCCCCCCTCTGCCACTGAAACAGACTTAACCAGGATATTTCATTGTAACGCAAATGGTAACAGTGTCCTTGAAAACATGTTGGAAGTTTGTTCTCCAGTGAGACGGTACTGCATAAAAACACAGACAGAGAAGGATGGGCTTAGTCTAAGCACTGCGACTATGAGGTGCCCTGCAGCCCAAATGAGGAGTAAACTATTAAATACTGTAGATGTATGCTTGTATTGTGTCAATCCTCTCTGAATATGATCCTTTTCTCCTTTATTGTGACAAAAGTAAGCTTGTTAGTTATTTTCCTCTATGTAGGGTGTAATATATTTGTGAAATTGATTAATTTTATTTTCTGTTTGTTTTTGTATTGCTTAGAGGTGTTTCTGAAAAATGATGAGAATAATCCTCAAATATGAACGGTTTATTCTGGAAGATCAAAATCCAGTTCAGCAATATACACCTACAGTAAGACTTTCAAAAGTTTTTATCTATTCCAGTGAAGCATTTCATGGCATTTCAGAAGAAATGTTGATACAGTAAAAACCAAAAAGATAAAAAAAGTAATTTCCTTAGAAAGGTTGTTTGTATTTATTTCAGTTATTTAAATGATTATGGCTTACAGCTAATGCAAACCCGTAATCTAGTATCTCTTAGTATTTAAACTTATCTTTAGACTGATAAATGTCTTCTAATGGATATTAGGTCACTGAAAACTATGTCCATGTACTGTAAATTAGTTGTGGCTCCTTGAGCATGATCTGCATAATTGATTCACTTTAGGGCAGTCTGCTGGCCAACCATGGTCGTTAAATGTGCTAATGTGCTCCTGGTATAATAATCTCCAAAAAGCTTTTTAACTTGGGGGGAAGGATAAAATGTATATATATTCTAGCAGACATTTGTATTTGTATTTGTATTTACATAAGTGTACTGTAAACATTAACCCGAGAGAAAGTAGATGCATTGTGCCAGTTTACAGCTCTGGTTACTAATTGCCACCTGTCCCCAGATCAGTTGATGTTTAAAAAGAGAGCGAATATGCTGTTTAACATATACATGTACATTCCAACAGGATACAAACGCAGCCAGTACACAGTCAGACATCCATGTTGCCAAGACATTAATAGCTTTTGGACTTTTATCACCCGACCAACACCAGCAGATGACAGATGATCAGATGACCAAACCATCATTATATCTGGAAACCGTATATTCAAGAATCTTGGATTCATTTCTTAAATATGGACATTTTGTGGCTAACCCCTTTTTAGTGACCCTGTCACACTACGCTGTGATTATGTACGTCATAAAAAGGCCAACAGCTTGCATTTTTCTATTTAAAAAAAGTTTTTTTTTTTTTTTTAAGGGGGGGGGGTTATTTAGTTTTCTTATGCTATCATGTTAACAAATAAGAAAAAATTTGTTTGCAGGAGCTGTAAGCTACAATCATTAACCTATTTAACTCTTAAGCTTGATAAAGGTACATAAAGGATGACTGACAGTTTTAACTGTAAATAACTGGGAACCAAAACTGAGTGTTTATTAGAAACCTAGAAAAGGAATGTGATTTTGTCTGGAATGTGTAAACAGAAAACCATAAAGTCCATGTAAACATCCTCTGTTGTTGACTTCTGTATGTATTGATTAGCATTGTTTACATTTGTGAAATGTTCTCGATCTTTTAAAAACTCAAAGCATGCTAGAAACCTATAGAAGCACAATTCAATATTTATGTAGGTTCCGTGGATTTGTTTTTTTTGTATTTCATGTAAATAGATGCGACATTCAGTACCACAGTTAGGTATCTTTCTTAAATCCATTTTTATTAGCTTTGTAGAAATTTAACTCTATTTTAAAGAGCATTGTATATTTGATAAGCAAAATTCTATGTAAATGTTTATTTATGCTATCGTAAGCCAGAGGACCACTTTCTAGACTTCTTTGTTAAAATCCTGTGGTCACCGATGCATGCACCAAGCCAACATGGAACAATTTTGAATTTCAAAAATGGTTCTGAAACTTTTATTGTTTAAAAAAAAAACATTTTAATGAGCATTATCTGCCTTTGATGAGATTTTATGAAATAGACATGTGCCACAGGACTGCAAATGTCACTTCTTGATCCAATTCAACACAAAAAGGAATTTCTGTTAAATACTAAATTTTCTTCAGCGCCTTGCAAAAGGTATCTCTTACTCTGAATGTTTCCACATTTTAATTTACAAACAGTTTTTTATTCCTTGGGGATTTTATGTGAAAGAATCAACAATTTTGCAAGATGGCTAATGGTGCATTCAGCTGTGATGACACCACACCCGATATAACAGCACTCGAGTTAAAGAAACTGGAGATATCAGATTCAGAACATCAGAATACCGTTGGTTTGTTTTGGTCTTTGGAAAACAGATGAAAACAAACTTGTCCAGAGCGATCTTCATCAAATCAAGGATTAATCTGCTGACAAACCGTGAAAAACAATTACCTTCAAATAATCTGGAAAAAAAAGCAAATGTATGTAACTACAGAAGTGTGAACCACTTCTCCAAATTTCGGATTGGGAAAAATTACAAAGGTGTTTGTTGCTTTTTCTCCATTTTGTTGTTTCACCACAGCTCACTGTTGTTAAGAGGGGAGGCTTTACTGGATCCTAAAATTGGCTAAAGGAAGTTTGACACAACAATATAAATTTATATACTTTATTTCCTTTTACCTTCAGCTTAATGTGATGTTTCACTGTCCAGTAGAAAGACTAGAGGCTTTTGGAAGTGTTCATTTCAGTTTCTCCTAATCACAAATAAGTACTTTTAGGTCTGTTGATGCAACAACCCCAAATGTAATAGTTGTAGAAAGCAAATTAGGACATTTATTTAGGATCTTTATTTCAGAGATATTATTATTGTTTGCTACGCCTCTGTGTTTCAATGCTTGCTGCTTTTACATCTTTATTGCATTGTTTGTATTCAATATAGTTGTGGCTATTTTGTTACTTGGAGGTCTATTTTGCATTGCGAATGAGTTAAGAAAATAAATATATCCAACCCCACATGATGTCTCCGGGGCCTTCCTTTCCTGGCCGTCTGACCTCACCGACCGTTGGAGTCACAAGGTGTAAGGTCCTGGGAGTCCCATTCATGAAAAACATTCACCAGGAGTAGGAAACGTCCCTCTGAAGGCGTCGCATTACACATTGGTTGTGCTGATATTAATAGCCTTCACTCCACAGACGTGAACATCTCACAGCAGCAGTTTCAACGCAGATGGCAGGAACTGGTGTGTCGATGTTCGAGAAAGAGGCCTCTATACAACACCCGCTTCTGCTGCTGCACACAGTTAATGGTTTGCTGAGATTGGGGAAATCTAATTATCCAAAAGTACCCTGGATGTGTAGCTTTTTATAAAAAGCTAACTTAGGTTTAAAGTAAATAAGTTTGCCCAGTCTGCCAAACCTGCCTTAGGATTCTGCATCAAGTTCTTGTCTCACTCTGTGTCAGAGTTACAGCTAAAGGATTAAGTAGTGTGTTAATGGTTCTAATTACTAGCCTATGGCCCTTGCCCTATCTGAGCAGCAAATTCACCCCAAATCCTGTTTTAAATAATTAATACAGTCAACTGACAGGCAAACAGGGGAAAAAGCTAATTAAAAAGGTGCCAGGCAGATTGTGGAAAAAGCCGCAGGTGGGCTTTATAAATAAAATGTCAACATGTCAGCTCGGCAGATCAAGCTCAGTGATTTGTGTCTGTGTGATTTATTTGCTTTATTTTTTTAATTTTCAAACAATTGTCAGAAAATAGATAATGTATAAACTGAGCTTTTTCTAAAACTGTAGCTTTACTTATATTACTTCCAAACAATTGTCAGAAATGAGTTAATGGATGAACTGAGCTCAGCTTTGGCTAAGATATACAAGCATTTTATGTACAGGAAAAATAAGTCTTACAATTTTATATTTGTGAATATATTCAAAACGAATGAAAACAATAAAAAAACATTAGGAAAGTTCTGAAGGTATTTGTAACAGTATAGAGTAGCAAAAACAATACAACAAAAAACACAGGAATAAACTAAACTTTTCCATACTTGTTTAACAATTGGTTTTTAAGATTATGTGATATGTTCAGACGTAAAATTTTTTCCTTGTGATAATCGCTTGTTTTCCTATGTCTGCTCTGTCACCTACATGGCTTGTGTCAAACTACAAACGGGGCTTCTTTAATACATTTCAAAGGCAGAATAATTGATCTTTGAGAAAGAATAGAATAGAATACTATTTTGGCTCACAGATTCATACATTTAATAAAAACAATAATAATATTCAATGAAAAAACTCCAAACAAGAGAATAAACTGCTCTGTGTTCTGTTTTTTCTATGAAGCACTTTATAATTTTATCTTTGAAAAATGCTTTAGAAAAAAATTGTACTCACGTTACTTACTTAGCTGTAAAAAGCTTTGGGTTCTTCTGATTAATTTAGTACTTTTCCTACATGGTTTTGGGAAATACAGTATATTCTGTTACACAGTTGTGTTTGTTTTCTCTATTATATGGAAATATCTGCATCTTTTGATGAGTTTTTTTACGGTTTACAATTGTGATGCTCTTCCTGTGAAATGATCCTATAGTAGATAGCATGTGTATATTTGTTAAGTGGTTCTTATCACTGCAGAATATTCTGGTGCCTGCTGGTTTTACTGCAGCTGCTCAGACTTTATCATGACTGAAAGTGAGGAGGTGAGTACTCCGTCTATAAGCAAACTCAATTTGAAAAGTATGACGCTGGAACTTCCACTAAGCCCTAAGAGAGGCTCTGACTCACTTTAAGTGACTAAATATCCTATGTTTAGATCAGATAGTGACTTTACGCTGAACTCAAAGTAGTCTGAAAGTAAGACTGCTAAAAAAAAGATAAAGAAGCACCTCAACTGCTTGGAGTATCTCATGACCTTTTAGGAATTCCACCTGGGCTCCCTGCTGTGACCACCCTCCTGAAAAATGCTTTCTGCATCCGAAACAGTTTTTCTTACCTCCCACTTGCTTATCCAAGCTGGTGCTGGCAGCTGGTGTCAACCAGTGCTGAGTCACACCATGACAAACCCCAGAACCTGCCGAGCGCACAACATTTACCGACTCCTCAAGAGAGTTTTCTTCTATAAACTTATGTACTGCCTCCTCATCATGCTGTCACTAAGCAGATCTGGAGATGAGACTTTCACTTGCTGGAAATAAAAAAAAGGAGCCTTTCAAATTGTAGAAGCAGAAAGATTTTACAATTTTTTTTAATTTATTTATTTCTGCTATAAGATAATTATATGAATCAGTACACTCATGTACTGTACCTTGGAAATTTATTCTCACTTTACAATTTGTTAAACCATAACCACAAATTTCTTTTGAATTAAATACAGATTTACTCTATGCAGTGAACCTTAACAAAGTAGGGCAAATAGTAAACAGGAACAAAAAAGACCCATACATCC
Organism: Orestias chungarensis; assembly: GCA_032876305.1. Classification (NCBI taxonomy): domain Eukaryota; kingdom Metazoa; phylum Chordata; class Actinopteri; order Cyprinodontiformes; family Cyprinodontidae; genus Orestias; species Orestias chungarensis. The sequence continues at coordinate 1,097,407 of JAVLVB010000079.1, read as the reverse complement.
ATCCTGATGGACCATCATCTGAAATGCGGCAATAGCATAATCACTCCATTTACAGGAAGACACAAGGAGAAAAAGGGCAAAACGACAAAAAATTATGCAATTTCTTTTAACCCGCCTGATTTAACTCTTTGTCAAAGCACTGTTTTTTGCAGTTATAGCCATCAATAGAGCCAATGTTTTGTCTGTACCAGCTTTAAACACCTAGACCTAGAATTGTTTTCTCGTATTTCTTGGAAAAATAAATCAGGCTCACTCAAATGAGATGAAAAATGAGGTGTCAAGCCTTGCCAAAACTTCCTTATAACTTTTAGTCTTGGTCTTGGTCGAATTTAAAACATCAAAATGTCAGGTTGAGTCTTTCCAGTCTATTCCTAGGTTGTCCACTGGGAGTCACCAGAGTTCCTCTGCTGGAGCCTTTCTCCAGCTTTTCACCTGGCCAGGTGCCGCCACTTGGCAGTAACGAACTGGACCACTATAAGAGGAACGGTGAACCATCTACTCGACTAACCTGAGTATTGGTTGCATCGGGTAACCTAACTCTAAGTGCCAATTCTCTAGTTGTTTCTAGTAACTCTAAGTTCTCAAGTTTGTGTCTTTTGTCTCTTGTCTCTAGTTCTCCAGTTGCTCATTGAAAAATCCTTCGAGAATTTTTGTTGTGTGTTTTTTGTCTATATATTTGCTACTTGGTTTTATTTGCTACTTTTTTTTTTCCCCCTTCGTGCTCCTGAACATCTCCTGTGCTCCTCCCAGGTTTCACCACCATCAGAATACACACCTTCAAGAATTCCCACGATCATCACAATCCTCCGGTTCGCCGCTCACTGGTTCAGCTCGGCCTGCCCGCCCCAGCCTCCATCATACGCCGTGTTCACCTTCTGGACAACCTGCCTCACTGGAAAGACTCTCCACTCACTCCCCCTGGCGTCTCCACCATCCGTCAACAAAGTAAGACTGTTCACAATAGTTCATCACGCTCCGCCTGCATCACTTCACCCGTTCTGCTTACCTTTCAGTGGTTCCCGCGTCGTTCCTCCCTTCCTCCAAGTCGCCCCTCGAGCAGTTCGTTGTCTGAGGAGTTTGGATTCCGCTGTCGATCGTCTCTGATTCCTTTCCCTGTCAGTTGCCCCAGCTGGTTCAAGATCAATTACTCAAATCCTTCAATAAACCTTGTTATTGTACTCCTGAGAGTTCTCGTGTTTATGTGGGCCAGAAGCCTAAACATGACACAAAATGCTTTAATCTGCAATGTTTTTTACATCTATACAGTAAATAGCAGATTATTTAAGAAATTTTATTTCAGACAAAGATTATTTTTTTCAAGCATTGATTCACTTTATTAAAGGAAACAAACGAGATTCTATTTTTCTAATTGGGTCGTGCCAACCCCTAGTAACAGTAACCCCCATTGAGTATTCAATGTAACAAGATATCAGTCTTTCACTTTGATGTGAAGAACACATCAGAGGGTTATTAAATGGTAAATGGACTTCACTTATAAAGCACTTTTCTAATCAAACTGACCACTCAAAGCGCTTTACACGATAGCCACATTCACCACCAATACATGTTTTGGTAGGCAAATTGGGGTTAATTGGGCAGATTGCCATGTTGTAAGAGAGTGGTGGAAACGAACCTGCAAACTGCCTGACTGCAAGAAAACTCTACCCAGTGTGCCACAGCATTATAAATCCGTTTAAGATAACGCATAACTTTTAGTCAAGATTATACCCGTTTTTTTTTTTACCTAGTCAGAGGAAGACTGAGAGGTTTTATCTGTTTGATTTCTTGATTATACAGAGTAGACCTGTTTGCAGCTAATCAATCTAAACTTTACTTATGTTGGTATTCACAGTTCATTTATAGTTGCAGGGGAGTGGGGAGGTTTTTACAAAACGCCCAAGCAGATTTAAAAGTATTTTTCCTGTTGTTAATGAAATAAATCATTTTTGTGTTTAGAATTTAAATTTTATTTAAATTTAAGTGCAACCAAAAATGCAACAGCAGACAAAATCTGCAATGGTTCTGGTTGAATGTTGATTGTTGATTGCTGGAAGGTGAATCTCCAATCTAAAGTCTTTTACAGTCCCAAACTTGAGAGCGCCATACCCCTCTCATTGATTTTTACCAGGTTTCCTAGCCTCACTTAAATTATTTATTCCCACAGCATGATGCTTCCCCACAACGTGTGATTCCATATTGCATTCAGGATGATGTATGTTTGTTTTCTGCCACAAGTAGCCTTTTGCATGTAGGCCAGAAACTTCTGCTTTGTTTTCCTTTGGCCACTTCTTTTTTATAAATGCCAATCTCCCACTATCAAATAGGTTTTACTTTTTAGTATAGACCTAAATATAATCTCATAGGCCTTTGTGAGCATTCCTGACCTTTGCTTGTCTATATTGAAATGCATATCTCACTGTGGTGGCAGATAACTCAGTCACCTCTCACAATGACCTCATCCTTTAAAATCCTCATCTTTTCGTCCTCAAACAAGACATTTTTACGCACGAAATGTCCGTTAAGAGACAAACAAAAAATTGAATCGTAACACAACAACCCTCTGGTAAATGCATGACACACATCCACAACAATCGGTCAGTCCTGCAGCCCTCCCCTCACAGTCGGCCAAATGGGAGCTCCTAAAAATAGGGTGCATGCCACAACTGTTGCACAGCGCTGCGTCCCACCAATCACAGCCCCTTCCTCCGTGTAAACTGAGCCAGACTCCCGACTTTCCTCATGGTTTAACAAATAGACCATGATCACAGACGCTGTGTGACGCGGCCCGGGGCCCCTTTATAAACCTGTCTCCTCCCTCGCCTCTGCATCCAAGCCAAACCTGCTGCTGAATTCACTCTTTTGCAACTCCCAAACTCAGACAGTACAAGTTCTCCAGAAGGTGCCAAAAGACAGTTTCATTTGATCGGACCATTTAATCCAATCTCTGCCTTTACCCACGAGGTCTCCAAGACTGAGTTCTCCATTTCGCACTTTGAGGACCAGAGGACCATCATGATGAGCAACACCTACGGTGAGGACCAGCTGCCTCCGCAGTACTACCAGCCCACGGACTTCGGGGATGAGGGGGAGGACGACGAGATACCAGTCACGGAGAAAGAGCTGGCCGAGGACGCGCCGTGGAAGAAGATCCAGCAGAACACGTTCACCAGGTGGTGCAACGAGCACCTGAAGTGCGTCAACAAGACCATCACCGACCTGCAGAGGGATTTCAGCGACGGGCTGAAGCTCATCTCGCTGCTGGAGGTGTTGAGTCAGAAGAAGATGTACAGAAAGCACCACACTAGGCCCAACTTCCGTCAGATGAAACTGGAGAACGTGTCAGTGGCACTGGAATTCCTGGACAGGGAGCACATCAAACTGGTGTCAATAGGTGAGCCTCTGTACTGCATGTGGTTTTATTCGGATAAAGAAAATGAAAAAAGGAAAGTCAGTTTATGGTTGGAAAATACATAGAAAATGGATTTAATGTTACATTTTTATTTTTTTCTGTAGAACCACTTTTTACAGCAAGCTCCAAATTTTGGGGGGATATCTCTTGCAGAGTTATACATTACTCTTAGCATGACAGATTAAGATCAGTCAGTCTGAAAGTAGGAGTATTATATCTAAGTATTGACAAGAGTAATCTAATAGATTTAGGTCTAGGCCTGAATTGTAGCATCCTAACATAGTATGCTTCTACTGCAAACCGACCTGGATTTTCTGTACCACTGTTTTATGCTATACAGCTTTGAAGTTTAGATACTACTGAAGTATGCAGCTTAAATATCAGACGTATTGGCATGTATTTATTTATAAAAATCTACCAAAAAGGTACGTAGAAGCTTTGAAGTTTCTCTGCATCCCCGACCTATAGATCCAAAATTGATGCCTCGCATTTAAATACGTGGTGTATATTTTTTTGTAATTTTTGTCTGACGATTTATATCGGAATAATTACTTGGACAAGTTTGTTTAATCTTTGGTAAACCCTGCAATGCAGGAGAATACAGTGTTATTAGATTGTATTGCTTACAGGGCATAGTTTGGTCACTGAGCATATCAGATAAAAAGTACCACTGACTACCTCTGGAACACGTTTTAGTGTGGTTTGATCCAGTTTCCAAATACAAGTTTTGGACTTTACAGGTAAATAGGATACAGCATTCACTAAATCCCAGTTAATATGCTGATACTGTATTTACCTTAATAAAACTAAGTATTCTTTGGCCTTTAATCAGATGTAGAATGCAAAATGAAATATAATTACTTTAAAGTGTAATTCCTTTGGTATGACATTAGACGGGCAGCAGGGACATAGCTTTTAGAGGTCTCTATGTTAACTCTTGCTGAGTTGGGGTCAGGAGCGCATTGGAAAGTTACAGAAGGTGGAACGGAGGTCATAGAGTTGCATGCGGTCCCTTACCCTGTAGCTTCACTGCCAGCTTTGAACAAACTCTTGCTGTTGCAGTGTGCTGAGCTACGGGCTGGGAATATATCAAGGCTGTGCTAATGAAAATGATACAGTTTTTACACAGATGGGCATTAGTCTCACACACGCACACGTTCACAAACACAGCTGTGCATGGCAGGCCGGGGAGCAGAATAACTTGAGGGGGATACTTTCTTTCGTTGGGACTGTCTCCCATGTATCAAACGTTGTATTTGCTTGCAATCAACTTGTAGCATTTGTCACACATTCTTAGAATCCACAGAATCACAAACGCCTGACTGAAATAGTGTGCAGAATGAGTTGCACACCGAATTTCACTCAAAGATTTCAATATGACCAATTTTCCCTTCATTAGTTTTGATTGGTAATCATCAGTTCAAATTTCAGTTTTCAATTAATAAAATTATTTAGTGAAAGCATCACAACTAAGAATTTGTATTATTTGTTTATTTAGGCTTTGGCTAACAACTTGTACTTTGATGCACTTGTTTGAGTTGAATTGTAATCACATAAGGCAAGGCTTAGATGCATTGATGTGTAAATCAGGATAAATGCAGTTCCAGCCTTTTCTGGGAAAGTCAAAACTAATTATTTATTAAATGCATGACATTTTCTCTTTTTGATAACAATCAGAGTCGTTCACAACTGGAATCTGGGAAAGTACTAATATCTTGGTACATTTATATGTAGATCGTTTGTCTGTTTTAGTGGTTAATGATGCTGCACACTTCAGGGAAATTCCTGGCAGGGTTGAGGTTTTGGCCGTCAGGCTGTGAAGAAGACCCATTGACCCCCCCATCCCGTTTCCAGCATCTGTGTAAATGGCCAAACTAAATCTTCAGTCCCACCACTTATCACAGGAAAGCATAGGTCACAATCACAGATTATACCTTATAGGCGGCTCTTCATGGCTAAAGAGTCTCACACTTAATATTCTGCTTGGCGCAGATATCCCTGCTGTACAACGCAGCTCACCCTTAGTCTGATAGCTTTGACAGAAACAAAGAGTGTGACCATCATAGCGCCAGCATTATATTCCCTGACAATCTCTACAGAGAGACGGAAGTCGTCTGAAAATACAGTCTGAGCCTCGCGCCATTAAGTACGCCGAAGAGAATCACCAGTTGCACATGTGTCAGGGCGTGTAACTAGATACGGTTTGACGGATGCCTCTTGAACCACACGGTCACCCTTAAAGCCGGACAAATGTTGCGCCACCTGCCTCTGCCAGTCAGGCAACGATGCATCAAACATCACCCTCTTATTAGGTGTGCTGACTTCAGAAAAGTAAAGCAGTCAATACCAACACTATTAATCAATGCAAAAGATAAACAGTAAAGTTTCCAATTCCAACGAGGTACTAAATGTTTGGACTTAATAGACAAATTTCATCATCTGAGTGGATCTTAAAAATCTTGTTTGTCAAACTTTTCCCCACAAATGACTTTAGGAAATTAGTGTGCTCCCTGTGAGGGGGGGGGCTCTTCATAAATTTAGGGAGGTAATTGAAATCCAAGTGACATTTATGCAGGGGGGGGGGCATTTCTCCACAAATCCTCAGCTGCCACTGCGTTCAGACTGGGCTATTGTGACTGCATGACAAACTGTCAGAGGGTCTTCAGCCAGACAGCTGTCTAGGGGAGTCGGGCTCGGGTGGGGGGAGCTGGCAGTCAGGGTGGGTGTATGTGAAGAGTGCCACATTCTTTACTCTTTAGCAGCGAGTCATCAGTTTTTTCTTAAAATAGCTTGGCCATCTCTCGAGTCAATTTCACAAAATACAAACAAAACATACTGGAATGTTGCTTTAAAAACCTCAAAATATGACTTCTATCTAACCCTTTGTGAACTATATTGTCTCTGTTGTCTGATTACAGATAGTAAAGCTATTGTTGATGGTAATCTAAAGCTGATCCTGGGTCTAATATGGACGCTCATCCTCCATTACTCCATCTCAATGCCTATGTGGGATGACGAAGATGATGAAGAGACCAAAAAGCTAACCCCCAAGCAGCGTCTGTTGGGCTGGATTCAGAACAAGGTGCCACAGCTGCCCATCCACAACTTCAACCGGGACTGGCGAGACGGGAAAGCCCTCGGAGCCCTGGTGGACAACTGTGCCCCGGGTAAGGAGCTAACAGCGTTGACTGTTGGAAACGCTGAGTCAGAAAATATGTGGTGGATTTAAATGCTTTAAAACTCTAATTTGGGATCTCTCAGGTACTCACTGATCACAAAATATCATCATCTTCAAATGTCTTTTTTGAATTTCAATACATTAAATAGAAAAATTTTGACTGTCTCAAAGACTGCCCCTACCAGCTGCCCCATAATAACTAAAGCATTTCACTTCCAGTGTTATAAGCCAAGAGGACCAAGTCTGGCTTTAGTCTTTATGGCCTCAGCACTACACAACACCCCCAAATTTGGGCACCATTCCTCCTCCTCAATTGAGGGGAGTGAAGGAGGGGATGCTTGGCTGCAACAAAATGCAGAGTAATCTGTCATAGGGAGTTGCCTAAGCCTCATATTCAATGACCACAAGGACACTGAGTTGATCCACAGCCCAGCCGAGGATTTTGCCTCCAACAATGAATGTTAAAGAGCCAGTCCTCCTTGAGGTTTGCCTCATTGAGTAAAAAGTGGGGGAGTAACAAACGTGGAACATCGTGTTTGACTGTGTTTATATGAGCCATTGATCTGAGGAGGAGCATCTTTTAAACACTGTCCTGCTACAATGACCATACAAGGTCCTTTTTGTCTCATCTGTTGTTGTTGAAACAAGATGGGAAGGTAGCTGTATGTGCAGGGTTCCTACACAGGCCACAAAAGTCTGGAACACTGTGGTAATAAGTATCCGTCTTACAATTTGATCATAGATAAGATATTTGCGCTTCCTGAATTTTCTCCTTTTGCTCCTTTTGTTTAATTCATCATTTCTTTACTTTGTTTCATCCTGTGACCCATGTTTAATCCTGTTGAAAGATTTAAGGTTCTGATTTAACTCACATTTATAAAAGCGGGTTCAGCAGCCAGACAATGACAGAACTGATCATCAGGACAGATAATTCCTTAGTTACCATATCTTGTGTTTTGTTACATCATATTTACAGCTATAAACTACACTTTCTTTCTTTTTTTTAAACCCACAACAACTGTGTGTCCACTGGTTCTGTGTCTGTGTTGATTTAATCATAACATTCGTTGGTGTGTTTTCACTGGTCTTCTGAGTGAGTGACCACTCCATTGCCAGCACTAATCCAATTTAGGCATTAGCAGCCCAGAGCATACGAGGCTCAAACACAGTGAGAGCACCGCTGTGTTTGTCCAAGCTGCCTCTTGTGAATTCTCAATAGAGACATCCGCTGTCACAATACAGAATTGGTTGAAGCAGAGCAGCGTGGGTAAGGTCAGGCAGTCTTGTTGTTAGAAGCACTGAAGAGATAGCACTGACAGCCTAAGTGGTCCTTTTATAGCAACTGCCATCTGTCCCAACCTATGTTAAACCACTGCACACTTTTTTTCTAATTGCCCTCTTTGTGTTCCTGCTAGGTCTGTGTCCCAACTGGGCAGAGTGGGACCCAAATCAGCCCGTTCAAAATGCAAGGGAAGCCATGCAACAAGCCGATGACTGGCTGGGGGTGCCTCAGGTAAGAGACACAGAGAGCAGCTCGAATCTCGCTCAGCACGGTGTACCTAATCTCATTAAAGAACAACAAACAGGAGCAGGGATGTTTGTTTTCTTCTCTGAAATTCGAGAATGAAATCACAGAATACGCACAAATGAACCCAAGACAGCCAAAAGTTGCCAGTGCAAACACTCGTGAGACAACATTTCATTAGAAAAAATTATTAATTAAAAACAAATCCCAAGATATCATACTGGAGTATGACATTAAATATTTATTAAACAATTCACCCTGTTTTTCCCCCTACCTTCTTAATTTTTTGTAACTTTCTGTATGCAATTGTGTGTTATTTGGTAAAAAGTATGAATTTGTTGTGATATTTCTCAGCATGCTTCATGCCAACAACTAAAACATGTATATTTTTTCCTCAAAATAACAATATGCACCATGCGGGTTTTTTTCTTGTTTTTCTAAGAGACGCTGTTATCTATTACGAGCGAGCATTTGCATTTGTTAGATAGCCAGGGGTGTAAAGCCACTGCTCTGCAGGCACTGGTTTCTGTGTTTGTTGGGAGGGGGCTGGACTGGAATCCAGTGTGGTGTTGTTAAGTACATGTGGGGAGAGGTCTGGCTGGGGATAAAATACCCCATGATGGCTTAACCCTGTTGTCCCAAGGTTAAATATAACCCTTGTGAAACGAGGTTTTGTGCCACTGTTAGATACACAGGCAATCAAGTGCCTTAAGAGAGAGAGAAGTCAGAGGTGGAGGGAATAAATATGTTTAATCCCACAATCCAACTCTATTATGTAGACCTTTGTTAACAGTTAATTTCAGAATCAGTTTTCATGAAAACCAAAGCATGTCTTCACATAGATCTAACAGTTTGTACATTTAATCTGCAACGCATTTTGGGTTTCAGGTGATCGCCCCTGAGGAAATCGTGGATCCAGATGTGGACGAGCACTCGGTGATGACGTACCTGTCTCAGTTCCCTAAAGCTAAACTGAAACCCGGTGCTACTCTTAAACCGAAACAACTTTTCCCAGACAAGGTTAAAGCCTATGGACCAGGTGTGCAACCGATGCTTTCGAACCAGCAGAATGAGCATAAAAGAAATCAAGTTTGCTGTTAGTTACAGCTATACAAATAAAGCAGTAGATGGTTTTTAGGCTCATTCAGTATCTTTCAAAAGTATTCACCCCTAACTACAACTATACATAATTTTTTTGTGTTTTATCTTTTGAAGTAGTTCAAGCTCAGTTTCTAAAATGATGGGAATTTTTTTATTTTCCAATCTTTCATTGGAAAAATAAAAAACTGCAGATTTTCAGTTAATTTATGATGGTCATCCTCATTTAAGCTAAATTCTAATCTTGCCTATTCTACAGCATCTAAATACTACTCATTTTATTAAACAGCATCAAAATTTCCCTAACTTAAACAGTTTCTCTGGTCCACAGCATGTTGCTGCCACCTCTTTGTTTCACGATTCACATGGTGTCCACAGAACCTGTTGCATGGAGACTAAAGAGTGAAACGTTGGTCTCATCTGACCATCTACATGATGCTGATTGTTCACAGATGTGCAGCAGTATTGTTTATACTGACAATAAATTACAGACACATAGACTATATTCATCAATAGGCCATATATTAACTGGTTGCCCTGGATTTTATTTAGGGGGTTCACAATTTTGTGTGCCATCCTTATAATTTATGAGAATAATCATATATATTCGAAAATATTACTTAACAACCTGTTTCTTATCACCTGTCAACAAAGCACCACATAATGTATCCCTTTTTTACTACATTGCAGGTATTGAGCCTCATGGAAACAAAGTTCTGCAACCTGCCGTTTTCACGGTGGAAACACTGGAGGCCGGCAGTGGGGAAGTCCTGGTGTTTGTCGAGGATCCTGAGGGACACAAAGAAGAGGCAAGCCATAAATCCTAACATACTTTCAGCTGACTCATCAATTTTTTGTTAAGTGTAGCATCTTTTTTCTTCTTTTGATAGTCTGAATGTTTTGTTTTACTCTCCAGGCTAAAGTTAAGCCCAACAAAAATAAAAATGGAACCTACAATGTTACCTATCTTCCCAAAGTGGAGGGTGTCCACAAGGTAAAAACGACCTGGCCCTGTTTCCTTTTCACGTCATTTAAATTAATATGTTTGTGTGTTTTTTTTAGGACAATAACACACACAAAAACCCAAAACATCACTGTTATATAGTACCATCATGAAATATCACTTTTGTTATATTCATCATTAGAGTAATACAATGATGTTATATCATCGTGTGTCACGGTACATGTGTGTTTTTGTCATACTTTTAGCACACACAGAAATACTTCAGGAACACTGAGAGAACAGTCATTTAATGCTCTTTCAATGACAATTCATACCTTGCTGTGAGAAACCCCTAAATCGTTTTTTGCCAGTAATGGATACATGATTTTCGGGAAATAGGCCTTGGGTTGGTCAGGAACATGTCCTTCATCACTAATAGATCTCACATTTTCCTTACCTTTCATCTTCAACTTTAGGTGAAAGTGTTGTTTGCAGGTCAGGATATCAACAAGAGCCCCTACTCCGTAAATGTGACTAAAGCAATGGGCGACCCGAGCAAAGTGCACGCCAGAGGCCCGGGTTTGGATGCTACAGGCAATGTAGCCAACAAACCAACCTACTTTGACATCTACACAGCTGGTAATCACTAAAACACATTTTAGCCTCCAGAACAGTTGTAAATCACCGTCCTGTATTCAAAGCTAACCCTATATGTCTCTGGCACACTTAGGCGCTGGTAATGGTGACATCAGTGTAGTCATCATCGATCCACAGGGTAAAAAAGACACTGTGGAGCTCATCCTGGAAAATAAGGGTGACAGTGTTTTCCGCTGCACTTATCGGCCGGTGACAGAGGGGCCTCACACCATCCACGTCATGTTTGCAGGCCAGGAGATCCCCAAGAGTCCTTTCAATGTCAACATTGCGGAGGGTGAGCCATCTGTCTGTGTTGTAAATAACTGTCAGACAAATCAGATTTCTTACGGGCTGCTGGTGTCAGGGCAATCTATCTGTCACAATTTCCCATCATCTTTGCTTTTATTTTACCCCGGACACAGCCAACCCCTTCCTTTAAAGTCCATAATCCACACTGTCTGTCATTTCTAGCTCCGCCAGTTGCTCCAACCCCAGGAGCCCCGCTGCAGATAGCTCCTCAGTCAGTGCGCACCCCTCCTGGAGCGAAGGGTGGAAAGGGGGCCCCTCCCCCAAAACCTGGCCGTCCAAGTTAGTAAACGTCTGATAGGAGGGGCTTGTCAATCCATCCCAGCGCCGGCCTCTCTGCACTCTGTGCTTTCCTTAAATTTAAGTGTGTTGCGACGTTACGTCTCGCTTGGTTCGCCTGTTTCCGTCTTCTCGCTGCCTTGTGATTCAGTCCCGTTCAGAAACTGTCAGTGTTGAACAGATAGTTTTATAGAGTGTCTAAGTTTGAATTTCTGTGAGTTGCTGCATTTCTTTTTCTCTTCCTCTTTGTTTCAGTATCTCTGCTTGTGCTGTTGACATGTTTGTTTTCCATCATGTCTGAAGTTTGCATCAGCTAGCTCTCCTTTTCAAAGCCTGCCTTCAACATTTTCAAGTGACTGACTGAAATGTTGTCAGATGCTCCTCTTTCTGCACTGTAACGTGTCAGTTTATCCCTTAGCATTGTGTATTTGGTGTAGTGTGTTTTGTAAATAGTGTTATTATTTTCAGGTTCTTGTCCATCAGCATTTAAGGATTCTCCAGAGAATTCAGTTTGGATTCATTGATTCATTGATTTTGGAACTGTCAAACAGCAGTCCTCGTTTTTACTCCTAGTAATAACTTTCTCGCTTGTACTTCTTTCTTTCAGCCATAAACCCCAATGCTTGCAGAGCTACTGGCAGAGGGCTTCAGCCTAAAGGCGTTAGAGTGAAGGAGGTAGCAGACTTTAAAGTTTTCACCAAAGGAGCTGGCAGTGGTGCACTGAATGTCTCTGTCAAAGGACCAAGTGAGTCAAACAGACTCCCCTTCTCTCCGTCACTTTTTCATTTTTTAATGTCTTTTGTAGTTTGAGCTTGGTGTCTAAATGTTTTATTCACATTTGCATATCATACAGCTTTAAATGAAGATTCAAACTGTGCTGATCCTCGTTTTTCATCTTCAGCTGGAGCGGAAGAGCAAGTCAAAGTGCGAGATGCAGGGAATGGAGTGTACGAGTGTGAATATTACCCCCTCAGGCCTGGCAAGTACACAGTGACCATCACTTGGGGAGGACAGCCCATAGCACGCAGGTAGGATCTCAGTACCCCCTTCAGTCTGTTTTTGCTGATCTATTATCAGATTTATGCAAAGTAAAATTTTTTTTCGTAGCCCCTTTGAAGTGGAGGTGGGAGAAGAAGCAGGTTTGCAGAAGGTGAGGGCGTGGGGCCCGGGTCTAAAGACTGGCATGGTGGGAAAATCTGCCGATTTTGTTGTTGAATCTATCGGCACTGAAGTTGGAACTTTGGGTAAGACTTTTTGCAGGTCAAACTTGTGTTAAGCCTCTTTCAGTGTCTTCCAAAACCTTTTTCTCTTTCAGTGTATAGTTTGTAAAAGCTAGGAAAGGGATATGCCTTCTTAGAGACTAGGCTCTAAATACGTGTAATTTTATGTTGAATTCATATTTTACACATCTAATTATGCTGACATTTTTAGACATTTTGTAAACAAAATGTACTATTCTAATTTTTCATTAAAGTATCAAACTTATTTTGTAGATTGATAAACACTTGATAAGCACAGCCAAAAAGAATATAATACCAGTGGAGGAGATGCTTAGTTTCAAAGCTCAGGTTGGGGAAACTGCTGATGGGAAAACGTTTGCTTACTATTTTTATAACAAATCTTAGCAAGAGGCTTAAGAGAAGCCTTAAGCCATAAATAGCGTCCTTTGCAGTTTCTCATGTTACACAGGGGATAATACTAGCCTGTGGAAAAAAAAAATTTAATCAGATAAGAAAACAGCTGAATCAACTATATTCAGTATAAAAAACAGCAACATTTTCTTTTTTTTTTTGTATGAATTCACAGCATATATATTTTATGTGTAAGTCTTCATACACCTATTTGGAAATGATCCAGGTTTAATTTAAATATCACTTTGTGTTGGTCATATGGTATCCCAACAGAACACCATGACAAAAAAATGTGAACAAGTTAATATGAATAGCTTTGCTAAGCACTCTGTGAAAAAAATAGGGTTATTATAGCTGAAAATATTACATTTCCCCAGGCTTCTCCATTGAAGGCCCATCACAGGCTAAAATTGAGTGTGACGACAAGGGTGATGGCTCCTGTGACGTGCGTTACTGGCCCACCGAGCCCGGGGATTACGCTGTCCATGTCATCTGTGATGATGAAGACATCAAGGATAGCCCTTTCATGGCGCACATTCATCCAACCGATAACGATATGTTCCCCGAAAAGGTAAGTTCCACTCATTTCTATTAAAAAAACAACGACAACAAAAAACATTTTAGGGCACCTCTGTTTGGGCATTTTTTGATAAATAATATTTACAGGTAAAAGCCTACGGACCAGGCTTGCAGCCAACTGGGGTCATTGTTAACAAACCCACTGAATTTACCATTGACGTCCGCATGGCTGGGAAGGGTCACCTGAAGATCTATGCACAGGTATGGAGGTGCACAAGTTTAGAAAGACTTTATCTTTTATTTATTGAAATTTGGAATTCATGTTGCATAAGGCTGCACACTGTAGAAGTGATTGCAAGGATTTTGTATCTCCCCAGGATGCTGAAGGCTGCACCTTCAACATCAAAATCACTGACAGGGGAGACAGCACGTTTGTGTGTGCCTACACGCCTGTCAAAGCTATTAAACACACCATCATTATCACCTGGGGGGAGGTCAATGTGTCAAACAGCCCTTTCAGGGTAAGATGCATGCCCAGCCATGGATATGGCATGTAAAATTAAATCAATCTAATGTGATGACACTTTACCAAATATAGATAAAGTAAGAGGACTGGAAAAGTTGCACTCCAGCTTGTCTACTTCTACTTTAAGTACACTGTGAATTCATTAGGTGCTCGTTGGAGAGGGCTGTCATCCTGACAAAGTCAACGTCTATGGCCCTGGAGTGGATAAAACTGGGCTCAAAGCAAACGAGCCGACGTACTTCACCGTGGACTGCAGTAAGGCTGGCCAAGGTGAGCGTACATGAGTAGCTGACGTGAGTGGTTAAAAGACTCTCCTGGGTGGTGGTAGGCTGAATTATTTCCTATTTTAAAACAACAACAAAAAAGCAAAAAAGGAGATTGTTGACTGTCATATATTGCCACTTGAAATAAATAACAAAAATAAAGCCTGAGGCAAGGTGGTTTCTGCTTTTTATTAAACTTTGTGAACTAGTCTGTTTTGTATGCGCCTTTAGGAGACATCAGCATTGGAATCAAATGCGCCCCCGGGGTGGCGGGACCGGCAGAGGCTGACATCGACTTTGACATCATCAAGAATGACAATGACACCTTCACTGTCAAATATACTCCTCCCGGTCCGGGGAGGTACACCATCATGGTGCTGTTTGCTGATCAGGTAGCAGTGTTGATTAGTAGCTGGTATGTTAGAAAGCTGCCATATATCTAAACGCTGTCGTTGTGACAATTGATATCTTTTATATTGTTTGTATCAGGAAATTCCTATAAGTCCATTTAAAGTAAAGGTGGACCCCTCCTATGACGCTGGCAAAGTGAGAGCGGAAGGTCCTGGGCTCAATAAGACAGGTCAGATCTTTCATCTTCTGATTGGGATTTTCTGCTCTACCCTAATTGTTATCATCCAAATCTGTTTTTAATTCCATCACTGACAAACATCTGATGTTTCAGGTGTGGAAGTGGGCAATCCAACCCACTTTACCATATTCACGAAGGGAGCTGGAAAGGGAAAGCCTGAAGTCCGTTTTACAGCATCAGGCCCCGGAGAGGCTGTTCATGACTTTGAAATAATTGATAATCATGATTACTCCTACACAGTCAAGTATACGGCTCTTAAGCAGGTACAGAGAGCCTCTGTTTGACAAGTGTCATTATTCTAGGCCTGGTAAATATTTCTTCTTCTCTTGTTAATTAGGGAAATATGGCTGTTTCTGTGACTCATGGTGGAGATCCCATCCCCAAAAGTCCTTTCCACATTACAGTGGCTCCAGCCTTGGACATTGGAAAAGTGAAAGTTGAAGGGTTAGAAACCAGTGAGTAGCATCCATATTGTATATTTTCACACACTTATTGTAAAGCAGTACTAGATAAGTATCCTACTGTATTCTCTCTTGCAGAAGTGGAGGTTGGAAGAGATCAGGAGTTCACTGTTAACACGAAGGGAGCAGGAGGCCAAGGCAACATAGGAGTTAAGATGACTTCTCCATCTGGGCGACCAATCCCGTGCAAGCTGGAGTCTGACAAAGCCAAAGGCACTCATAGTGTGAAGTACATTCCCCCAGAGGAGGGGCAGTATAAGGTTGATGTCACATATGATGGGAACCCAGTCATGGAGAGCCCCTTTGGGGTTGAAGCTGTCATGCCAGCCGATCCTTCAAAGGTAAAAGTTTATTATAGCTGCTTGCATATTGCATTGAAAAAGTATTCAGACCTCTGGACCTTTTTACATTTTGTCACTACACCCTTTATTGTGGTAGACTTCAAGAAATTTGTGAATGACAATTAAGTGAAAGGGTAATGACAATTTTGGGTTAAAAATTAAGATAATGGCATGCATTTGTCTCTAGCCAATTTTAATCTGATAGCCCTAAAAGTTTGAGA
Source organism: Orestias chungarensis (assembly GCA_032876305.1). NCBI lineage: Eukaryota > Metazoa > Chordata > Actinopteri > Cyprinodontiformes > Cyprinodontidae > Orestias > Orestias chungarensis. The sequence goes on along the minus strand of JAVLVB010000079.1, from coordinate 1,081,482 downwards.
CCCATTTTTGGATACTTTTTTTGCTCAAACACACCTGAATCAAATGAACTTCTCAGCATGCCAATAAGTTCCCAAGAATGATCCATTAATTTGAGTCAGGTGTTTTGGAGCAGAGATGCGTTTAGAGGCTGCGGGATAATTGCTCTGAAAACTCATGGGCTGAATAATTTCCAGTGCCACCAACTGCTTTTAGAAATCACTTTAAAAGTATAAGTATATCGATCTTACTAGAAAGACAGCTGTTGTTTGAAAACAAAAAGCTGCGTTTTTAAGCTTGCAAACTGGTTTTTCTGTTATGTTATAGGTCCACGCATTTGGCCCAGGGCTACAGGGCGGCATTGTGGGTAAACAAGCTCCATTCACCATTGATACGAAAGGAGCTGGTGCCGGTGGTCTTGGCCTGACAGTTGAGGGTCCCTGTGAGGCAAAAATTGAGTGCCAAGACAACGGAGATGGAACATGCTCAGTGTCCTATCTTCCCACTGAGGCAGGCGAATATGCCATCAACATTTTGTTCGCTGAGCAGCACATCCCCGGTTCTCCCTTCAAAGCAGGAATCCGGCCAACATTTGATCCCAGCAAGGTGACGGCTAGTGGACTGGGGTTGGAGGAAGCCAAGGCAGGTGAACCAGCCACTTTCACAGTGGACTGCACCAGAGCGGGTAATGGAGAGCTTACCATTGAAATTATGTCTGAGACTGGGGTAAAGGCTGAGGTGCACATCCAGAAAACATCAGAAGGGACTTTCTCTGTCACTTACATCCCATCCTTCCATGGCACACACACCATCACCATAAAGTATGGTGGACAAGCTATCCCCTACTTCCCAAAGGTCTTGCAAGTGGAACCCTCTGTGGATACCAGTGGGGTTCACGTTTATGGGCCTGGAGTGGAGCCAAGAGGTAATACTAGCTTTGCTATTCGATGAAATCTACCTCACAGAGCAAATAATGGCTGTGGAATTACCAGTGCTTTGTGTATAAATCAATATGAGTAAGGATGCATGATGACTTAGCGTTATTGAGCCCTTTTGATGCTACGCAGCAAATCACCTGAAGTGCTTTTGTGTTTCAAGGGGTCCTCAGGGAAGTCACAACCCACTTTATTTTGGATGGGCGTGCCCTCAACAAGGTGGGAGGCAGCCGCGTAAAGGTTCATGTTATCAACCCCTCTGGCGCCAACACGGACACCTACATTACTGACAAGGGAGATGGCACTTACAGAGTGGAGTACACAGCCTTTGAAGATGGTAAGAGCAGAGAGAATACATGACTCTTTAATAGGATCATTTAACTTTGTTGGGTTGAAAATGTGTAAAGATAGCATGTAGTGCAGAGAACTTAATCTAGACTTGAGAGAGCTTGCACAGAAGTATAAAAAAAACAATAACAGGTTTTCATTTAGGTGCTGTTTGAGAATAAATTTGGAGCAATCGAGGTAGGGGTATAAATACAGAATGATGCTGTCAAGCAATGATGTTAGGGACAGAGATCAGGCAGACAGGCTCGGCTTTATAAATAGTGTGCTGTAGAACAGAACCTCTTAACCAGGCAGGTATGTATGCTGCCTCCAAAAAGCGAATGACGGTTGGGGTGGGGGCCGGAAGGGGG
>JAVLVB010000079.1:1035331-1079772 GCA_032876305.1 Orestias chungarensis | reverse complement strand
CCCATGCGTCTGCACTCTAGGTAGTGTCTTTTATAAATAAACAGATGTTTATCTCCCTAAAAGGGAGTGTTGGCTGGCCTGTAATTACAAGCAAGGGTGCAACAGCTGAAAATTGTTTCCTGTTATGTTTGTTTGCTTGCGTGCAGGTATGCATCTGATTGAGGTCTTTTATGATGGCACGCCTGTTCCTAAGAGCCCCTACAGAGTGTTTGTGGTGGAAGGATGCGATCCAACCCGCGTGCGTGCGTTTGGCCCAGGACTGGAGGGAGGAACAACCAACAGACCAAATTTTTTTACTGTGGAAACCAGGTAACGTTTTTTCACACTACGGGCATATGATATTTGACTCTACACTACAACAAAACTACAGAAACTCTCTTGGATCTACATTGCATTCATGTGAAAAATGTGTAAACATGTAGGTCAAAGAAATCACATCACAAAATTAATCAAACATTTTGAAATACATGCTGTCATATAAAGTGCATTATCCTACGAGTAATTAAAATTTTAACATTACTGGTTTAGTGGTCTGGTGGTTCTGTTTTTGATGTTGCTTTCTTTTGTGTAGTGACATTCTTCAGTAAATGGAATCTCCATATGTAGGGATTCACAAAGCCTGGATGTTTTAGCATTAATTTATTTTTTGATCTGAATTCAGAAAAGAAGAAAGAAACATGTTGACTTTTCTCCCTTAGGGGTGCTGGTACAGGAGGCCTGGGTCTGACGATCGAGGGAGCCTCAGAGGCCAAAATATCCTGTAAGGACAACAAAGATGGCAGCTGCAGTGTGGAGTATGTCCCTTTCACTCCTGGAGACTATGATGTAAAGATCAACTACGGAGGCCAACCAATCCCTGGCAGTCCATTCCGTGTGCTCGTTAAAGACCCGGTGGACCCAACCAAAGTGAAATGCTCCGGTCCAGGTCTGGGTGCTGGCGTGAGGGCACATGTTCCTCAAACCTTTACAGTTGACTCTACGCAGGCTGGACAGGCCCCACTAGATGTCAAACTCTATGGACCCACAGGTAAAAATTAGTAATGAAGATAAATCTTAAAGTGATGCTTCAGAGTTTATGGGAGGTTCTGTTGAAGGGTTAAAAGCGGCTTCTGTACTAACAACAGATAACTCTCAAGCATCTTCAATATAAATCCAAATAAGCTGGTCTTGGAGGCTGAAACTAGGATGTAGATTTAGAGGATAAAAGACCAAAGAGGGTACCGCTAGTGCAGCTAAATAAAGCAAAACTAAGTAAATAGCAATAATTATTAGACAATTGCATTAAAATGCCATGTGAAATCTAACTGTAAGTACAAAAAAGCAAAGGGAAATACAAACATCTTATGAAACATTACATTTCCAAAAACAAAAACAAAAAAAAACACGACAACTGATACAGTTAGGCATAAAATAACAATTTATTGAAACCAAAGAACTAAATTAAAAACATAATTAAGTGATTTACAATTCAATTATGGTAATTATAAAGCCAACACGATCTATTTAAATAAAAATTCATTGGAGCCATCCATCCATCCATCCATCCATCCATCCATCCATTCATCCATCAACCCTGGGCCTAAATATGCAAACTCTATGTAGAAAGGCCGTAAGTCAGGATTAAAACCCAGGATCTTTATGCAGGAATGCAACAGTGCTGCTTACTGAGTGGCTGTGAAGTCTTCAATAAAGCCAAACAATCGTAAAATTACTAATTTGATAAAGTGAAATTTAAGTGGCACTCCTTTATGGTCTTTATGGACCAACTGTGGATTTACCTTAAACAAAGAGGCAACAGATTTATCTGCTGCAGGTGTTATAATACCTACTAATGGCCTTACTACACATCCTCCCTTTAAATATTCTACATTGTTCGTCTAACTTTTTCTCCTTTGCCTAATGAAAGGAATTAAAAATGCAATGTTTCTAATGTGTTTACAGGCACAGTGGAGCCTGTGGGTGTGAAGAATAATGGCGATGGCACCCACACAGTTCACTACACCCCGGCTCAGGATGGCCCCTACACCGTAGCGGTTAAATATGCAGATCAGGAGGTTCCACACAGGTTCGGTACAAGCTGAAAAAATGTATAAAACTTAGTTGCAGGCTTTATGCGCAGAAATGTCTTAATTAAAGCTCCATCTGCTTGCAATGTGGAATAAAAAGAGTGTGTGGCTCAGCAATTTTTCTGTCCTTATTTCTCTTTGCTTCAAGACATTCTATACTCTTCCCCCCTTAACAGCCCATTCAAGGTAATGTCTCATCCTGGGCACGATGCCAGCAAGGTCCGCGCCAGTGGCCCCGGTCTAGACACCAAAGGAGTGTCTGCCAGTCTGCCTGTTGAGTTTACAATTGATGCCCGGGATGCTGGAGAGGGACTGCTTACTGTACAGATTCTGGTGAGCTCAGCTGCCATGTGCAGTTATAATCTGAGCCATAAGCTTTTTCTCCCTAACAAACCTAAATTTGCATTATATTTGCAGGACCCGGAGGGCAAGCCAAAGAATGCAACCATTCAAGACAACAGGGATGGGACCTACACTGTGTCCTACGTGCCTGATTCTACAGGCCCTTACACAATCACTATCAAATATGGAGGAGATGAAATTCCGTATTCTCCATATCGAATCCAGTCACTTCCCACAGGGGATGCCAGCAAATGTCAGCTCACAGGTTAGAAAGCTGTGCTGCATCGTTAATAGTTCCAATTACAATCACTTTGCTTGTATTAATTTGTTCCTTTAACTTGCAGTTTCAATCGGAGGACATGGAGTTTGTGAGTTACAGAATCTTTATACTTTTTTTTTAAGCTAAGTTACATTATAGTTCAGATATATAATTTAAGAAACAGCTTTCAAATTCTGCTTCTCTCCTGTCTTTGCCCCTAACAGCGAATCTCCAGAAGCTGCAGACCTCTGAGGATACAGTGATCACTGTTGATGCAAAGGCGGCCGGAAAAGGCAAGGTGACCTGTAAGGTGCTGACTCCACAGGGGATGGAGTTGGACATGGATGTGGTGGAGAATTACGACGGCACCTTTGACATTTACTACACGGCCCCAGAACCTGGGAAGTATGTCATTACCATACGCTTTGGTGGGGAGAACATCCCAAAGAGCCCCTTTCACGTTATGGTGTGTACAGGAATATCAAATAGCCGCAGCAGATGTGTGAGCCGGTGGTTATAATATTAAAAGTATTTTTTCACTTTGTGTCACAAGGCCTCCAATGAGCCAGTGGTTCCACGTGACCCTGTTGATCCTCTCTTTCGTCCGGTTAACTTCCTGGTGCCGTTCACGCTACAGCAAGGAGAGATCACAGGTGAGACTTAAAAATTTACAAAAGCAACAAAAAGCGGTCTTTTACTCAGGTCACTGATATTCAAATACCTTATGACTTCAGGTGAAGTGCGGATGCCTTCTGGCAAAACCGCCCGCCCACACATAACCGACAATAAGGATGGCACCATCACGATCAAGTACCAGCCCACAGAGAGGGGCCTGCACGAGATGGACATCAAATACGATGGAAACCACATTCCAGGTCAGCTTTTTGTGTCCCTTTTTCTCTGATTTGTTTGTTTTATCCGATTAATGGCAGCCAGTTTCACTCTATGATCAGTATAATACTTTTTTTCTCTCACTCTTTACAGGGAGCCCTCTGCAGTTCTTCGTGGATGCAGTGAATAGCGGTGTGGTGACTGCTTATGGTCCAGGCCTGAGTTACGGAATGGTCAACAGAGCTGCCACCTTCACTGTGGTCACCAAAAATGCAGGAGAAGGTGAAAATATTTAAAACTATATTTGACACCAACTTAAGGCTTTAAAAGCTGTTGTCAGGAAATCTGACTTGTTCTCTTCTTCAAACAGGTGGTCTGTCACTTGCAGTCGAGGGTCCCTCTAAAGCCGAGATCACCTGCAAGGACAACAAAGACGGCACTTGCACTGTGTCCTACCTGCCCACAGCTCCGGGAGACTACAATATCATTGTGAAGTTTGACAACAAGCACATTCCTGGGAGCCCCTTTACTGCCAAGATCACTGGTGAGGAAACACTTCATCTGTCTCGCAGACATAAAGACAGACGTTTCTCAAGTAAAATTAAACTGCTGTAAACCAGATTTGGGGGAATAAAAACATCTGAAGAATCTTTTTCTTTTTGGATTGTCAGGGGATGACACCATAACCAGGACATCCCAGCTTAACATCGGAACATCAGCCGACGTGTCCCTTAAGATTGCAGAGACTGATCTGAGCTCCCTGACTGCCAGCATCAGAGCTCCGTCAGGCAACGAGGAGCCCTGCCTGCTCAAAAGGCTGCCCAACAGACATCTTGGTAAGCTAGCTACAGCTAACAATGAAATACAAAGAAATGACCATTATTAAAGCCTTTAGTATATCTGTTAGAATGACCTAAAAAAGTCCAGAACTAAACTTATATATATGAAAAAAGCTTTTTACAACCTCTTTTGAGAAATGCATGGTCGAGTTTTTTTGTTGAAAAAATACATTTATTACTTTTTTTCAAATCACAGTGACACAAAGCTTTACATTGATCTGTGTCCATAAATCCACACAAGACACGGAAGCTTGTTGACGTTAGTCATTTACGAAGCAGTTTCCTATCTTGATTTCAATTTGTCTTTTCTCTCTTTGGTTTATTTTACTACAACAGGCATCTCTTTCACCCCAAAGGAAGTTGGTGAGCATGAAGTGAGTGTAAGAAAAAGCGGGATGCATGTGGCAAACAGCCCTTTCAAAATAATGGTTGGCCAGTCCGAGATCGGTGAAGCCAGCCGAGTGAAGGCGTTTGGGAAAGGGCTGATCGAGGCGCGCACTTTGGAATTGGCTGACTTTTTTGTGGACACGAGGATTGCTGGTATGTTTTTGGGAGTTTTGCGTGCTTTCCACACACGTGTGGACAAAACACGAATCTAATGATTCATCCTGTTTGTGCTCAAGGTTACGGTGGCCTGGCACTGTCAATTGAGGGTCCGAGCAAAGTGGATATAAACTGTGAAGATGTGGAGGATGGGACATGCAGGGTGACCTACTGCCCAACAGAACCTGGGAGTTACCTCGTAAACATCAAGTTTGCTGAGAAGCACATCCCAGGTTTGAATGAAAATTATCATATTTATTGGACAAAGGGAAAAGACAATTTAAACACAAAAAAATAAAACAAATGAAGGAAAATCCATCATCTCTTCTGTTGTGCTGTTGCATCTTCAGCAGTTTTAGGAATAATATCATTGGTTGTATTATTATTAATCTATCATTTATAATTGTGTATAATACAAAGGAAACAAAAGAGGGTTTATATAGTACAATGAGTACAATTTATTTGAAAAATAAATAAATAAAACGAATCCTTTAAAAAATGTGTTTTCTGTAGGGAGCCCTTTTGCAGTGAAGGTGACTGGAGAAGGAAGGATTAAGGAGAGTATTACCAGGAAGAGACAGGCTTCGTCTCTTGCCTCAGTGGGCAGCACTTGCGGCCTTAACCTCAAGATCCCAGGTGAGTACATCAGACGGTCAGAAATGGTTGGAGAGCAGCGGTTGGCGGCTTTAAAACAAGTTTTGCCTGCGCCGCCCTTGCTTACATCTGCATTCTCGCGGCTGTTTCCTTCCTGCAGGAAACTGGTTCCAGATGGTTTCCGCTCAGGAAAGGCTAACCAGGACATTCACCCGCAGTAGCCACACATACACTCGCACCGAGCGCACCGAGATCAGCAAGACCCGGGGAGGGGAGACCAAGAGGGAGGTGAGAGTGGAGGAGAGCACCCAGGTGGGAGGAGGAGGAACCCCTTTCAGAGATGTGTTTGGAGACTTTCTGGGCAGGGAGAGCCTCAGCAGCTTTGCTGGCATCACTGCCAGACCTGAGCGTGAGTCTTTAATTAAGGCAGAACATGTTGTGTACAAATATCGATTGTGTCTAACACCATGGTTCAACCTCGCAGCTGAGAGCGATTCCCAGGCCATGACGGCTCAGGTGACGAGTCCCAGCGGGAAAACAGTGGATGCAGACATCATGGACGGAGGAAGCAGCACTTACAGCGTCCGCTTCATACCCCAGGAGATCGGACCGCATACCGTCAACGTCAAGTACAGGGGTCAGCACGTGCCCGGCAGCCCCTTCCAGTTCACCGTGGGGCCAATGGGTGAAGGTGGGGCCCACAAGGTCCGTGCAGGAGGTCCAGGCCTTGAAAGAGGCGTGGCTGGAGCACCATGTAAGAAAGAATTACAAAACGTTGTTTTTTCCCTACTTAAGTGCCCCTCAGTAAATCTGAAAATCATAAAACAGATTATATGTTTTAGGTTTTTTATTTCTTACTCACAGATAGCCAAAGCCCAGAAATCACCGAAAACAAATATATTTACTGCAGAAATATTACGGCACACACATAAACAGTTAAGACTGTCTGCAGGACAGTTGCAGACAGCAGACCGTCATTTTAAAGTAATAAAAGGAAGGCACTAAATCAGAGACTTCTGTATCCAAGCATATTAATGGGACGTTGGGTCAATCTATAATGTGTGTGTCTTTCAGTTTCTTTCATTTTGAAATTTAAATCCAAAAGTCTGGGGGAAGAATAGACAGGCCCAAAATTAAGGTTAAAGTAGCCTAGCCTTCCTGAGCAACTAAGTAGAGTCACGAAGTCTCTGCCTTCATGAAATGCTGCATTGATTCAGTTAACCAAGATAAACAAGCATTCAGTTTGTACACTGACACCTTTTTTTATTTATTTAAATGATTAAAATAATAGTTTTTATTATGCTATATTGTGATGCATCCATTCCATCAAAGATTTGAATTTATATTCTAACTTGTGTGTTTATCTAGCTGAATTTAGTATCTGGACCCGCGAAGCAGGAGCCGGTGGCCTCTCCATCGCCGTTGAAGGCCCAAGCAAGGCGGAAATCTCTTTTGAGGACAGGAAAGACGGCTCCTGCGGCGTTTCTTACATCGTGAAGGAGCCAGGTAAGAGCTGCTTTGGAATGCTCCTCTTGTCAGTGCCGTGCCTGTTTATTTTCGTCTCTTTACCGGTTGGCTCTCCAGCTGTTTTTGCCTCTGCTTCCCTGCGGTTCACTTGATTGTGAAAGTACATAACATGCCTGCTTCCCCAGGTGACTATGAGGTGTCAATCAAATTCAACAACGAGCACATCCCTGACAGCCCGTTCATCGTTCCAATCGCTACACTGTCAGACGAGGCCCGCAGGCTCACTGTGACAAGCCTTCAGGTGGGTGCGCGCACACACACACTCGCAAAGCTGATAACAATCAAATTTATTCGCTGCGCATATAATATACGCATATACAAAATATAATAGCTGAACGGCAGATGGTAAGCTTGATTTGTGGTGGATATTTCTGTCTAATATCACTTTGCCCTTGAAGTGTAATTGAATGCCAGTGTTGGAACTATATGCATGTCTGTAATACTGCGATACTGGCCGGCGATGAAGAGCTGGATTAACTGTCCCCTCTTAATGTGGGGGAATACAAGCCGTGCTATGTGGGCTCTCGGTTAGTTTATGTGTCTCTCTTGGAGAGGAAGGAAAACAAGACGTGCAAGATGAAATTACCTGCAGAACCTTACGGCTTCAGAGCTTTATTTTTTTATTTTTTAAGGTATCTCTGGGTTGTGGTATATATTATCCGTGGCTGATCATAGCTGATGTTTGCTTTCGAGGGCAGCAGTTAATAAACTTTTTCTGCCCCTTATACAACAACTAAGTTAGAGCTACTCCATAGCAGGTTAGTCATACAGGTGGTGTCCCTTCAGGTGTGGGTACGCTCAGTCACTTTTAGAGGTATATTTACAGTTATCAATGATATATTCATTTTGAATTTTCTGCTGGATATTTGACCTCTCATAAATTGGAGTTTATTTAAAAAAAAACATTACTTGTTATATGTTTTTGGGATCATTGTCCTGTTGAAACACCAAAAGGTTTAAACTATCATGATTTTAAAGAATTTCGAGAGTCCTCCATCTTTTAAATACAATCCACTTTGTTCAACAGACCAATAACTGCTAAAAAAAACAACCTAGGAATAACACTGCCACTACCAAGTTCATAAACTGTGCTTTGGTTTGAAAGCTTTACTTTGATTACTTCTAGCTGCAGATTTCAGATATTGATTTTGGAGCAAGGGTGACACCTTCTCGATCCGTGTCGATGTTAAACCGGTTCCAGTCTGGACAGACGTTGCAATGCAGCATTTTTAGGCTAAACTAAACTAAATGGTCTCCCCAAAGCCGTGACGTCAAACCCATTCAAAATAAATGAACTGGCCACTGGTGGGCTAAGTGCCATTTCCAACAAGAATTGTTATGGATGCTTGTTAATGTCTACCAAAATAAATAATTTTTTCTCTGCGGCTGGCTAGGAGACTTTGACACAAACATCAGTGCGAGTGTCTTTACATTTTTTACTTGTTCGTATAACTTTCAACTTGTGTGGATTTGATATATCTTACTGTAAAGTCAAATGCGTAATCAAAATTTTGAAATTAGCTCATGTCATTACAGCTGTATATTTTGTTTGAAATAATATCTTTTTCTTACAGGAGAAGGACCTAAAAGTCAATCAGGAGGCATCCTTTATGGTGCAGCGCAACGGTGCCAGAGGTGTGGTTGATGCAAAAGTTCACACACCTTCCGGATCATCTGAGGAGTGCTACGTTACCGACCTCGATGGAGGTATGGCAAGAAGTGCTGAAGATTAGATTTCATTTAAGGGATGCAGGAGAAATTGTTGAAAAGATTTCACAGATTTATTTTTGCGTTTTCAGACAAAAGTGCAATCCGCTTCATTCCACGTGAGAATGGCATTCACTCCATAGATGTCAAGTTCAACGGGTGCCACATTCCCGGAAGCCCCTTTAATGTGCGAGTGGGTGATACTTGTCTTATTGCTGATCCTGGCATGGTCACTGCTCACGGAGCCGGGCTGCTGGGAGGAACCACCGGTACCTATAACACGCAACTCTCAGATATGGGGGGTGTTACACTCAGTAAATGAGCAGTCCTGCTAAGATCTGCTCCTTATTTTCAAGGGGTGCAATCGGAGTTCGTGATCAACACCTGTAACGCCGGCTCCGGAGCTTTGTCAGTCAACATTGACGGCCCTTCCAAGGTGAAGATGGATTGTCGGGAGTGTCCAGAAGGCTACAGGATCACCTACACGCCGATGGCACCCGGAAACTATCTTATCACCATCAAATACGGCGGGCCGCAGCACATAGTGGGCAGCCCCTTCAAAGCCAAAATCACAGGTCTGCTCAATAGTCATTCTCCCATCTGATCTGTGGATGACAAATGACACAATTATGAGACAAATGTTCTGCTGAAAAAAAGTGTAAAAGTTCTGAAAAACACGGTTATATAATGTGTGTTTGGGCTGCTTTGTTCCCATTAGATGAAAGCTGCCAGTTTTCTTCACAGTTCCAGTGTAGTCCCATCACTAATTATTGAATTTATTTAATATGAAAAAAGACATTCAAGACTATAAAAGTTTACTTTATCCTTGAGTGGTAATAAATATATTTCTATTTGAGCTCAGGCCACTTTCGCTCACTCTTGTGTGGAGGTGAACTGCTCCCAGGAGCAGCTGCTTCTGCGCTTTCCTCATTTCTCTGTCAATACTGAGTGGGTTATGTAACATCCAAACCATGACAGTTTTAGATAGTTTCTCTTTCCCCTCCTCTGCTGCAGGCGCAAGGCTGTCAGGGGGACACAGCCTCCATGAGACCTCCTCCGTTTTGGTCGAAACTGTCACGAAAACCTCCAAAGTCGGCGGCGCCTACAGCTCGTCTTCCTCCGCTACTTCAGCCAAACTGACATGCGATGTCAGCAAGGTGGTTTGCCGTGGAGCGGGGCTGTCCAAGGCTTTGGTCGGGCAGAAAAATACCTTCACTGTTGACTGCAGCAAAGCAGGTGAGAAGAAGTTCTCAGGGAAGATCAGAAAAAAGCATTCGCGAGCCAAACAGAATATTTTTGGGTGGTCAAGATATTATCCTGCAGTGTTTTTCCCTTCTTTTCACTAATAAAAGAGCTCCCAATAAAAACACATCTAAGTAATGAATTATTGATTTACACCGCAGGGTTTTACCAAATCCATTTTTTTAAAAGCAAACCCAAGAAACAAAAAAAGGATAACTCTGCTTTTTATGTATGTGGAATTGATGACATCGCAACAGGCACAAGGCTCTACCTAATCTGTAAACAATATGATGGACGAGTAACTTTTGACAGATTTCAATGAAGATGTGTGTGGAAAGAGTTCAGGTGCACTTCAGCCGCTCAGGTTTCAATTACATGTCTGAGTTACAACTTGAACTCCATCCCTTTTCGTCAATCTAAAAAGCCTTTTGACATAAGTGGTTGGCTGCAGCCATAAACAATACAAATAAATATTATCCCAAGGAAGAATATGCCTAAAAACCTCAAAAGAGAAAATAATTAAAAAGAAAGCACAAGTGTTGTTCTCTTTTCAGATCTGAGCAGCCACCATTTGCCTTTTGTGATGCCACCAGAAGCACAAAACTTGTTTTTGGAAGTGTCTTGATTTAAAAGCGATTTACAATTGTTTAGCTGAACATATAGAAAAACTTACAATGACTTGTTGGACGTGTACCTGTTTTAAATGTGCTATATAAATAAAGTGGATTGGATAGGATTGTTGTACAGGAGGAAAAATATATCTAAACAGAGTTTGGTTGAGTTTAAAGATAGCTTTAATTCTCCATTTGATCTCTGTCCAGGTACCAACATGCTGATGGTGGGAGTGCATGGACCCCTAGCTCCATGTGAAGAGGTTTATGTCAAACATATGGGCGACAAGCTGTACAATGTCACCTATACTGTCAAGGACAAAGGCAGTTATACCGTCATTGTCAAATGGGGAGATGATAATGTCCCAGGGAGCCCCTACAAAGTGACTGTCCCTTAAAAAAAAACTGCAAAATGCAGCTATTTTTACACCTTCACTCCTTTTTCGATCATCTGCAAACATCGTTCAACTACAGCCAGGTCTTCATAAGCGAAACACAAGAAAAAGTGTTTGATTGCAGCTTTACTAATGGTTGATTTGTCAGATGTGCCAAAGTTTTGTATTAATTGAGTTATTCACTCAAAAATAACGATCCACAATCTGAAGAACGCAGCAGTCATGGACTTGTTTAGTGGGCTTTAGGGAAACTTGTTTATGAAAATGTTCTCTGTCTCTCGTGTAAACAGATGACAAAATACAAATGCAAAGAGTTGCTGGAGTTATAAAAGGAAATAAATTGTGGTGTTATGTTTTTTTTTATGTTTTAAGAATGAAAGATTGTGTTTTTTGCTATTAACCTTTTTTTTGTTTTTTTTTGTTGAAGACCTAATAAAGATTTGTTTACTAACTTTCCTGACAAATCTGATTGGAGTTATTTGAGTACAGAATTAGCATAGCTTTCATAGTTCAATCAAAAATGTTTACTCCACAAATCTTTTATTGAGTGCCAGATGACAGCTACTTTTGAAAGAAAGGTAAAAAGTCTTATTAGTAGTTACATCATCAATAAGGTAAACACATAGACATAGAAGAATGTATGCTGTTACTGGCAGCATTATTCCTTGGGGATAATGATTTTTAACAAAAGAAAAAAGCTGGTTAGACCTTATGTAAAGATGACTGGAGCTAAAAGATTCTGAAAGAACATCTGTTAGAAGCCAATAAAGACACTAAGAACAGTTTAGAGACACCAATCAATCTATCAGTCATGTCATCAGGGAGAACATGCAAACTGCGTTCAGAAAGACACCAGTGGTATTCACCCAGGTACTTCTTGATGCAAGGCAACAGTACGAACAGCTACGCTTCTGTGTAGCCCCCAGTTGATTCCTGTGGGAGATTATTAAAAGAATATCAGAACATTACTGATCATCCGGTCTTTGTCTATATGTTTTGTCATAAATACGCCACCTCCATTGTTAAGCATGGTGAAAGTCCCATAGAGCAAGGCTATTTTTTTTATCAGAAAGATAAACAAAAATCCAGTGAAATAGGTAGAACTAAATAAATGCTATAAGAAAAAATCTTTAAAGGTAGATAAAGCCTTGATAGTAGAGCCGAGATTGTGTAAAAACTGTCAAGTTCAAACTAAATATGAATAAAGTTCTGTGTAAAGGCTTGCATGCTTTCCTGCCAGTGAGACTGGCAGGAGAGCATGCAACTTGCAACTCTCAACTTGCCACTGACTCCATAAGAAACACTGCACACTTGACACTATAAACCACAAAATGATGTCACAGATTCTCAACAAGATTCTAAGCTTGAGGTCTCTTTATACTCTATTTCAATTCTACTTACGAAATGAGCAACTGGGTTTTATTTAAGGGTATTAAACAAAAGGGGAGTAAATACAGATAACTTTGTGTTGGTCTGTAAAATATAATTCTATTACTGTACATTCCTCCTTTGTCTTTAGTTCACTTTTACTACTGCAAGTTGCAATATTAAAAGTATCCTGATCGTTTGATTTACTGTATATTCATGTCCAGATGCAATCACAAGATGGCAGCATAGTCAAGCTCACATCTGCATAAATGCCTAAACAAAAAAAAAATATCTCCATTGTTTCAGGTGAAGATTAACTACAACCTTGTTACCACAGGGGAGCCTACGCAGAACACAAACCAAATGCATCGGCTTCCATTGTGTGTGTAATTAATCCTGTTGGATCACAAATGAAACAGAAGTGGTTTCTGTTGCAGTGGCCCTTTCCAGCGGAAAGGGACCCTACTGAGGCACAAACCAACCAAGAAGAAGGGCGGAGCAGCTCTGCGCCTCTCCGTGTGTAATCACTGTATGACCTGCGTGTGTTTCCTTCTGTCCTCTGCGTTGTTTTCAGGCCCGAGTCCCACAGTGAGTCAACCATGCAGCCCCCGCATGATGACACACTCCATGGGCAACAGTACCATTCTTCACAGAGACGAGCCTATAATTAGGTGCTAATTTTCTCTGGTTCTTCTCTGACACAACGCTGGGGGCCATGGCGAGCCAGAGACAGAGACAGAGAGAGCATGCCGGGTGCATCTGATGAGCAGAGGCGGGCGCTGCAACTCCAGCAGGACCATCTGGCCAAGGGCTGGACCCGCCTGATACTGCATGTGATCTGTGATGGGAACCCGGGTAGGGTCAGGGCCCACCAGCGTCAGTCTGTCCGTTTGCCGATCCTGCTCCTCCGCACCGGGACTAAGGCGTCTGTCCACTACAAGATGTTTATCTCAAGCTGCTGCCAATTGAAACATGGAAGATCCAGCTCCTCCCCTTGCAGGCGGCAGCCATCAAGCAGGCGAAATACAGAAAAAAGGCGGAGGGGGAGGAGGGAAACAGTGAGAAAGATAGATTAGAAGGATTTAAAGAATCCAGATGGAAGAAAAAGGATTCACATTTACACACATCTAACACAGGCTGGAGACAAACCTAAGAATGAATCAATCACTGCTCCCAATTCAGTTATTCAGGAGATATCTAAAATCTACCAGCCAGACTTTTCTCCTGTGGCATCACATCAGCTCAAGACAAGTCAAAATAATAAAAACAAAGAAATCCATCCTTTTCGGTCAAAATGACAAATGAACAATGAAGCAACACGTAATTCATTTAGACTTGGGGTTCCTGTTATTTCTTGTTTTAATTTAACTGGTTTTTCAACAAGAAGAAGCACTAGTAGATAATGCAGCTGCTCCTCTCTTTGGGCTGACATCTTTTTCTAACATCAACTTAATGAATACCAATTCTACACAGTCTGTAGGATTCGAGCAAAAAATCTGCTGGATGGCAAAGTTAAGGTTGAAGGTTGTGCTGTAGCTTCGTTATTCATTTTTATACTTTGCTCTGTTACTTATCATTTCAGTCAAACTTTTTATATTAAAGGACAGGAAAAAAAGACTGAAAAAACAATTTCTCTGTTGTCATGGTTTCATATACATAAACGCACAGCTGAGTTTTAAAATGCTCAGCTTTAGTGACCAAAAAAAAACACAAAAACCCTGTTTGCATGTGAGAGGGTGTTGCACAACATCGCAGACAGCCTCATTTTGAAAATGATCTTAGTTAATTTGAACAAGCGCTGTCATCATTCAAGTCAACACCAGAGGTAGGAAGCGAGATGAAAAGTGCCAGAGACAAGAAGATAAGCAGTATGAGTTAAGATTACAGTTATATTAGACAAGATACTCGGCGACTTTATTTCTACGACTGTTGGTGACAATAAATGCTGTGACTATGCTCAAGATTCATTATGCTGGAAACAAATGGAAAAGTCAGTTAAGATTCTGCAGATGTTTGTTGTAGTCGCCTTTGGCTTCACCTGACTTTGGTCCAAATCTGCTGGTGAGTTTAACCACTAACTTTTTCTTTTTCTTTCAGTGAGTCTGTTCATTTAAGGGGAAAAAAAGAAACTCCAAGCAAACCAAATAAAATTTTGTTTGTTTATTGGTCAGACAGGACTCCAGACAGACAGAATGTGAAACAGCCTAAGTTACTCGAAAACTCGACCAAACTTAATTCTATTATTTGTTTTTGTCTGTCTGCTATTTCATACATTTGTTAAATGCATTGAAAGTTGCATTTAAGATATTTTTACTCTACTGCTTTGTATATCCTGCTATGGGAAGGATTTTGGCTCAAGCTTGCTGTGCATTCCTGTTAGCTTGTAAGGTTTAAATTCAGATCATGTTCAAACCACAGGCTTCCTCAAAACCGGACCACTGAGGTAGTCTACAGTAGGGGCTGCTGTTTTGATCCCCATCCCAGTGTAACTGCTAAATTCACATCAACACAAACTAACCACACTGTTTGGTAAAATAACAAGCAGACTAAAGGTTAAAAGCAGCCCAGGAACACCACAGCGGACTGTACTCTCACCATTCCTTTTCTCTTTGTACACTTCAAACTTTCAGTACAAGTCAGACTCCTGTCATCTACAGAAATACTCAGATGAATCTGCAGACTGCGGGTGTATCAGAGATGGTGAACATGCTGAGTACATAGAGCTGGTGGAACGCTTTGTGGCATGGTGTGGGAACAATTTTCTCATCTTACATGTCAACAAACCAAAAGAGCTGATTTTATATTTCAGGACGAACAGGGTCAGATCAACCTCCATTTCCATAATGGGAGAAGAAGTAGAGATGGTTGAGGAATACTAATACATCTGTGTTTATCTGGACAACAGTGAAGCGTCTACAAGAGGGGACAGAGCAAACTTCACTTCCTGTGAAAGCTAAAATCCTTTAAGGTTTGCAGCAAGATGTTGCAGATTTTCTATAGGTCTGTTGTTGAGTGTGTCATCTCATCTGCAATCATCTGTTGGGGCAGCAGCATCGGTGCAAGGGACCTAAAAAGGATCAACAACCTGATAAAGAAGGGTGGATCTGTTCTGGGGAAAAATGTGGATTTTACATAAAAATAAAGAAAATTATTGACCTGAGCATCCTCGTCATGAGACGGTTACTGGAAAAAAAGAGTGTCTTCAGTCAGAGGCTTCTTAAGCTTAGTTGCAAAACAGAACGGTATAGAAGATCTTTCCTGCCCACTGTCATGTTGTTTAGGCGTCTGACCCACATGAACCGAGAACTCTAATTAGATAATTTACAAAGATCTATTTTGGGCAGATGAGGGAAAGGGGATCCAGCAACGGGCAACGGCAATGAGCCGTGAGGAACGGGAGACAGCGGGGCAACGGAAAAGCCCAGGATGCTGCAAACGTCTACGACCTGGGAGACCGGAGACCTCTGAGGGTGAGGACAGGTAAGGTGAGTTGAAGCCAGCGGGTTAGGGGAAATGAATGGAACGATCTTACTGGGTTGTCGCCAGGGAGGAGTGAGTGGTGAGTTCCTTTCAGCGAAGATGGTTGAGCAGTTGTCCAGGGGGTGTGTGCGGCTGATGGAGCTATGCTGGAGCGGGCAGACCGAGCTGAGCCAAGAGGAGTGGGGAGACCAGATGGACGTGAGTAACCAGAGAGGATCTTGAGATGAGTTTGAGCACTGGAGATGATGGTATCCTGGGGTGAGCACAACAGAGGTTAGAGGCGTGGGGGAAAAAACAAAGTAGCAAATAAAGCTCAACAAGAAAACGGGCAACTAGAGACAAAACGAGAAACGTTCACAAAATACTTGAAGCAACTAGAGACTGGCACTGAGACTAGGTTTTACCGGGAGTAAACAAACACTCAGGCGGCGAGTAGCTGATACACCATTCCTCTTATACTGGCTCAGCTCATCAGCGCCAACCGGGCGCACCTGGGGTGGAAGGAGCTCCAGCAGAGGAAGAGCAATGGTGACCCCCTGTGGCCAACTGGAGAATTGGCTGAAAGAAACTCACACTACAGCCATCACTTTCCACAACAAATCCTCAGTTAAATGAGATACTCCAACAACAATTCCCTTTGGGATAAATAAAGTATTTTTGATTGTTTGATTGATTGATTGATTGATTGATTGATTGATTGATTGATTGATTGATTTGTTGATTGATTAAATGGACTAAACATCTAACTTAAACAAAGCACGTCTGGGAAATAACATATATATCAGATCCCTTGTCAGTAGTTTTGCATACTAAGCCAATCAGCTTGACTCATGATGTCATCAAACTAAATACATGCAAAGCTGAATAAGCAGTGTTTCACTTCAAGCATACATTTTAAAGTGTTTTAGTTTGTTAAATGTATCTATACTTCTTTACTTTACTGAACTTAAAAAAAGCACCTAATAGTATTGTTATCATTTAAAGCTTCATCTTTTATGATGGAGCTGTTGAAATGAATAATGAGTCATTAAGATGTTTTATTTTCTTATACTTCTGAAACCCCCGTCCTCAACGTCTTTCGCCCACACACACACACAGTCACACAAATGAAAAAAATTGGGATTATATTAAGAGTAACACTGTGTTAAGGCATGCGTCTTTAAGCTTTTGAAGGTTGTGCTCTCAGGGGATAAATCTCATTTTGTAGCTTGCCTCTATCATGCTGACTCCTGCTCTCCATCCACTTCACTCCAGTCTTCTTCCCGCCCTCTCTTCCCTTAGATTTAATTTTTCCCTCCCAGTCCTCAAATTCCAATCAATCTAAGCCACTGCAGATGCTGCGCTTTGCATTCCGCCTCAACATTTTCTGTCACCCCAGGCTCCATCACAGGTCTTACGTCTGACCTTTATCTGTCAGGGCAGCTTCTATCGTCAGTCTCGACAGACACTGACATGTCATGGAGAGGATGAAAAAAGGGGGAACACTTCCATGGCTGAGCAAACAGACAAACACACAGAACAAATGAACGTTTTCACAAACAAATGGTTGCCCGGCAGTTTAATGAATGGACATGCAGACGGGAAGAAGGAGGGATTGTTGTACGAGGAATCCATCTGTTTAATTTCAAGCCCAAAGGCAGGAGGACATAATTGCTTCATGCATAGTTGATACACTGAATAATCAAACAAACACGTTTGATCCTTTATGTTGAAACTTGCTCTCTCAGAGAGTGAATTCTTTTGAAAGCTTTTTTAACATATTGCCACAATAAAAACACAGACTAAGCTGTTTTTATGCATTTTGAAAATAAAATAACTGTAGTGTACCATTTTTTGTCACCCCACATTTACTTTGATACCTCTAAATATAATCCCATTGATTCGCTTTCAGACACAACCTATTTGTGATACATGCAAAGGAACACGGCAGATATATCAGCAATGTATCACTTGTGGAGACACTTAGATCAGAACTAAATTTAAAAAAATATTCCACAGATTCCAACACATAATAATCCATCAAAGATATGAAATAACAACTGCAACCCTACCAAGACGTGTCAATCTACCTTAACTAACAATTAACACAAGCATTACACAAGCAAGTCAAGAGGCCCACTGTAACTTTAAGATGCCAGCTCAAGCAGAAGATTCTGACAAAAGGAACATTGATAATGAAACAAAATAACGAAAACAGCAATTTAAGTTTGCCACAAGTCCCAAGTAAACCCTATAAAAGGAATGTAAAGGGATGAGCTTTTGTCAGAAGAGATCAAAACTGAACAATTCGCTAACTGCAAACTGCTGTGTGTTGATGAAAGTAACATTCTTACATGATGCTGAACATGTAACCCCCCTTGCTGAAATATGTTGGTGGCCGAGTCATGATTTGCAGACGCTTTTTAATTAGAAGGGACAAGAAAACTGTGCACTGTTGAGGCATAAGTAAAGAATCTTAATATAGGCTGCATAAGATGACTGAGGCAAAGGCTCAACAGGGCAATTGCCCTAAACAGTAAAAAAGAAGCATTTTCTTTGCAAAGTACTGTTAGCGTCCAATCAGTGAGGTGTGATTTTCACATTTGATTGTTGATGATGAATAAGCTTACACAAACAAATAAGTTTAAAGACCATTCAATCCAGGTCCATGTTAGTTTTATTTATATAAAAAAGATTAAATATTCATTAAAGCACTGTTGCGATAGGCTTTGTTCCCTTGCACAAAATCCTGATTAAGAATCAGATGGACTGTAGCTGCATATTGACTCCCCCTGTGTCGGGGTGCAAAAACAAAGCGAACGGATGAAAAGGGGGCTCCCAACAGGCTCTAGCAGATTGTGTTCATGCAGCATGCAGATACACGAGGCATGAAGCCGATCTAGCGCGCTTCAGACCCGTTTGCTGAACACGCTGCTCTATAGAGAGGGACGGATTCAAGTTGATGGAAGACTAGAATGAGAGATGCATGCAAAAGACACTCATTCCTCCTCCTCCACAGCGTTTTTCACACGAGCAGCAATAACTGTGCACAAAAACAGTAGATTAGACACTTATACCCCCCTCATACAGATACACATGAACTCACACATAATCTTTACCCAGGCAGACGCATGAAAAGGAACAGCATGATGTGAAATGGTTTGGCTTCATGAGGAATGTGACAAGCTTAGCCTGCGTCAGGAGAAGTGAAAGCCGTCCTTCGGTACAAGAAAAGGTGTGCTTGCACTTCCTCTGTGGAGCTGCAGGCACGTGTCAGGGGCAAAGTCCCCACGTCGCCGTCTCTAATTGGAGTGTGTCCCTCTGCCCTGTCCCTATCACGCCACAGTGGAGGCAGGATGCTGTGCAAATGTATGGCCTCCCTGTGGAATGTTTCTTCAGAATGTGCTGGACTGATGGGAGCCCATGCTGAGGTCCGGACTACAGATTAGAGGCAAATCAGTAGATTTGTTTGTCCTTTGCGAGCAGGGCAGGACATTAAAGGAGAGAGAGAGCAAGAGAGACACAAACATAGGGGCTATATTTTTTTGATGGAGGTTGACAGTTGTCTGTTAGTGTGACTGATGCGTTCTGGGTGACTAGGTACCTGCTGGGTCACCGAGACCCGGAGAAGAGAAAATCAGCCCGTTCAAGCGACGCCAGGCATACTGATGCCGTAGTTGTTTTGATCAATGATCGAATGGCAAACAGCAGAGCCATAGGCAGCTACTTTGCAGTAACACCTTTGGAGAAGATTTAGGGGGAGATAAGGACGTTGTAATTACCAGCACTAAATCGGTACTGTAGGTACTCAATGAGCTATAAACAAGGTTGCTTCTTCAGCCCTCGGGGTAATTGTTTCAGGAGCCCGCAACAGTTTGGTCCGATGCTGGTGAAATTGGAAAAGGGTGGTATCCTGTAATTTTTCAGACCACTGAAGCATGACCTGTGTGGTGGCTGGAAACTCAAGCCGATTTCAAATGGAAGCATAACTCTTTTCTTTTTTTGTTCCCTTCCACTGTAAGATTCAAAGTCATTGCTCTCAGTCAGCTCTTAAGCCGGGAGAAGACACAAGGGGCCTGTGGGTCATTGGGTACCACCTGGATTGCATTTTTACATTTAACTGAGTAAGCCAATTCCTATTAGAGAATATTAATGTTGTCACAGCCACGGAGCTCATCCAAAACGTTGTGTTAGATCATGTGCACAGGTGGTTAAATCTGCATCACGTTCCAGCGAGCAGAAATAGCGTACATGAATAGGAATACAAGCCCATTTGATGAGCCTTGCAAATGTGCCGTCTGTTAATATTAGCATAATGAAAGTCAGAGCCCACTCGCAGAAACTCACAAATTCATCACTGCGTCAGGCCAGGATAAATAATGGTGCGCCCCTTGAGCTTTGAAAGGGCGATGCGATTCCAAATATTCTAGCAGACTGCCTGTGTACAGCCTGAAACAAGTGCCAGTTGTAATTGCTGAATGTTAATGAAACCATGCGAGTGTGTGTCCATCATAAAGTATGGACTAAAGGAGAGCTTTGAACCAACAGTTACTTGCTTTAATCTTGTAAAATCACTCATCGGCTCGCATACACATTATGCAACATAAACTTAGAGTTTTCGTTGCCGTGATCTTCAAAACCGTTTGAGTTTTACCCTCTCCTTATAGCTGCTTTACCTGAACTTGCATTTTTTTTTCAAAATTTGTTTTGGATCATACCTAAACCTCATTTAGATTATTTCAAAAGTGTTTTTTAATCACTATATGGACCTTAATTTAAGGATGTTGGAACTAAAGGGGTCATCAACAAACTGCTCCCGCAACATTTAAATCTCTCAAAAGGTCTTGCATCTAACCAGTGTAAAAACTTATGGCAATCGGATTTATCATAAAATCCGACAAAATCTCACCAACCAATTTCAATCAAATCCTCCCAGAAGATTATTTTATACGATCTTACATCCTCAGAGATTGCTGATCATGAATGGCTTGGAAATGGCAATAAATGGGCCGCAATGAACTGCTGTCATCATCTACTGTATTCTGCATGAAACAAAGTGTGCATTGATTAAAACACAGACGCTGTAGGGCATGTAGTCATGCACTGAAGCGTTCATGTCTCCTCTGCACACTTTTTCCATGATTTCTAATGTTTTGCCTAAATGATACAGCATCTCCAAACTAGAAGGCTCTGGATGCATATCACATTATTTTGTTGTCCACATCTGCTGAAAGTAAACCCATCAGAGTCCCTGGCAACTTAACTTAGCACGTTTCCACATAGACAAGGCAGGACATTTTTTTTTTTAATGCAGCACTTGCTGTTGGATTTCTACAAGTTAAAATATTTGCAGTACTATTAACAACAGTCAAGCATATCACACATAATAGTAATACTTAGATTTAGATTGCCTTTCTCTCGAAAAACTTTTTTTTGCCACTGCACCTCATATCCACCTGACCTGCAGTCACCTCAGTCCCCTGAGGCCTGCAAGTCTTTTGACATCTGACTCAGGCCTACAAGAAAGTTGAAAAAAAGAGTTCGGTTGAATAGTCAGGAAAATTACCTTTCATCCTCTGTCGTCATTCTTCCAAACCTTGAAATAATCTAAGAAATATAAAAAAATAAAAATAAGCCTTCAAAACTATTGAATGCAAAGATGCTTCATGGTTGTATTCAGGAAAAAAAACATGCTTATATAACTGAACGGACGTCAGACAAATAAGATCACGAAGGAAACAACCGGTGTGGGGGACATTTGAAAAGAATTGCCCTTGTCAGATCAGACCAAAATTGAAACACGTTCTACGTACCTTTTTAAATTTGGTTGTGACACACTTATGCTGAAATCTTGCATTTTCCTTTAGGATTAGCAGGAAATGTTGTGAGAGTCAATTCCAAGATGGAAGCAGTGAAGTCATGTATGAAGAAAAAAAGCTACAACATATTGTTCATACTTTTTTTAATCTCGTACCTGTACACTCTCATTTATAATGTGGCCACCAGAACAAGGAAAACTACCTTCCAGAAGGACAGTAATGAAACACAAAGTCGAGCAAAAACCCCACATAGGATCTGTAAAAATGCTGTTCACAGACCATCGTCTATGTAAGTGGACAAAGCTTGATGCACTTTTGGTTAAAAAAAAAATGGCCTAGAGCATTAATCTCTAGATAAGCAAATCATGTACAAATCTGTAAGACTTGCAACTTTTATCTTAATTTTTCTTACAAGAGGTGAGTGAAAATGCACGCAATGTTTTTGTGAAAATCTGTTACGAAATATAATTTACACCTAAATATGCACTACATTGTCCTGGCCAATAACAATTCATTTGAATTGAATTTGGAGTTTTACGGGCTGCTAATACTCACGTCTGATGTCTCCGAGTTCGTTTTTAGGCTTTCTGATTAGAATGGTTAAATGTTATAACCTTCTAGCTTTAAAATTGATGAGCCAGGCTGATTCGCACTTTAGGTGCACACCAAGGAGTAACGGACTATCCTAATGATCACATTTTGGGTCAGTTCACTCAGTAATGAAGCTCCTAAACGGCTAAAAAAGGACAATTTGCTGTGACAATACAAACCCATTCACAGACTTCATTAATTGCGCACAAAAATATTTCTGCTGTTAAAGCTGCGGTGCTGGACACATTGTTAAAAATGTGTGTGCAGCTGTGCAGCACTGCTTATAAGTTGATATGTATTACTTCGCAAACTGTGTTGATTTAAATCAGTTCTATATAGAGAGTTTAACATAGATTTGCTAATATGGTCTCAACATTCAGTTAGGATGAAGTGTAAAGTCTCCTTTGGATGTAGTAGGGGCAGCGCCAACAGACCATAAATGGTGTATGGGCTTCGTTGTCCTAATTGGCTCCAGCGTCTGCCCCCTTAATGGTGTAAAAGTTTATGCCTGGTGAGACTTGACTTCTTGTTCATTTGCCTTTCCTTTTTTTTTTACTTTGGCTTACTATTATAAAAAGAAAAATGTTTTTTTTAAACCTATGTGTTCAGCCTCCATTTTAAAACTCAGCCCCAAGAGCTTTAGCTAAACACATGGCTTTGGAGGAAACCACAACTTAAAACTAAGTAGACTGTCTTTTTTATTTTTTTTATTTTTCATCTTAAAATTATTTACAAAAGACATTCAACGTTGACCAGTAGGGTTTAAGTAGAGGACTTTCTAAGTTCTGAGTTTAAACCTATAAAGAACACATCACATTCTTTTAAACCAATCACAGATGGCTTATGAGATGGGGATCCTGTTACTTTGGATTCCACTTAGGTTCTTTGTCATCTTCCAGATTTTATTGCTGCACTGCATTAAAGATGCTGCTACCAATGAAATCTGGACTGTGTTCAGTATAGAACAGCTCTAGGTGAGAGTGACACATTAAATCAATCTATGCAAACAGAGAGCAGAATAAAAACTGAATATGTAGGAAGTAGACCAGCTTTTGGGGGCTTTTTCTTTAATGCTTGATTGTTTTTTCCCCCCCAGGAACTATCCTTCAATCTTTAGCTAAGCTTTTGGGATTGCATATTCAACATTAGAAACATTTCATAATCCAACTTTCCTCAGCCACTCTGTGGCTATCGTTTAGCATCGCCCGAACCTCAGAAATATTGGCTGTTTTTTCCTCGGGGAAAGAACTAAAAACATCAGACTAAATCTGATACGTTTTCATATTTTCCCCAAAACTATTACAGAAACAAATACAATTTCTGTCTGCCCCATGGTTTCAATCTATTCAGCAGATAAACACATCCTCCTCCACCTGTCCTAATCAGGAGAAAAGCAACTTTTATTTATATCTTTAGTCTGATGGTCAGGATTTGTTGTCATCTGGCCTGCAGCAACAGCCAGACACACATCGGGCGGCGGCAGCACATTTCGTGTCCTGGCACATTACTATCACAGAAGCAATGCTTTGTGGAAATGGACCACTCAGGGCGTTCTCTCTTTCACACATGGCCACAATGAAAGAATAGATTCACCTGTTTCCCTTGATTGGACTACTTGCATGCTGTATACTGCAGCTGAATGCGAAGGCCTAAATGGTAAAATCCTTTACCTTATGTCGATGTATTTGGGGGATATTGTGTGATAGACTAACACATATATATAATTCTAAAGTGGGAGGAAATCATTGCTGCAATGCAGCTTACAGCTACAATCTGAATAGTGTGGTGTTCCCCCTTTCTATGGTACCCTTAAATACAATCCAGTCAACGCTTGAAAGTTACAGAGTTAACATTTAAGATAAACATGTGGCTAAATGACTCTCTGTGTAAATACAAATAAGAGGAATCTCAAAGCTTATTCTAGACCATTATTGGAGAGAATCATAAAAAACCTTTTAACACATATTTTCAGTTTACCTGAAAAAAAGCAATTGATTATAAGAAGGTAAACCAATCAAGTGAAACCAAAATTGAAAACTCCATCAGATCTTTTTACCCAGGCAGATGCAGTAGGGGAAGAACAGGGTGGTGACAGCGTAATGCTTTGGAGATGCTTCTATTGAACAGGGACAGGGGAGATGATCAGAATTAAGCTAAATACTGGACAATACTGAAAGTAACTCTGTTAGATTTTGCTGAGGAATTTGACTCAGGTTAAGGTTCACCTTCTTGCAGAGCAGCTACCCTAAACATAAAGTCAGAGCTATAACCTCCTTTAAATCACAGCATATTAATGTGTTAAATTGTCAAAGTCAAGACCTAAATGTATTTAGAATTTTTGGAAAAGATTTCAAAACTGGTGTTAAAAAACACCCTCAAGCTATTTGGCATAAATGAATGGGTAAATATTTCAGTCTATGAAAGCGAACTGCTGGCTTTGACATATATAAGCAGACCTGCAGCTGTAAATGCAGCAAACCTAATAAACCAGGCAGGTTTAATATATGGGACTTTTATACTTCTCAGATTTATATTTTTTGGTAAAACTGTCTGAAGAAAGCAAAACATTAAAAAAAACATTCTTTTGAATCAGTCTACTCTGGGGATGTAACCAAATATTAAAACGCTCCAGAAATATTAATACATTTCTGTACTGGGATTTTAGGTCAGTTGGATTTTCTTTTACCTCCCCAAACATCAATTCAAAGCTGTTAGTAATGAAGAGATCCATACCCTCGCCCTGGTTTGCAACTTCTAAAGTATTTACTTTAAGACCGAAGCAATCAATCTTGTAGCTGATCTGCACAAAACAATTTTCTGCTGTCAATGCAAACCGCCTTCAAAATATTTTAAAGGTTTTACTGATCACTGGTTTGGTTTTCATTACTGATTCATAAAATGTCTTTTTGTTTTAAAGATCAAAGTTTTCCCTTTCATCCACTAAGAAGAGCTAGACGACTTTATTACAGACAAGGAGCTTCTGGTTTGTAATGTCATGCAGCTCAACATGATTTATCACAGCCATTTGTTCTTCGTTTAGATATAGACATTCAAAAATAACTTTTTCACACAACGTGGGAGGAGTTAGGGGAGAAGATTACAATTATGCTATTATTCCCAGTGTGTCCTGTTAGACTAAACATTTCAAATCCATCATAGAAGAGGTAATTAATCCGGTTCACTTCAATGGGATAATAAACCCTGTGTAATACGCTTCACAGCACATAGAGGTGATTGGCAGCTTGTCATGTAGCCTCTAGGTTAGCATTAAGAAGGGGAAGAATGTGTGATGGGGATCGCATGGTTGCTAATGGGTATGCCCTTGTGAGCACGTGCCCTCTGTGTGTTTGTGGCACTGCAGTCAGTTTTGCCTGTTGTGATCCTGTCCCAGCTGTGTCTCATTAACGGCTGTCATTTTAATCCTCTTAGTCAAATCCCATAATTTTGTCCATCAACAAAACTACTAGCAACAGGGGCAATGATGGAGTACCCAGTTTCAGTCGTTCACGATGGGGTGGAATGTCAGGGGATAGTCGACTAGCAGCGACAGATGTTATGTAAAACAACCGAGATGTCTTTGAACTATTTCATGAGAAGCTACAGTTAATCTGACTTAGACTGTGCAGATTTCTAGGAAAAGCATGGATTTGTCGGCTGTAGATTTACTTTGCTCATCTGCACATTCTCAGGGGATGATGAACAGTTTCGTTAAATTACACATCCCTGGCTCTCCCTGTTGCCCAGGGCGGCGCGTCAGCACCATGTAAATATTATGACCTGTTAAATGGTTGGTTGAATCCTGACAAAAGTTATCTATTGCATTTATGCACGTTCAGCCAGGAAGGAGTTGGTTGAGGCTCTTACTGTTTCTGTTGAGAATATGGAGAGCTGACTGTCAATCACAAAGTTACCTGGACTATCAACAGACCAAGAGTGAAAAGGAGGCATTTCTCCGGATCTCGTATCATTAACGCAGCCATGATGAGCAGAAGCTATAGGGCTATTTTAGAGACAGAGCAGAGCTAACATCTCTATGCTTGTCAGAGCAATCAGCGCATTCAGCGCAGTTAAACATCCAGCATTCGGAGGCACTCGCCATAAGGATGCTACTCATGCAAGAAGCACGCTAATCTCCTGCATCTCTCTGGTTGATTTTTAGGTTTAAACCGTGTGAATTTATTTAAAAATCAATGACTGATTCAGTGTCTGCCTCTCTGTAGCAGAGTGATTCTCTCTCTCCCCCCCTCCTTGATAAAAGCTATTTTCTTCTCTTTCCTCACACTGACAGCTGGTGTGTGCTCACCACCAACAACACTTCAGCTCAGACCAGCTCTATGTATAGATCGCTCTAATTGAAAACAGCTATTTTAGCACCTCCCGCATGCTAAGAATACACATGCTTTATGCCTTATGCAAATGATTCTTTGTATATAAATGAAATTCAGTACTACTGTAACGCACAATGACTTAAAAACAAAACAAAACTGTGTTTTCTTAGAGACAAGAAACCCAATAGGATTGTCTAAATGTCAAGCTGTCCCCAGACAGGAATTGTAATGTACACAGAGCTTGTGGTTACTTTTAATTGGGACATTTATGAGATATAAGAGCAACATTTGTTCTCCCTTTGATCCGTGCCAAATCTGCACAGCCAGGGGGATTCTTTTTGTTCCATGAGAACAAGTCGTCCATTAATTGTGAGTATAACCGGTGAATCGATCCGTCAGGCGGTATTTTCCCAAGCTGCAAATTAGTTTCCCTGGAAGCTGTTGGACTAAGTCAGGGAGAGATGCAGCGCGTCTGCGCTCTGGCTATGCTAATTCCAGACCGTGTTGCCACGGCTTCCCATGACGACTATAAAGTTCAAATAAACACATTGCAATTACCTTCTTTTAGCTCAGTGCATAGGTTCCTTTAGTGACTGCCTCCACCAGGAGCTGAGACAAGCCTCACTGCTCTACTTTGCCTCGGTGTCATCCTGGGCTGCAAAACAAGATTAAATTGGTTCTGCTCAACTATTTGCTGTCAGGTAGAAGTGAACGGTTCAGCTTCAAAGCAAAAAAGGTACTCAGTGGCCGAAAAGACACTGAGGCTAACACTAGAGATTTCGGAATCAGTGCAAAATACATAAAGATGCAGGTCTACAAATACAGTGCTCTGCAAAAATCTTCATGTCCTTTTTTTCCCGAATTTCTCAAAGAGAAATTCACCTACAGCTACAATACAGCTACAGTATTTTGTCTATTTTCCTGGGATTTTGTTTGAAACTGCAGAACAAAGAGGCATACAAATAATACATTTTAACTTATTTGATATTTTTGCCCATTGTGCTCAGATGACAGCAGGTCTAGCCTTTGAATGGGAAATGCTGTAAGTGTTCCCTAATGATCACTTCTACAGACTCTTGAGGAGCCAGATGATGCGACTTGACCGTCTGGTTACAATATATCCATCCCAGGTCAGAACCAGGAGATGCCTGGGGAACTCAGCTGGGCTGGGAATGCTTTGGGATTGCCCAGAACAGCTCGCTTACGTCACTGGGCGAAAGGGAAATCTGCTTGAATTTGTCTATCACACAGAATCCAAATAAGACAGAGCAAAGGATGAGTAAGAATAAGAATGAGTCTACAGGAATGGTACAATTAAAAACATAAATTAAAAAAAGAAAGTCAAACAGAAAGATGCTACTGATAAAACCCACAGACCACACAGAGAAACATTAGCGGAGTGTCAGAGGTCCTTTCTTTCTTGTTTGGAGGATGTGAGAGCTTGGGCCGGATTTGAGACCTTTGTTGCGAGTGTGAGGCGTGTTACTCCCTCTTTGGAGAAGATGATTAATTTCTGTTATTTACATTACTGCCCTTAAGGCTTTTCGGCAGGCCTCACGCATATGTCAAATGGAAATGAAATAGAACGTGGAGCCTCCTGTGTCTGCCTTACCAAGATTCCTATAAGCAGGGAGGAAGCAAAAAAATAAAAAAAAAGAACCAAAAAATAAAAAAAAACAGCTATTTGCTCATAATAAAACAGCCATGTCAACATGGTACTGCAGCACATGTTCACACTGCAGTCTTTTAGCTCAAGTAAACAACACACTCTCACCGTTCCTACGACGCTCTGGTTTAATTAGAGCTCTGATTGGACGGGTTTAGTTCATAAACCAGCCGTTACGCTGGTGCAGTTCAGCTGCAGATCTGCACCGCTTCTTGGGATTCTCAACTCAGCGGTGGCTTAGAGCCCCCCTGGCTGGAGAGCATTCACAGATGTCTGTCTGTAAAACATTTCCCCCACACACAAGCAGCCGCCTCTCTCTCTCTCTCTCTCTCTCTCTCTCTCTCTCTCTCTCTCTCTCTCTCTCCTTCTCTCTCTCTTTCAATCATGCACACACACCCCACACACAGACCTTACTTAAACAACTGTGAATTTTTGCTCTCCCTGTTCTCACTTCCTCCTTCTCCTCTTCTCTCCTTGCAGTTCAGAGCTCAGTTCTTTTCACCTCTTGGGAGCGCGCTGATGGAGTAAAAGAGAAGTGCGAGGGGGAAGCAGGGAGTTTAAGGGTAAAGTGAAAAAAAGACTACAAGGTGCCCTGGGTGTCACTTTTTGCAGCATAAGTAAAACAAACAAACAAACAAACAAACAAACAGCACATTTTCATTGTCTTCTCAGCCTTTCCCATGTTCATCAAAATTACAAAAATTTGACGTTTTTCAACTCAGAAGAAACAGAAAAGAACTACTTCATAAGCTTTGTTTCAGTGTTCAGGTAATCAAAATTATTGTTTTGTCTAAAAATCAATCTGTCCTGCAAAGATTTAAAAACACTGAAGAAAAACACCTAACAGTTCACAATGAGTGATTATTGTATTTGAACACAACCTGCTGAAAAAAGGAGAAACTCAGAAACAGGCGTTTAAAGCATGATGGTACGGATTGATTAAAAAATAAATAAATCAATGTTTATGAAGGTCTTTTAGCAAACCTGTGATGTGTAATTGATATTTTATGCACCAAAACTGTATAACATAAATGTTATACAGTTTTATTTTTTAAAAAAATAAAAGGGTACAGAAAAACAAAACAAAACAAAAAACTAGATTTAGGACCAACTTTTATCCCCCAACTTTCCCAAAACAAGAACTACTACAGCATAATTAAAAACAATGCCTGACATATTTCCAACATAAGCTGTTGTTTTGGAACTGTCTTTCAGCTTTATGGAAAATCAGTTTTTAGACTTTACTTAAAGTGTCTGGATTACCGAACTGGCAGTGGTGGGTAGTACTTATGTCTATTGACACTGGGATTTAAATGATTTTGTAACCCTACTACTTTTGGATCAATCTGGAACCCGGTTATATACGAGTACAAATACTCTTAAAGAAAATGCATAGGACCACTAAACATGTCTGCTGTCTGAAATCCTGATAAAATAAAAAAAAAAAAAAAACAGTGTACAGTACAGAAAACACTTTTAATAACATTCTATCCAGAAACACTGTGATATATATATGTTACACTGAAGGTGATGGCCAGAATAAGTCCTTAAAACCTGAGTGCTGAAGAAAAAAAGCATGTATCAATCGCATTTAGCTCCTAAATATACCTTTGTTCTTTTGAATTAAATAATAAAATACTAACAACAAGAAAGCATTCCCAAATACGACTCAACACCAACAACAAGGAGTTCAGTCTTTGAAAAATTCTCAATACAATGTTAAATAAATGTCATCCTAACTGATGCCACATTTCAGCTCTTGGTTTTAGTTATATGACCAGAAGATTTAGTCCAGTACACAAAACCATGCAAGGCCTTTCATTATCCAGATACAGTACGAACGAAAAAGCAAAAATTAAATCACTCGAATAATCTGCTTTGATGAAGCCTATCTGTCTGCTTTTCAGCGCTTAAAACATGTTTTCCACTTGCACTTGCAAATTACGTTTTTTTTTTAAAATCTGTGTTTAAGTTAAAGCTTTCAGAAATTGTAAATTGACAAAAATCCCATCAGTATTTGGAATATAATATTCAGAAGAACTTTTCACATCACTTGCCATCTTTAACGTAAACAGACAAGATCATAAGACTAAAAATGGTCATGACTGCTAACACTAGTACACCAATTTTGGGAACATGACCGAAATCTGGTATAGCCAGTTCCAGTGATCTGGATAGCATGAACTCTTATTTCAAATCCAGTCGTGTTTGCCTTACACCTGCATCATTAGAGCCTCCTGGGTTTCAGCAAAACTTGCTGATGGAAATGCAGCAGCCAGCGATGAGACATAAATGAGTTACGGCCACTTATGCTAATCAAGGCAACACCAGCCTCATTCCATGTTAAACAAACACTTTATTTTTCCCAATGAGATAGCCTGACATCTGCTCCCATGGGCTGTAATACTGCAGTCGGCCTATAGCTATGATCATAAGTTAGCGTCTTTTTAATAAACACGGCCCTCCGAGCAAGCTGACCTGTTAGGTCCGGGGCTGCTTGACAGCTGTAATTACACATGTGAGCCATTCAAATGAACGTGATTAGCCTGTAACAAGCTGGAGGAGTGAAAGGAGGTGATTAGACAACTGCAGGTCGAATCATCCGCCAGTGTGGAAACAGGCAGGTGAGTGTTTGTGCTGCTTTTCTGCGGAAACACTTGGTCCTCTGATGTTTATTCTCTTGTTGGTGAGGCCGGACTTAATGACAATCCTAAATTTTATTAAAAAGGGGTTTTACTATTTTAATTGCTGCTGAGTGTATACAAAGCCATGGGGAAATGAAAGGGTTTGCACGACATTGTATTTACTTGGGTAGATCAAAAATTGGAGATCTATTACATTTAGTAACACGGGTTGAGTTTAGGTTGCTCACTAGTGTTTATTTTAACCTCACATTTAATTTTACCACAAGCTTGTGTTGTCAGCAAAGCCCTAAATATACTCTCCAAAGCCCAAGGATTGCCCTCTGGCACTTTCCTTTCCTTTTGCAGATAAAGAACCGCATGGCTTTGCATATCAAAATGTTTCCTACGCTACATTTTTACAGTGACAGTCAGAAATTTGAGTACACTTAAATTCATGATGGGCTGCTTTTTTTAGTTCATGCAGGGTCAAAGTTATACATATAGACTCAGAAATAAACACACCCTAACATTTGGATAGTTGAATTTGATTAATTGTACCTTTGCAAGAGAAACACACACTTTTGCAGTCATGAACAAGGTCCTTTCATTCTTCTGGATTGATTTTTGACCGCTCTTTTAATTTGGAGTGGTAGAGCTTATTTGAAGTTGTATATTTTCTGTCAGGAAAACTAAGCAAACTCAGGTCAGCAAGTCATTTAATCTGAAACCCAATATTATATACTTTGGAAGATTTTTAAGTTTGAACATCCTCTTCCATAAGAGTTTCCATTTACTGGTATAGTTTGAGTGCTCTGAAGTAAAACAAACATGGAGGCAGTCTTCCACTTTTAATGTTTGTACCCACTTTTGTGCAGTTCACCAATATGTGTGGCTTAATATTTGGAATAATGCTACCACCATTCGTTAGTCTTGTTTGAACAACTTGCTGTGCCACGGTTTCAGCCTTCTGACTGTATGGGTTGATGAAAAGACACTCATTAGGAAGGACTATCCAAACTCGACCAAGGTTCAGGCATGCAATGAACTAGAAAACCGATTTTATTGTCGATACTGTTGTGTTAGATTTTTGTAAAGAGCCTCAAGATGACGTGTTGTAAATTGCCGCTATGCAAATTAACTGGATTCAATTGAATGCATAAAAATTTGTTAACCTGGACAAATTTATTTTCCTCTGTGGTTCCAGATACATATTTTATTGTCATATGAGACAAAGACTGCACTATTTGATTGCAATGAGAACACAAGATAAAAGAATAAAGGTGAGGCTTTCAAACCCCAAAACACTGTGCTGACGTTAAACAATGGAGTGATCGGATCATGCAGAGCCTCTTTTTGCTAAATGGGTGAAAATAAAAGGCTCTTTAAATAATAGCTAAATGAAGCTTTTACACAACTGGGTGTTTCAAAAGGGAAGGAATAGCAAACAGCTTGAAACTATATGGGTTACCTTTAAGCTTCTGGGGTGGTTATGACTTCGACCCTGTTCAATTTTCCTGGGCTTTGAAACTGGGTCTGTGCCAGAAAGCGCTATTAATTAACTCTGCTTTTAAGATAAGAAAAATGTTCAAGAATAGAGGCAGAGCCCTGGCACAAGCTTGATGACGGCTATAAACACATAATGGCTTCTCTGCGGCTTGCTAAGGAGCATTTATCCCAAATTTTAATGGAGGTTCTTGTAATTTAGTGTATTTATACATTCAAACCCATCCGAAAAAGATGATAATAAAAAGCTATTTCAAACGTCATTTAGGTTCTGTGTTTTTTGCATTATTGTAGCATTGAAAAAGAAAAGTTTCAATTGTTTAACACAGCCACTGTGTTTGTCTACTGCCTTTGCACATGTGTAATTTTTTTGGTACATTTTGTTCTATTTTATTGTAGCTTAGTTTATGCACCTTTACATCAGAACTATTTCCCAGTGTTTGAACTTGTTTTTCACTGATGATGGCAATAAACCTGAGTCTGGTTCTGATTTTTGAATGTACTTGTGTAGCGATTTATAAAGTTCAGAGGATGCTTCAAACTACATCAAGCTGTTCACCAGTTAACGCGTACGTTCAACGTAGACGTGGCTGCCATGCACCTCTCCCCAACACCAGTACTAAGTCAAGTCCCTTGCATGATGACAAAGTATGTCAAAGCAAGTTTTTAACTTGCCACCCAGCATTTACCTCCTTCACCACCATAAAAGCTTAAAGTTAGTAGAAAACCTGTCATACAATAGTTCATACCTGGAATCCAAAGAACAAACAAGCAGCTTGAGCCAATGAACAATAGATGACATTTTGAACTCCGAGCGTGTTTTTGGTTGTGATTTCATGACGCACTTTGTTCAAATCTTGTACAGTTTGGATATTCATGAGCAGAGCTCCCATCTCTGTGCATTTACCTTTGCAGCAGCTGCAGCCGCTCTTGAGGGTGTACAAATACTTAATCGCCTGTAACAGCATACATTAAACATTTATCGACAAACTTTTAACAAGGTTCCCAAGATGTGTGATATTTAAAGGGGACCGAGAGCATCACAGCAGCTGAAGAAGAACCACGTTTTCAGGCTTTAATGCAGCCTGTGACTGATGTGTCACCCAGGACATTATTTAGAGATTAGCAGCCCCAGAGGTTAACCATTGCTAAGATGCTTCAGTGAAAGCTCACATTCCTGTGTTCTGTGATGCTAAACACACACATACAATAATGATCTTTCACTCAGCTTGAAAAAACATCTACTACAGCAGAACACATATAGCAGTCAACACCATTATTAGCCTAATAATGATGTAAAATAGTCTGAAACTGAAATATTTGTGCAAGGACTCGGTTTGAAATTCATCATGGGGGTGGGGGGCTCATTATTCCTGTGTAACAGATAAATTATCAGTACAAGGCCTTTCGCAGACTGTCTGTCAATGCATTGCCTTCTGATGTGCTTATGGGCGAGGGGCTTTTGGTGGTGAGGGCATTTAAAGGAGCACAGGGACTTATCTCCTCAGCTGTAATATGATTTTCTGTCTCTACTGGAGACATTGCGAGAGTGTGTGCTGGGGGGTATCAGTGATCTGAGAGTAATTAAGATATGGGCTCACATCACACGCGGGGGCTTTGCATGTGGGAGACGAGCAGATAAAGTTAAATGTGAAATAGTTGAGTTTAAAAGGAGAGACTTTGATTAATTACAAAACTCTCAAAGGATGGCGCACCCCCACTCGGAGCCGCCATCCAAGTGGAGCAGCTCCGTTGATGACCCCTAACACCTCAGCTTTATCTTCAACAGGCAGGTTATCTCATTAGTTGCCGGAGCTCAGCCATTCATTTGTGGCACTGCTCTTTGTGCAAGACTCAAATGTGTCATTATATTTGTCTCAAGCTATTCCATGTAAAGATTTTCTTTAACGGCTGAGGTGGTAGCGTCCTCCACGGAGTCTCTATTGAGTTAATGACTCATGCCTGCAGTCGTGTTTTTACTTTGACTGTGTGTATTTGCTCATTACATGGCTCAGTCATAGATTTATTACATTACATTACATTACAACATTTGTTAACTTCATGATGAAAAAA
Source organism: Orestias chungarensis (assembly GCA_032876305.1). Taxonomy (NCBI): domain Eukaryota; kingdom Metazoa; phylum Chordata; class Actinopteri; order Cyprinodontiformes; family Cyprinodontidae; genus Orestias; species Orestias chungarensis. The sequence continues at coordinate 1,045,385 of JAVLVB010000079.1, read as the reverse complement.
AAGATAAATGTTCGATTTTTATTAAAGTGGAAATGATAATTGTCCAAGTCAGAGCAAAGTAAATGTGGAAAATAGTTCACATTTTCATTGTTGTATTCACATTCAGAACAGGAAAAACATTGTCACATATATATATATATATATATATATGCAAATGGTATGAGCCCGGGTAATTACAGAAGGGAAAATTGCATAGGGGACTATAATATTATGTGATGCACGTGCTCTACAACTGAGCCATGTTTTGCACCTGTTAATGATTATGTGTGCACATAAGGTACATATATTCAGAGGTTTTAAAAGTAGAAAACATAAGTTCATTGGACGAAACGAATATGGGCAATCAATTGAAGAAAACAGTTACAGATCCTTGCAAAGGTACAAGGCCTTTCGCAGATTTACAAAACTACACTTTGCTTTGTGTAGGTTTTCCACACCAAGTCCCCAATGAAATATGCTGAGGTTGGTGTTTGGTGTTGGATCTCAAGGGGTATGGATGCTTCTGAAAGATGCTGATGGTGCTAAAGATCTGTACTTGTATTACTAAACAGAGATATTAGTAAAAGTACAAAAGAGAAAAGAGTGAAGCACACTTACCAGGTTAGAATTTGAAGTAAAGAACAATTTGATATAGAGCAAATGGACCACAGAAACTGTCAGAAGAGGAATTTTTCACATCAGTTCTGTACTTTATCTGGTCAGAGATAATAGATATTTTCAGATATTTCACTCATACATATAAAAGATGTGTAAAGAACAGCATAGGAAATCAGTCTCACTTTTTATTTGGGCTATGTTAACTTTACTTTGAGACTATAATAGTTAAGGTCATAAACAGCAAATTTACACGGATTTAAATATCTAAATGCCTTTCAAATCAACCATCCTCTTTCTGACTTTATATATCGATAATGCAACTAAAGGTTTGAAAAACACCTGGGGCGATGATTCAGTGCTGCAAAATAAGTGTTAGAAAGTCCTCGTTGCTTTAGTACTGGTTTTTCATGAATAACATGACATAACATAACAGCTACTTTCACTCCATTATAAAAAAATGCTATTAGAAATGCCATCTATATTCTGTTTACACAATTGGGCATTGCTATCTTCTAAAGATTGCCTCTGGTACTTGAGATGTAAATAAACAGCTCATTCATTCAGTTAGCTTTGCTTCTAATCCAAATTGGTTTTGATCATAAGCATGTCCAAAGGAGGCAAATGGATGACAAGAAATAAAATGCAAGGCCTTAAAAGCTACCCACATCATACTAACAGTATCTAAATTGTACGTCTTTAAGAAAAATGAAAAACAAAATCCTGCACACAACTGAGTCAGGAACTGAAAGATGCACCATCTGTCTGTTAATTGCTTTTAGTAGAGCTAAAGACAATTTGGTGGATGTTCTATATTAAAGCTAGTAGTTTTTAACAGATTCAGCAAAATAAATGGGAACAAGCCACGTCGTTGTGACAGCCCGCTGCTAACAAAGACCCTAAAGATTCAAGTTTAAAAAAAAAGTTTGTCATGCTGACACTACACAAGTTCATCACTTGAGTGCCGTTAGATGTTTGAATAATTTACTGGACAGAATTGGGCAGTCTAACAAACAAATGATCAGACCCTGGACTGAAAATCAATAAAGTATTTCCTCAATGAAAAAACATAACCTTTAGAAAATTTTGCTGAAATATTGATCAAGACCATGCTAAATGATTACAGGAAATTCTGTGTGCTTAAAGCGAAAATGCATAGAAATGAGGGATAACTCAATACTTTTATACTGAACTTCTCATTGTAGATGTTTACACTTCTGGCAACAAGACTTCCCTCCAACTAATCATATTCAAACCTCATTTGCAGTAGCCCAAATTAACTCCATGCAACCTGATTTTCTACTGAAAATGATTTCTCTAGGTTCATATTCTTTCCTAAACGTTCACCTCCACCCTCGAGGTGTTCCTTCGGAGAATATTGGCTCAATACGTGCTGCAGCTGCATTAATTTTGTCAGGTTTTGAAATACTTTGCCTCAATTCCTCATGAGAAATAATGCTTTAATTTACAGTCCAGGGAGCCGCAAAAAAAGCATAGGGAAGGAGTACTGTAATGACATCTGCAAAGACAAAAAGCCAGAGGATTTATCACTATTCACATTCCTTCACAATACGGTTACTGGCGCTAGTCAGATTGATAACAAATGTTTTTTTTTTGTTGTTTTTTTGCATCGTATCTTTACAACTTTTAATAATAAAATAAAAAAAACACAGATCTGCAGGTTTCTTAACTCTTTTGCACAATTTATGATAGATTCTGTAACAGCAGATAGGCATAAAAGGGAACCTGCAGAAGCAATTAAATCTGGAAGTAAGGAAGATTGAAAGAAAGGAAGGAAGCATTAAAAACGTTCATCAAACTCCCAGATGCTTCCAGACTGAATAGTAACTCCTTTATTTACACCCAGGCATCACACGGTACTGTTTGAAGTTTTCCTTTTCGACATACATTTTTCTTGGTTTAATCACAACACACCCGTTTCAATGACAAACCCTTAGTTGCTGCTTGTAACCTCTCACAGGTGACAAATCCTCCCTTCATGCTGGAAAAAGATACCGAGCCGAGCCGGAAAGGGAGTGGAAAAGAGACAGTGAGTGAATAAGAAAGAAATTTTGCAGTCCACGAAAAAAGGAGGAGGTGTACGAGCTCTGCACTGTGTGCCTTGAAGATGATATTTCACCCTCCACAAACAAGATGAGGCTCACAGAGAGAAGAAAGCATCGATCTAGCCGGCACCAATCATAATACGAACACTTTTTTTTTTTTTACCACAAGTTTGCTTTCTGGCATTCAATCAGGACTTTATAAAAATCAGGACTTTATAAATCATTTTGGGTGATAAATCGTTCTGCTGCTTAGTCCCCGACCCACTCTGCTGAGAAATGAGAAAGTTGACGGTGAGTGTGAACAAGTATTTTTGTGTGTCTTCTGCTTCTGAGGAGTCATCTGCCATCTGGCCTCAAAGTACAGGGGCCGCATGGTGGGAAAACAAATGTCACCAGTCAGGCCAGCCAATGACAACTCTTTATAAATGACGTCAGGAGAGGCCTGCACTGTCACTGCCCAAATAAACAACCCCTCCACATGGTTAAATCCCTTTGTGACCCTTCTTTTACCTTATTGTTTGTTGCATGTAATGATGGTGACAGTAATCTAGGAATTAAAGCTTGTACTAAAGAGTCTTGAAAACAAACGCATCTCAGGAAATGATTAAATTGCATAGAAAATGAGGATACTAGATTATCGTCTGCCACAGTCAGATTATTTTAAAAGGCAACCGAAAGCAGATCCGAAATCCAGATTGAATAACTCCCGCATGTCTGAGCCAGCAGTAGTAAATCCAGTGACATTTAAGTATAAATCAGCTGAAATGGAAATAAAATGCTGATCATGATCCAGTGAAATGGAACCTAAAATCTGCCAAACAAATATTAGATCAACAGTAAGAAGATTAGATAACTTTTTTTTTTTTTTACATCTTATATCTTCGCTGCCATCCCCTGTGCTTCAGCATGAACGTCTCAGAAAACGATGTGCACTGGAGATGAACAATGAACCCTGAATGTGCCGGTTAATGCAGGATGTGATTCTAAGCAGAACTCCGGGGCTAATTTGTGTATTTATCTCTGCCATCACTTCGCTGCAGAGAAGCATCTGAAGCATAAAGGTTTCAACATTTGCCACGCAGGGGAATATACTGAAGCTTTATTTAAATTTGAGACCGTGGACATGGAGGCATTTTGAACCCATTAAAAGCATTGGCTTTAGATGCTCACATTGCATCTGCTCACCCCGCTCTGCCACAGCTAATGAGTTCAATACTTTCAAACAATGCAATGTCCTTGCAAAGAATTACTATTGCAGCAAGTGTTTGCTAAGTGGGGGCCTTTAGCTTTTAATTACACATTATGCGCCAAGCCCACATACTGTATATTTTTTCTCTCTCCCTGCACTGCAGCAAGACCATGGAAAATAAAACAGACAAGAGGGGAAAAATTCAGTTTTGCTTAATAGCCATGCTTTAGATTTTTTATTTTACAGCTGATTTCACTGCCCTTGTCCAGTTGTAGCAGTCAATGTGTATTTTTTTTAAATGTCTCAAAGCCCCACTTACCGCAGTATGTGTGCAACATGCTTAATCGGAGCAGTGACACCTGATTTTACTTTTCATATTTCTTGAACAGATGACAGACGCTGCATTTCATTTATGTATTAAAAAGTGAAATAAGGGATAGTTAGAAACCCATCTATCTATTCATATATAGATACTCTGAACCACTTCATACAAAGAAATATACTCTTGTAACACAAAAATGCTTGAGCAGGCATGTCTTTCTCTTACGAAATTTAAGAAAATGGGTGCAAGTTTTCCCTAAGCAAATCTTTTCTTCCTCCAGAGGGCTGTGTATATAGAACCTAGCCTCATCAAATGTAAATATTTAACTGCTAAATTTGTGTTTAACGCTGATACATGGATATTGTAAGACCTATTGACAATTATCTAATGGAAGCAGAGATGTATAATAAAACTATTATATTTGTAATGAAATTCATGGTGACGACTACAAGTGTACACATTGCAAAAAGTCATCTGACAACAAGAGGTGGATAAATCACCCAGTATCTGCAAAGTTCTAGGGCATCGACCTGCTGCTCTGGCCAACACCCTTTCCTGCAGCACGACACACACACACACATGAACAAATCACTGTACACTTCAGCGTGAGCTTTAGTACACACTCACTCACGCATGCATAAAACAACCACACCAGCTGCCATACGCAATAAAGAACCATGAGGACCTACTCTGTTTTACACATCCGCAGGGGGTCAATAACTCATTAGAGCCAAGAGGAGGCTGAGGCAGCTGAGGCAGATGACGTGGTGGGAGGTCGGCCGTTCGGCTGTGTGTTGTTCACCTGCAGATATCAGCGTGTCATTGTGAGGTCAGGAGCAAGATTCATGATTTCATTATCAGCATTTCATATAACACACCAGGGGTGTTTCCAGGTTTTAGACTGGGTATAAGTTGGAATGGGCCTGCTTTATTTTCCTTGTGATCCTTACTTCTCACCCTATCACTACCTTCCTTAATCCCCTCATATTGCCTGTCATGAACTTGCATTTTCTTGCAGTGCCCCTTATTGAGGTTTCCTTGAGGTTTTAACAGATTTCTGCAAACCAGTGTCCTACTGAACTTTTTAAGACATTCATGCAGTAAAGTATTTATTTTTCTCTGTTGTTAACTGATCAGAAAGATATTACATCTGCCTTTATCTCATAATATAGTCTCAATCAATTAAAAAATCTGCATTTTTTTTCAATACACTGGAATACAACAACAATTGCCCCTTTGCTTCTTTTCTTAACAAGCCTTTGCTCATCTCCAGTGAAGGAGGACTCATTTGTTTAATCATCTCAATCACTGACCAAGGCCCGACTAAATATAGAAAACAGAAAACAAGCAGCAGTGTGGGCTGCATTATTGTACACAGTGGACAGTCGGTTACCGTCAGAGCATCAAGTGCAGAAAAATATAGCTGCGTGTGTGAGAGGCCAAACGGATATCTAAAGCTTATTTAGACAGTGCTTCTATGTTTGGGTTTGTTTTGGGTGCTTGCCTCTGTGTTACAGCGATGAATACCCTTAAGAACCTATTCACAAAATCCATCCTGTTACACAACCCAACAAATCCCAAAAGCTTCAGAGTTGGTCAAGTTTAACATGCGAGCAATTATTATTTGGGCAGACAGATCAAGGATTTGGATGTAATTTAGTTTTAACAACAAGTCTTTGCGACTTGTTCTCTTGTTTTTTTTTGTTTTTTTGTTTTTTTTTTAGATTATAGCATCGACCCCCTCAGCCTTAAACAACACTTGTGTCCAATGTGTTTTCTGTCAGAATATTGCTGAAATCACAACAGAAGGCGTTCAACCGTATTCCGGACATGTGCACTAATTACCTGATGCACGACCCTAATCCATAAACACATAAATGGAGAAATAATATAATCTGTACTGCTCTTTGTCAGTGCTATTCATCAGAAATCACCTTGGAGCTCAACCTTGGAAATCAGTGCTTTCATGAAATGTGTCAGTGCCTTGCAGCGTGTCATTCATCAGATAATAGAACGGCAAAGGTTTTTCTTTTGTGAAAGAACAGTGAAAGATTGGTGATGCAGTGATTTAGCTGAAATACAAAATCCAGTGTAACTGAAATAATAACAAAAACATACATACAATTTGTTTAACAAGCTGCTTTGCTAAAACTAACCAATAAAAGCAAAAAACTATGAATAAAACATCATGAAAAAGTTGGCCAAAGATCGGATTCTGGTTATTTTCCCTTGTTTGATAGGTCAAATACTAAAAATCTGTCTTCTCTGTCAGTAAATGCATCAGAATTGGGGGTTTATATAATTTTGCTTCTAGACATTAATAAAAATGGGTATGCAAGGTGTTTTGGTGAGTTTAGTTAGAAACCTATAAACATTGGATATTCATACTTTGATATATAATTGTGTATAGTCTTGTAATCCTTGTGTTTTCTTTTGATTTTAAAAATCATAACAACAGATTTAGTAAAAGAAACTAAAGCATGTAAAACTTCTAAAAATATCTGAATATAAAATCAGCTGATTTATTTTATTTAAATCAGCTAGCCAACCAGATTGTTGCTTGCCAAATGCAGTTCTAAAACTGCTTCATGTTTAAGAAGTGTGATGAGTAGCACTTTTGTATTATTAAAAAGTGTAAAGGGATAAATCATCTTAAGAAAATAGTTTAGGAAAGACAATGAGTTTGCAACAACAACAAATCGATGGGCAAACCTGTGCTTACTGCATTTATTTTATTTCAATTCTATTCAATTCAATCCAAAAGAATTCAAATCAGTTTATTTATATAATGTGAATTTAGAACACATGTCACAAATCAGTTTAAACGTTTCCATTCTAAGGAAACCTAGTAGATTGCTTTGAGCTTAGGCATGCAGAAATGATAAATTGTCTTGAGACATCAAGTTTACAGCAATTTGCAGTAAGACACAAATAGATGCAGACGAAACTGAAGAAAAAAAACTTAGTAGCAGCAGATGGATAAGGGAGTTGCTGGCACCACCACCAGCCTATGTCCCCTCCAGGAAGGTGTCTCTGCTAACATCAGTCCAGGTGTAACCTCTATGGAGACAGGAAAACTGAGAGAAAACGGAAACTTAACAGTTGAAATAACTGCAACTAAAGCGAATTGGAAAGTAGAGGAAGAAAGTAGCAGAGTGAGAAATGGTCAGAGTGTTCTCCAGCAACGTACTGTAAGCCTATATTAGCATATATAGTTATAAATAGCGTAAGATAGCCTAACTCTTTCAAGTTAGGCACACACACAGTGAAAGAAAACTCTTCAACTTCACTTCTTTTCTGATATCTTATTAAAATGACTTTAGAAGCCTTTTTAATTAGAATCGGAACAGTATTAGGTCAAATGTTGTAATACTTTTTCTATCGCACCCTTTGTAAATGTTGGCACACATTAAATCCAGGTGATGCCTAGAACAAAATCTGTAAATGTTCTTACTTTTTAAAGTACAGAAACAGCAGCTATCTTCAGTATAAAACAATTGCTCATGTGCTTTCAAACTCAGCAAGCATGCCTCTGTTTGGTGCCAACCTCTGGAATATTTAAATGCTCTGATGAATACATAGCCCCTGGGCCTGACTGCTCAAACTGAACACTGGGTGTGTGCTGACATGCACAGCATACACTAATGGGACTTCTGACAGTTCACTGCATTCAGCCTTCAAAAAAAATGAATAAAAAGCAACATGCTGCACTGTCCCAGAGTAGACCAGAAGCTGGGTGTGAATATAGTGTAAGCTGGCTGAAGATCTGGAGAGCAGGAGGCCAAAGGTTTGACTGCTGCAGGATTTAATGTGTCCATCAGCCAGACAGTAAAACTGTCAGATTGTCCCAGGGCAAAGCAGGGAGCTGCCTCCTGCTCATCTGCCTGCAAATTAAATAAGAGCAACAGCTGCAGCACACTTCTCACACCCCATATGAATGCCCATCCATTTTTGTAGTTTGTCTGTTTCCTTAGCCTTTTTATTAGGGACAGGATTGAAAGCACGGGTGCTGTCCATGGTGCTGAACAAAAAGGCATAACAATTTTGAGGTCTCAAAGCTCAGCCTGAATATACTCTAAAATTCAAACGCTAAGCCAGACGCTGAGGCTCCCCAGAAGCCACAGCTGTCTCCAGGCCTTTGGGAAACTGCCCCGCAGTTAGGTGAGACAATGTGTGCTTTCCATCGATTATAGTAATTTTGTAAAATGTCAGTGGATTGGTGTAGCCCAATGATGCTGACCTTTACAGCTACTCAGCAGTACAACAGAAAAACGCAGTTCATAAGACAATATTGATCGTCATTTGTTGCTGATATGGAACGAGCGCTCCTGCTCATTTTTCTTGTCAGAATTTCACATTTTTCCAGCGTCCTGTTTCCAAAGTTCTCCTGTCAGAAAAACAGGGTTTGTTGGCTTTTGTTTGTCTCTGTGTAATTTGTATCCCCTCAGCCCTCTGAGGATCAACTCATTTTCCAACACCAACCAGACACCTACACCACAACGTTGGATTCAGCTCCCCTTCTTACTTAGCAGACAGTTTCATTTAACTACATCCTTCAACAGTTAGATACTCTCGACAAGCTATTAATCTACCTGTCTTTCCCACAGCTCCCAGTTCCCCCATCATCATTGCATATTTAATTACCTTTAAATAAAACCCTATTACACGTTCCTATACTCCAGAGAACCATTCCTGCTTGTGGTTCAAAAGCCATCACTCTTTACAGTCAGTAAGTAAAGTGCAAAAGTCCTAAACAACTTTATTATTAACGGAGGGAAGGCCAAATAAATTAATGGACATGTTCATTTTGAATCTTTTTTACTCAAACTACTCAACCCCCTAGACCATTTACATTTGCAGTAGGCAAGAAAAACATTACAACCAAAGTTTTACTGTAAGAAATAAATTCAAATTAAATGATTTATACCATGACTGCAGATTTATTATGAAATCAGAGTTCTTTTTTAGTAAGTCTACTTCAGTCTCTATTGATTTAGACTTTTTCCATCAATTTATAAAGCATTGAAATTCCTCCGTGTTGTGTGCTCTTGTTCAACCAAAGGTCAGAGTGAACTGAACAGGCAAACTGGGAAAGTATCCGGCTGTTTGGAGATAGATGGGGAGATGATGTTAGTTTAGTGGGTATGACTGGCATCAGATGGGGGGGGAAGTCTGTAAATCCTTATTGTTTCCATATTATTTTCATTCATCCTGATGATAAAAAAATATAAATATGTTAGAAATACATATTTCAAAAAGAAAAAAAAAGACATTGTAAGGTTCAGGTTGAAATATGAAGAAATTGGGCAAAGAAACCACGTTGGTTCAAATCAAACAGGAGATACCGCCTACTTGGTCCACGGTCACGCATGAAACAAGTCCCCCATGCACACGATGAGCCACACAAGCCAAGCTGAGGAATTTCTGGGTGCAGAAAAGGATAGCTTCTCTCTCTCTCTCTCTCTCTCTCTCTGTCTCTCTCTCTCTGTCTCTCTCTCTCTGTCTCTCTCTCTCTCTCTCTCTCTCTCTCTCTCTCTCTCTCTCTCTCTCTGCATCCGATTTTTTCCACTCATCTCTCTCCTCTGCTGTGTGCTAAGAGTAGAGGGGAGGCAAGGAGAGGAGGGGGGGAAGAAGAAGAAGAAGAAGAAGAAGAAGGAAGGTGGTCTTGCAGTCGACGACAGGAATGAAAAGAACATGAGTTTGCTGACGACAAGCTGCGACGAGAGGGGAGAAAACCTTTTTTTGCACATCATGATCGGTACAGAAGGCACAGATGAGCGCTCTCTGCTCAGAGTCCGTCGCTTCAATTGTTTAACTTGTTGATGCAACGTTACCGCACAGTTTTCCAAATTTTTTTTTTTATTTTGGGGGGGGGGGGGGGTT
>JAVLVB010000079.1:1015500-1035231 GCA_032876305.1 Orestias chungarensis | reverse complement strand
TTTAAACTTGGATTTAGTATCAAACCGAGAGAAAAAGAAATACATCCTGGTTATTGTTTGGATGGAAGATTTGGGAATCTAATTGATATTCTGCTGCAAAGAGTGAGGCTTCCTTAGCAGAACAGTTAAACTGAGATTGGATAGGTTGAGTTGAATAAAATGATTGCTTTTTTTTTCTTCTACACTGAGGTTCTCTGTGTCTGCTTTTTTCCCCTCCCTCTCCTGCAGATGCGATCTATCTGTGAGCGGTAGCGCTGTGCGACAAGAGAAGGGTCGTTTTTTTTTTCTTCTCCGAAACGCCACAGGTCAGCATGGCAGCAGGTGTAGCAGCATGGCTTCCCTTCGCGAGAGCGGCAGCTATCGGGTGGATGCCCGTGGCGAGCACCCCGATGCCCGTCCCTCCCCAGGACAAGAGGAAAACCCAGGACGGGTTTATCATTCTCAACGTGAGCGGCACCAGGTTCCAGACGTGGCGTACCACGCTGGAGAGGTACCCGGACACCTTGCTGGGGAGTACCGAGAGAGATTTCTTCTTCCACGAGGAGACCAGCGAGTACTTCTTCGACCGAGACCCGGATATCTTCCGGCACATCCTAAATTTCTACCGCACGGGCAAGCTGCACTATTCGCGCCAGGAGTGCATCTCCGCGTACGACGAGGAGCTCGCCTTCTTCGGCATCATCCCGGAGATTATCGGGGACTGCTGCTACGAGGAGTACAAGGACCGGCGGCGCGAGAACGCCGAGCGCCTGCAGGACAACGAGGAGTCCGAGAAGAGCGGCGAAGTGGCGCCGGTCAACCTGACGCACCGGGAGTACCTGTGGCGCGCCTTCGAGAACCCGCACACGAGCACGCTGGCGCTGGTCTTCTACTACGTGACGGGCTTCTTCATCGCGGTGTCGGTGATGGCCAACGTGGTGGAGACGGTGCCGTGCGGCATGCTGGCCAACAGGTCAAAGGAGCTGTCGTGCGGGGAGCGCTACGCGCTCGCCTTCTTCTGCCTGGACACTGCGTGCGTCATGATCTTTACTGTCGAGTACCTGCTGCGCCTGATCGCCGCTCCCAGCCGCTGTAAGTTCATGAAGAGCGTGATGAGCGTGATCGACGTGGTGGCGATCATGCCTTACTACATCGGCCTGGTCATGACGGACAACGACCAGGTGAGCGGAGCGTTCGTCACGCTGCGCGTCTTCCGCGTCTTTCGGATTTTCAAGTTTTCCCGGCACTCGGCGGGGCTGCGCATCCTGGGCTACACACTGAAGAGCTGCGCCTCTGAGCTGGGCTTCCTGCTCTTCTCGCTCACCATGGCCATCATCATATTCGCCACGGTCATGTTTTACGCGGAGAAGGGCTCCACGGCGACCAAGTTCACCAGCATCCCCGCGGCCTTTTGGTACACCATCGTCACCATGACAACGCTGGGGTAGGTGCACGCGCAAGTGTCGGAGAGCCTCAGACCTGCTGCAGGATTGCTTACATCCAATGTCTTTATGTACAGTAGGGCATACTAACACACAAGCCGGTTTGTCTTTTAGCTTTTGGATACATACTCATCAATTAGTGCAATTAAAGGATTTTACATAACATCAAGAAAATTCTGAACAACCCCCAACATGATGCTTTCATTGGAAAAAACTATCTCTTATATCAGTGGCTAATGCAGCTTTGTTGTAACACAGACTGCAACAGGAGATCTTTCCTGCCCATAGCCATCACAATCTATAATAACTCCTTAACTAAACGAGTTAACACTTTAATTTCCCTTTGGGATAAATAAAGTATCTTTCATTAATTGATTGATTAAACACAGTTTATCAGTGCAGAGTGAAACAGAGCCTTAGTCCGGCTTCAGGCTAACGGCTAATGATGTGTGAAACAATTTTAATAATGTATGTTTCAGTTCCTTGTTTTTGCCACTTTTATAATTTCTTGTTTTCATTTTGCCGTGCCACAGCTTCAACAGATCACGTCCGGGCCACAGAAAAGTGTGCAAACTTTTTTGTTGTTGTGCTTATCAGTAGTCTTTCCTGCTTCCATTGAAACCAGTTTAACCATGTCATACGTTTGGCTTTACGTTTATATGGAAAACTTTAGCGTCATAAGTCAGACAGAACTATTTAAAAACACAGTGCACGACACCAGTGGCATTTCAACAATCACTGGGAGTCCACATAAGCAACAGAGAACCTTGTTGAGGCTTAACTGACTCTTTGAAACTCTTTTATTCTCTTTCCTTTGGGGGCTCTCAAGGTCGTGACTGCCTGAGCAGAAAGCCATATCTCTCCTTATAAACCCTGCCACTGTTTATGTAATAAGGATAAAGATGTCATGAATTGGACAGTCATATCTTTTTTACTTCATTTTACATCTTACAGGAAAGACAAATGGCTCAGCTAAAAATATCCAATTCCATAATCTATGAATTTATTTTTAGGCTGTTTTGATGATATTGTAAACATTTTAAAAGTCTAATATCCCTGTTAATTCTGGTATGTATTCCCAAGACTTTTCCCCTTATAAGGCTGCAACTGATTCTGTAGACACCCCTGTTGATTTGAAACGCTGCCGCAGGTGTGCACTAGGGCACATTAAAAAGTCCTTGAGCTGTTCCCAGCCACTCAGAGCGCTGCTAGCGAATCCGCCGCACACGCCAGTCAGGCTGAACCCATCATAGCGCTGAAGGTCAACCATTGTCCGTGTCCGTTTCAAGGGTCTTCTGTGGATCGCTTGTAAAGTTTCCACCATTGAACGGTTCAAGGTCCCTGTGAAAAATGTTACTAATAATAATGTTAGAAAAAAATGGCTCATGAAAAGAATGTGCACCTCATAGCCTAACTGATGACAACAGCGCTGAATTCACAGATCTAAGTGAGGATGGCACGGCAGGGGATCACAACGAAGACAAAGTTTTGGGTTATAAAGAGCAATTACAGAACCTGCACTCCTCTCCTCTCTCTGCACCCAGCCGTTCATTCATCCTCTCTCAGCTCATCTTCCTTTCAGCGAGGTACGGTAAATATTTGAATGCTAATTTCATGCCCGTGCACAATGTCAGCGGCAGCTGTGTGCTGATGTAGCATAAAATAATTAAATACCGTTAAGACGATTAAATCACATTAATTTGTATTGATGAGAACACTCGAGTGCTCAGATCTTCGGTGCTGAAATGATATTAATAATACAGCTATTGGTCTATTATCCTTATCATGCAGCACATGAGTGAGATATCTTCTCCAGGAAGCTGAGAACATTCACCGGTTGATTTTTTTCCTCTAACAAAATCCAAGAGAAATTGTGATTATACCATTGCAGATGTTTGAAAAATATCTGCAAGACACACACACACACACTCGCGCATCCCACACTCAAGTCACTGAAATTCTATTTAACTCATGTTGCTGCCGTCACATAAACTAGGTTTTTGTTGAAATAATGTGTCTATTCTAAAGCCCTCGCATCGCAAATCAAACATGCAAAACAAATTATCAGGAGTTACGTGCATTTTTCTTCACACACAGTATTTAAGACTGTCTCGGGATTTGAACAAGCGTCTGTTTTAAGGACATGTAGTGTAAATTACCCCGAAAGTGAAAAGGTTTTGCTGGTGTTTTTCTGTTTTAATACAAATCCCTGTACCTTTCCCTATTTTTCGGTTTGCACACCTGCATTGACGCAGCTCCACTTCTCTCTCAGTTCTGCAGGAAGAGTGCTATTATTCAAGGTGGTCTCTGTCTCACCAGCTTCTTCCTGTTCGCTCTCATTATGTGGGTGACACTGAGTTAGTAGAAGGACTGTCCTCTTAATGGCACATACAAATCTCTCCACTGCTCTCACTCAATACCAGTCAGACTACAACTCACCCTCCTAAATGACCAGTGAGCACATAATTAGTAATATGCACGGCCGGCCGTCTCCGGCTCAGTGTTGTGCTGGACATAGCCTCCATTTAGATTCAAAGCACAGATGAAAGATGAGTTGTGGAAGAGGCTACATTATTTATCTTTGGGGAGGGGAGGGAGCAGCAAAGATATTCAATGGGGTTCGGCTCAGAGTTCTGCTTTTGTGCTGCTCGAGATGGATTTGAAAAAGATGTTTTGTGTGCTGTAACAAAACTGAGATGTCCTTGGTAATGGGGACGTCTCTGTCACTCCATTGTGAGCCGTGACAGCCAGCTGACAGATCTGCAACATGAACTCAAGCTTTCCAGTGGTGCAGGATGCTGCATAGTGGACCACCGTTTGAGCAGCCTCAATAATTGGAAAACTAAACCCACACAGTTACATTCCAATACATACAATGTTTTCAGTGGGATTTACAAACTTTTATTTCAGTAAATTAAGATCAAAACACAAATTTCAGTTTCTCAGAATTTTTTTTATTTGAATACTTAATAAATATCAGCCTATGGAACATGATTTACATCCACTGTCAGCATTCATTCAGCCCCTCATCATGGCTCCTTTTGCATGAGTTACTGCATCACTGCAGCGCGGCACACACGTGTCGCAGTCTGTGGCTTTACTGAGGTGTTAAGGAAACCAAAGTTACTTTAATAGCAACTTTAAGCTGATCTAATGGCTACTTCCTGTGTGATTTATATCATTAGTTTGACAATGCTGCATAGATTCGCTTTGGGCTGTATATCACTGTGATTGCATGCTCATTAAAGAAGGTATTGGTCTTTTCTGTAATTTGGAAGGCAATGTGTCCTGCTGCAAAATTGAATTAGCATCTTGTCAACAGAGGGAAGCCTGTAGTTTAATTGAGCATACCTTTGGACTTCAGAAAAAGAAGAAAAACAACAGTATACCAGCAAGAACCGATCAAATGGCTTCCCAGGTATTCACTGAGCATAGAAACTCTACCCCGGTCTCAGAAAACTTGAATCAAATACCTCTCCATTTAGCTCAAAAGATGACTTTGAATGGACTTTGCTCTACAGTCTTCTTTAGACTGTGGTCATCCATGTTGCTTGTGCAGCTTTTCCAAATACACTTTTCCCTTTCACTCAAATTTCTACTAATCTGCAGTCAGTTTTTTCCTAACACTGTCTTTTTGTGTCTTACAATCCTTTTGGAGGGTTTGCAATCTTTTCCATGAGTATTTAGGTCATACCATTAAGTGATTTTATTTATCATACCTAACCTTCTGCAATCATTAACAAAAATATTTTATTGTAACACATCTACTGTGTCTTTAAAACATATATCCCATTAGATGTTTTAGCCCTTTGTTTCATTTGCCAGTCAATCATAAACACGTTTTTTTCCCCCACAAAAAAAGTGTACATAGCAACTGTACACTTTAAAAAAAATTATTACAACAAATAAAAATGTGTAACATAAAATAAGTGACTGCTTAAATATTCACCCACCTTAAGGATACTAATTCAACAGAGGTCCAGTCAATTGCTGCAAGTAGTCACACAATAATTGGAATGAAAAAAACAGGTGTGCAGTGAGTGTGTCTCAAATTAATGTTGTAGACACCTTTGCCTATTAATTACAAATTCCATGGTTAATCACCATTCCCGGCTTCCATTAATGCAATATTGCATGAAGACAATGGAAAATTTCTGGCAAATAATAAAAAAGAAAGTCTATTGAAAAGTACAAGTCAGGGAGGGAATACTAAGAAATCTCTAAGGCTCAGTGCCTCTATCTATCTATCTATCTATCTATCTATCTATCTATCTATCTATCTATCTATCTATCTATCTATCTATCTATCTATCTATCTATCTATCTATCTATCTATCTATCTATCTATCTATCTATCTATCTATCTATCTATCTATGTATTAAAAAGTAGAGATAAGCAACCAAGACATACACATAAGGAGTTGCAAGCTTGAGACTGGAGGAACCTGCAAAAAGCAACTGTTGCTGGGTTCTTTACTGGTCTAAGAGTGGCAAGAGAAAGTCAAGAAAAAGTCATTACAAGGCGTGACTAGCGCTGGACAGAATACACGCATGAGCTTCCATGATAAGCTGGAAGAAATATTGTGGACTATTTGTTCATCAGACAAGATGGAAAACACTACACCTCCCCACAAAGACACTATCATTGTTGTGAAGCATATTGGTGGCTGCATCATGCTGTGGGTGATGAAGGTAAACTTAGTGAAAAGGACAAATTGTTTTCTATCTGCAAGAAAACTACGGTTACGGAGAGCATTTATTTTCCCGTGAGACGAAGACCTGACACATCCAGGTCTGCAACACAGAAATGGTTTAAGGACAAAAAGGTGGGTGTACTGGAGTAGCGTAGTCAAATACCAGACCTCAAGCCGAAAAATGTTTTACAACTTGACTTGAAAAGATTTCACACACAACCTGACAGAGTTGTTTCCTTGTGAAACTGCTCAAGTTCAAAAAAGTGTCCAGCTGGGCAATCTTAATTGAAACCTACGACACAGAATGGCTGATTGTAACCAGACATCAAATAAATACTGACCCGAAGGGGGTAAATATTTATGCACTCACTAAATATGAAACATAGGTTGTAACTGAGATTATTTATCTTTCACTATACAATTAAACATTATGTTTAATTTAAATTTTAAAGAAAGCTTAATTATGTTTGTTATGATTGATTTATAAAAACAATAAAAACGGTTAAACACCCATTGGATGTGAATATTTTTCATATTCTCTGTATTAAACAGCTTACATTTTTTACAAGAAATTCTAGAAATTAAGTACGTTTTCAAGGATTTTTGAATTTACTTAGATGCACCAGTGTCATACAGCCTGTAGTTCTAAGTTCATTGTCTGTATAAAAAGTACTAGATTGGGTGAACATGTTGCCTTCTGCTCAAGCAAGCAAAGGAAATTGGGTGTTTTGGTGCTTTGTTTGAATCCAGGATGCAGAAAAACATTTACCAAATAGCTATTTAGACTTATACAAATGAGTTGGTCTTTTTAATTTAGCTGGAAGTAAGTTGTCTAAAGACTATCAGGGCCGCCAGTGACTGAAACCTGCACTCAAAGGCAGAGCGTTTTATTGTTTTCTGAACACTCTTCAGGCCAGCATGGTTATCATGATGCATTTCCCACTATGTATATTTTCAATTTCCTATTTCTACCACCCCATGGAATGCATTCTCTCCTCCGTTGATGGCCCATTGATTGTGCCTAAGCAGACATGCAGACATTGGATTAGGAGAGCTGGGGGCTCCTGTTCTGAGGCACTTGGCAGGCAGCCTGAATGAAAAAGGAAGGGTGTCGGGAGACCAGTGGAGAATCAATAGCGCTGTGCAGCTGCATGTCATGCCTCTGTGTATCTTCTGCTCTATGCCACCAAACATAGGACAAGACCCACTTATCCCACCCTATTTATCGAGCCTAATCTCCGCGGCTGCTTTTGGATACCCAACAAAGAGCAATGTGCCTCTGTCGAAACGGATCTGCGCAAATTTTCAAGCAACGCTTCACTAGGTGCAGAATAGAAGATTTCTATCTGTGGTGCTTTGCTTTGCGGCTCCTTTGAAAAGCTGTGCTAAAGCATCATCATCGTGACGTGGTTTAATACTGCCTGTTTGGATTGTATTATAAACACATCAGAGTTTATTAAGCTGGGATCAGATGTTGTGCTGTTTTCATGCTCTTATTTTCTTTGAATGATCCAATGCGGTCAGGGTGAATTAGCTGCAGAGGGAGTTTTCGGTGCTTCAGATCTTTTTAAGTGATTTAAGGTGTAATGGAGTGCATTGCTGAGAGCAGCTGTGAAAACGGTGGAAGTCAAGCGCAACCCACAAGGGAGGAGGACTGGGAGGACAGGGTTTATTCTGGAACGTCGGCACGCTTGCTCCTCTGGAACCACACATCGCCGCTGATAGACAAGAGAGGTCTCAGCTTCTGACAAGAACATGTTTGTTTCAAACACACAAACACAGACAGACACTGACACGGTTTATATACTTCTCTCCATCCAACATCTGCTTACTCGGAAAACAGGGAAATCTCAGTAACAGACATTGACAATGCCCTGTTATTTTTTAATGAAGTTTGTTTTATACTTTTTAAAATTACAGATCATCACTGTGAATAACTTTGTTTATTTAATTTAAAAGTAGAGCATTGAAGCTATAGCGAAATTTAAACTGTGCTACCATAATAATACATTACCTGCACTGGTTCACATCCTTTCATTATCAATTAATTCTCATAATAATTTTTACCTTTTAATGATCTATTTGAATTTTTTTTTTTTTTTACCACGAGATAATGAACCAATAAGCTGCTTCAATGGATGCTGAAAACAAAATCTTGGTGTTCAGCCTTAAATTACTTGTAGGTTTTCTCTAATCCACACGAAAACTCATTCATCACTACTAACATTTGGATAAAGGCCTCTTTACAAGTTGCAGAGACACCACACACACCACAAATGCATACGGCATAATTCATGTAGGATATTTGGCAAGTGGTTGGTTTCGTGGCACGAATCAGACATTTAACAAAGTAGTTTTTATTCAAAATTGTTGAGGTTTGTCTGACTATGGTTGCCTGGTCAAACCAGTTTGTGTATTAGACTTTGGTCCTGGTGGAAAGATCTAGCTGTTCGATGTTTAGTTTATAGTGTTTTTTGTTAATTCAATCCAATTTGTGCCGTTTGTCAACAAAAAAGACTTCACCCACCATACTTGTAAATCAGCCGTGCGAGGTCTGAACGTTTGATCTTGACTAGAAATATTTTTTTGCCATTTTAGCCAAATTTTTGTCTCTTTAAACAATGGGAAAAATACTAAAAATAATCTTAACTTTCTTTAATCTAATGGTGTTTTGTGTTGGTTGATTACATCTTGGACATGGTTGGATATTAAAGCAGGAACTAGAGATGCTGGTGCTTTGCAGAAGATGAACAGAGTGATGAAGTAGGTAAACTTTCAAATAATTCTTATTTGCATGGAAACTGAGTATGCAATTTGTATGTTACTGCATGATATAAGTATTTGCTGCAATAGAAAGATGAAACTTGCTCTTTGGTAAAGACATAACCATTTACAATTACGGAAGTCAGATGTTTTATGTAGTTGAAATCTGGTTTGCACCAATATCTGCAGAGATTATGGTTACCTCAGGTAAGGTCTTTTTCACATCTTCTGGGTTTCAAAGCTGTCTCTTGGTTACAAGACGTTTCAGTTCCCTCCAAATGTTTCAAGTTGAGTTCAGGTTTGGAGCTTAACTATCATACAAAAGAAGATTCCATCCATCCTATCCTCAATAAAAAAACATCACAATTCTATTAAATTTATATGCTTTGCGTTACGATTCAATTCAATATCAATTTGATTCTGCATTAAATTAGATACTGCAATACTGTAATTGTAGTTTTACATAGTTTGGAGTATCTAATAGCCATGGTGTACCTAATAGCCATGGTACCTACAATACTTTAACAATGTATATGTTGACATTTTTAAGTTTTTTAATAAAATATTAAAAATAAGACGGTAGCACAATAATACTTGTTTTCGATATGCAGTACAAAAGTTAAAACATAACTGCTGTATTGAAATTTAATTAAAGTGTATGTATACTTAAAAGTTTCTCCTTTCCTAATTGAGACTGAGATAATTCACATGATTTTCTTTTTTAGACATATTTTTGGGCATATTTGAACAATACACTAGGTGCTCAAGTAGCTCATCAAACTAAGTGCTATCCAGCCCACTATCGGAAAGACTACAAAATGTAGTGGGTGAAACTCTCGACTATAGGACATTCCCAGGTGAACTTTACAGAGGTCAGTAGTTGAGAATTTCCACTGTCCACTCACAAATCAGTTTTTGCGACAACACACTAGGGGCCGCACAGGAAACTGGTAACCTAGAAACAGTGTTCACTAGAACATCATTTTACCTGAGCTTCCTTCAAGAACCCTGTTGCAAGAACGCAAAGCGTGACTGCTGCAGTCCTTGTTACACTGAACTGTGTATGTTTGCTACTCTGCTGGATGAGAAACGGATCTAGCCACCCAACCCGTTTACCTCAACAATGAAAGCTCAACTTAGTGTAGATGCGTGCAGGATTTCCAGATTTCCATGCAAGATGTCGTACTAATGGTAGTATCTCACACTGGTTTCTCTTTTCTAATAATTGTGCGAATAATTGCTGCTTTCTTACTAAGCTGGTTGTTTATTTTACTGTAGCCCATACCAGCCTTTTGTAGGTTTGCAGTTATAACCCATAAGGTCTTAAAACAACCTTTTAGTCCTCACTTCTTTGTGGTTATACTGCGCTTACTGGTGTGAATTAGGTTTTGGCTGAGGGTAGGATTAGAAATAGACAGGCTAGCTAAAAGGACTAGAAAAATACAAACTTTTTCTGGATTTGAGGGATTCCTCAAAATTATCATTGTTCTGCGCCTAAACTTGTGGGATTTGTTTTATTAAATGTGTTTGTTGTATATTAACTTCCCTGTAAATATAACAATTCTAACAAATGATCAAATTTGCAATGCTTTGGATGAATGCATGTAAACTTTTGACTTCAGGAGCCAGATCCAGATGTGTTTAGATTACACACCATCCACATTTCACCAGAACACCACCCCACTGCAATAAAATGAGATTAGGCAGATGTTTGTTTGAGATTAAGATGGTATGCTATCTTTCAAGGGATATCGTCTTAGATATACAGCAGTTACATGCAGTAGCCTTACCAGTCACTATATTATCTGCAGAAAGCAGCAACTTGAACTTCCTCAGAGTTACCTCTAACAGAGTAGCGCTAACTGCTGCTCAGGCTGGGGATGTCTTCAATGCGTATCATTTTCATCTTAAAGGAAACTCCATCTTAGAATTTTGATACATGAATTATCCATTGTTCTTATATTTTATCTTGTGTTAGAAAAGCAATTGTGTAACATGTACTCTATGATGATAAAAACAAGAAAAACTGATAAAATCTTAATGGGTTTTTTAAAGGAATCAGTGTGAAATCCATTTTCACCCTGCCTTATTTTTCCATGTGATGAGTTACTTCTATAGAATTCCTAACATAGACAGGCCGGAGGTTCGTTCCTGTACTGTGAAACAATAATTGAATGTAACTAAAAAAATAAAAAAATAAAACATTATATGTAAATCTGATCAAATCTGAACTGCTTGTCTTTCCAGCCAAACCAACCATACACCGACTGACTCCATCAAAGGCATCAATAAACTTGGGTGCCATGATTGATAACCAGCTGATTTTCAAAGATGATGTTGTCTCCGTTTCTCGATCGTGTTGCTTCACATTAGTAAATTTATTTTAAAAAGATCCAGCCTTACCTAGCCCGACATGCTAATCAGCTCCTGGTGCAGTCTATGATTAACACCCGTCTTGACTATTGCAACACACTCCTGGCTGGTCTTCCAGTCTATACAGTAAAACCTTTACAAATGATCCAGCTCGCGGCAGCATGTCTGGTTTTAAATCAGCCTAAAAAGTCTTCTGTCACCCCTCTGTTAATTGAGCTTCACTGGTTACTCCTGGCTGCCCGCATCAAATTTAAGTCACTGATGTTACATTATAAAGTACTTAAGGGTACGGCTCCCGTCTACTTGAATCCTCTTGCAAAGGCTTATTTCACAACGTGATCGCTCCAGTCATTTTTGGATTGTCGTCCACCTACACCACGCTCAAGACAATCCAGACTGTTTTATTGTATTTTTCCAAGATGGTGGAATTACCTACCAAGCACTGCAAGAACAGCAGCGTCCCTGTCTATCTTCAAGAAACTCTTGAAGACCGAGCTCTTCAAAGAGCATCTCCCACCCTAACTCTTACCTATACCTCTATACCCCCTTTACTACTCTCTTGGTACTTCCCTCTATCTTTTTAGTGTCACCACTGACATGGGAAAAGCTTAGAGAGCACTGCGATGGCAATGTACCATTTCAAATATGTTGAATTATGTTTATATACAGATACACCCAGACCCAAAGAAAAATATGAACATGCATTCTTTGATAACTGTTTTACTATGAAGCTCACACCTGTGAAACACTCATTTTAAAACAAGCCTTTTCTTGATTGCCAAGCTGTGGGTTTCCTTGGACTTGGGCCATACCTTCACTGACTGTTATTAAACACAGCTCAATCCGGCAAGAAAACTGTGACCATTACTTCTGTGGGTCCTTATACTTTTTAACAGCATACTTAGATACATACATACTTACTGCCTAGGCGAACGTGTTAAAATCAACGGTAAGTAATGTAATCAAACGTTTGCAAGAAATTAAAGAGGTTCTAATTGGTTTTAATTCTGAACCCACACATTTTTCTTCTACACCTTAAAAAAACTCTGCTGCTTATTTCCATTTACTCTGAATTCAGGGAATAGGCACCATATTTATCACACCTCCCACAGTGCATTACTGTTTATAAAGGGACAATAAAACACTGCAGTTCCAATGCCACTTTTAATTAACGTACAATTTTTATAGTCTAGATATCATATAAAAAGAAGCAATCACCTGTCGTGGCACTCAATAAGTGGATTGTCCTGCACTGCAACAAACATGTCTGCACATTGTACTCATCAGAAGCCAAATTTATCGCCGTGTCGTCTGTGCTGCAGCCCCACCCACAGAATCCAACTGGAAAGGCTTAGCAAGAGGGGCTCCATAAACCTATCCGGATAGGATTTATAAGGCACAGGAAGCAAGGTTAACACACACAAGGGTCACTGTAGGGCCCATAAACCATCAGAAGTATAACCATTATCATGCTTGTCAGTTTTGACACCTCAGCCTCACGGCGTTCGAAGCGAGCACACAATGCAAAGCCCCGACGTGGTGGTTCGGCATGGTGCAGTGTTGCATTTTGAAGTCCAAACTCTTCAACACATATCAAATCTAATTGAAATGTACAGGAACAATCTGGAGGGCCTTTGACTGTTTCTGTACCCAAGAGATAACAAATGCATTCATGATTTAGTCCTCATGTGATTGGATAAGTTAGCATGCCTCTGGCAGAAGAGGCAGAGGATTTTCACTCCTTTCTTTTTTTTCCTTTCTTTTTATTTTTGCGCAGAGCACGACAGTCAGTGAGAACATTTGGTGCATTTGAGTGTGGAGTGAGATGGGTGTTATTTTCATGTTCAGAGGAATACATTACACCAGTTGGCATTGTGTGTATTATCCACATTATGAAAATCTTTACACTATTATGAGAGATGTGACGAACTGTGGTGTTAAACACAAGTGGTTAATGTGAGATGCCTGGGCTGCCATTCGCCAGTGCCCACCCCCTGCCTATTTTTCTTCCTTTAGAAACCAGGTGTTTTATTGTGGAGGAGGGAGGGAATGCTAATGCAAGGCTGCTAAAATGATCCTGAAGTGACAGGTAACTTAATGAGAGGAACCAGTCACAGAAATGTGTTCCGTATGCGCTTCTTTTCTGCCCATTTGAATGACTGCAAAAACTGAGGAGAGCGAGCAACAGAATCAGGAAAACGTCGTCAGAGGAGATTAAGATCATTGTTAAAGATGTAATCAGGGAGAGACAGAGAACAATTTTTTTTTCTAAATAGAAAAAAGAGAGCCAATGCAAAAAAAATTTCTATTCTCTTTTATAGCAGTAAAAGTTTCACACAAGCAGCCATGGATTTAAAACAGTATTACGGAAGTGTGGAAGCTGAATTATTAAACTTTTATGGAGAGCCATATGTTAGAAGGTTTACTACATATAGCTTTAAATATTTTTGTGCAGAATCTTTAAACAAAGAACTGACTTACTGAAGGGGAGAATAAGAGGCTTCAGCCCAAGACACAACGGTTTTGTCCGACACTCAGGTACGATTTTTCCCTGACACTTTGGATCAGTCTATATGGCCCGACTTATTACATAATCTAATATTCACATGAGGGAATGATGATCTGTGAGTAAATATAAAACTATCCCAGCTGCTTAAACAAGCTCTTTTTCTTTTTTGTATATCTTCTTTTGTTTGATAGATCTGACCTCCTACCATGGCAACACCACAATAGTTCTGGATTATTCTAATTTGATCGTTTTAGTCCCCAAAAGAAATCTGCCTTATTTTGCCGCTGTGTTGGTCTTTCCTTTTGATTAATGTTATTACTTTCAAGTTGCTGCATAGTCTGACTAAAACAGATGTATTTCACAATTCGCTCTAATATGGTCTGAGTGCTGCATATGTTACATCACTACAGTACAACAACGTGGTGTGGAAGAGTTTTCATTTATTTTCAACGGCGGTACATGGGGAACACTCCACAAGATGTCCGGCGCTAGTCACAAAACGTGCTCTAGCCTCCTTTTTCCCAGAATGCAACACACAGGTACACCTTCCTCGTCGCAGTAACCTGGCAGTTTCTTGGCTTAAACACCCTTGTTCTGCCCCCTACTGGCGAACAACCTACAGGGCGCTACACATATAGCATCCAACATGATTTTTCACATCAGATCAGATGCTGAATAGCCTCCCCAGTTTTAAGTAGTTTTATGCATTGCATTGTGTGCTAGTGTAGTGCAGCTTTTAAAGCATGATGATTTAGCTTGCTATTTAGCTATAGTTTGTACAAAACTTTAATATATCTACTTGTAGATATTGAAACAGCTACTTTCAGCCTTTCTCTCAAGGAATTTGCTAGAAATTCTTACCCCTTTTAATGCTCGTATGAGCTATACCAGGTTACTGCAGGATTGGAAAAAGTCTTAAATTTAACAATCCTATTCTAAGATCTTAAAAAGTCTCTATTATGTCTAGATTAAATTATGCTATATACATTTAGGCTTTAGTTTAGGACTACTTTTTAAAAATCTGATTAGATCACAAAAAAGAAAAGTAACAAATGGGACTATGGAGTTTATTATTCTCGATTTATTTTGAGTAACAGTGATGCCACACTTTTATAAAACTTAAAAACCTGATTCAAATTAGTTCATTTTAGCTCCACGTGACTCTTTGGCCAGATTAAGTTGGGATGAAGCTACCTTTTTTCAAATCAGAACTTTATCCGCAGAGTGAGTTTGTCTGAACCAACTTGGGGACCAGCAGCAGGAATAAAATTCACATTCAGCATATTTGGTTGTTTGCTAATCAATCACTAATTACTGTTATTAATGATTTCCTGGATAGCAGGGAATCATTAGATTTTGTAGAGTCAAAACATGGGGGAGCAAAATCAGACGTTTGTTAGTGTTATTCCGCAGTTTGCAAGTAGCTTGAGACCTGAATTGAATACATCCTGCGTCGCTTAAGGTGGCACCATGTTGGAGCCTAGTTGCCTAACTTTTTAGATTAAGACGGATTCTTCGTTTACTCATAGGCAGGGCTTTGTGTGGATGATTTTTTTCACTGGTACTGGAAAGTTGTTATGATGCACAATCATAGGGACAAGGTGGTATCTCATCTGGGAGTAGCTCGGTAACATTGTAGATCAGTTGAAATTGGAGGCAGAGCAGGAGCAAAGATTATACAAATTTATTGGGTAATATGACATAATTCACAAACAAGTTGGATCCAAGTCCCAACAATGACCCAGCAAGACTATTGGGAATGAAGCAATATGTGTTTAGGTGAAATATGGCTGGAGAACCATTCGCCTGACGCTTTCTGGCACTCTTCCTGACTATATGAGCATACACTAAATTTATTTTAAGCAAATGTTAAGGATTCATACATCTCCAAAGCAAGCCTTTCTCTTTTATTAATCTTGTTTTCCTTTGCTGAGATAAAAAAAAATCTGTATTTATTGGCAACTTGTGACAATGGTAACTGTAAGAAAGTGATAAAAGAAACCTGAAGAAGTCCTGCATGATTCCTTTGATGCTATAGACTGGGTTGGGCTGCAGTGCCCAAAGTTCAGGTAGACATCTATACCCAAAAACCAACCCTTGATCACCAGTAAGCTAAAGGAACTGCTACACAAGAAAAAGAGAGCCTTCTAAGATGAGGACCATGAAGTATTGAAGAATATACAGAAGCAGTGCAAAATCAAAATTAGAGACAGGAAGGAGATGTAGAGGAAGAAACAGAGAAAGAGAAATACCTACAGTGGAAAAAATACCAGAGATGTGTGGTTATAGAAGAAGAATAACACTGTCTTCAAAAGGAACTTTAGATGTTTGGACAGAACCAATTAATTGAACCCATTCTGCAAAAGATTCAGTTCAGGAACAAGCTTAGCATCTTGCTCTCCTGCCCCAAATCAAACATAAGTTCCACACCAATTTGATCCCCATCTTTTCTGTCACACCTCATATGTTTTATCTTCCACCTCAGCCATGTACAAGTTTGTTTCTAACTAAAACAGTAGATGCTGCTTTTCCCTTTAACCCCCCCCCAATTGTGTCTGTCCAGTAAAGAGGCAGCTGGAGAGACTGAACCACAACAAGGCTTTAGATTATGTCAGGCTCAGTAACCTTAGGGCCCGTGCAGAGCTCTGTTGGATCGTGCAGCCCCTTTTCAACCTTAGGTTGACCCAAAAGAAGTTTCCGTTTTTGTCGAAGATATCCCGCCTTGTAATAGTACCAACAAAAACTTACCAATCCGTCATCAGCAAGTATAGATTTGTTGCCCTGACATTCCACAGTATGAAGGTCCTGAATATACTTGTATTGGCTCACCAGACTAAAGAAACATATTAGGACCTCCTCCAGCTTACTTATTGTCTCTGAGTTGAAGAAACAAATATACACCTGCTTCAACAAACCCACTGTCATCTGGACAAAGCATGCAGCATGTGAGGATCATTGTTGCTGTTGTTTTGTTTTTTTGCAACAAGGTGCTGGATATCTTCTATTGTATAGATATGATGTGGATTTCTTGTTCCATCGTCTAGCATTATCAGAGCAAACAACTCAAGACAACCCTGAGCAACCTTTCATGAACCTGCATTACAGCAACAGAATGTCTGCAGTCAGAGGTTTCTGTTGTTGTAATTGTTGTGATACTGGAGATCGATCCAGCCCTCTGCCATCAGTATCTACAGCAACTCTGAAGAAATCTGTATGAGTTACAAAGAAAATTCAAGTACCCTGTGAGATTGGTAAAGTAGTAGTATTTATCATTCTTCGACAAAATAAAAAATAAATTTCATATATGAAGGAAGTGAGGTATTAAGGATCATCTTGGTCTTAAAGAAACTTCAACTTAATCAAACCTGAATGAGTATGGTTTAAAAGAAATACTTACAGGTTGGCCAATTCTTAGCATGCAGGCAGGTACTTTGGTACTAAAACATTCCTGGAATATAAAGGCATTGCTCAGAACTGAGACAGTAATCAGCTGCTTTCATTTCAACATTCCTAGGGCTAGGTTTTAGCATTAGCTAGCTTTCAGGGTAAAATTTGCGTCAAACAAGAAAAAAAAAATACAATCAAAAACCTCGTCTGAAATAGGTTACACAAGCATTTCACAATGTTTAATAATCATCTTGCATAAATGATAAGCCAGATTTGACGGTTCAACAGAGCACATGCAGTAGCACAAGCAACACACGCAGATGCAGCTGAAGGAAGAAAAAATTAGCGTTTTGAATAATAAAACGCCACATTATACAGAGAGGCTCAAACAAGTCACGACTCATCATTTTTATTTTTATTTGGATACAAACATTCAAGACTGACAGATAATCTCAGCTGGTAGTTGTTTTTGCGGTCAATCAACCCTGAGCTGAAAAACAGATAACGGTCAGCAGGTAGGTTGATGTGGGGTTTCTGTGTATGTGAACTGACTCTAAAAGCAGCCATGCATCACTGTTTACGGTCAGATTGATAAATAATCTATATATAGCAAGGACAAAATGTCCGTCCTGCCGTATGATTCAATTTCTTTGACAAGACGTCTTAAAGGCAGCACCGGTAGCGCTTATTTCACACATGGGGAAATTATCATTAATTGACTTTGTTATTATGCAGAGGAACAGTCCTTGCATGTTTTCTAAAATATGGCATCACTGGTTTTCCCACTGCTCAGCACTTCTTTTTATCTACTTCTTTGTATTGCGAGCAATCCTGAAGATTAATGGAATTTTCCAGAACAAGATTAAAGTTACTCTAAATGAATGCAGAATCACTGCATTAGGGACTGAGGAGATATGTGAGAAAACACATCACCTCGATTTCATTGTTGTTAGAAAGCATTTGCTCTGCCTGGCTCCACTTTCATTCAATCTAGCAAGCTGGAAACCCTGACCCAGCTCTGAGTGAATGAATGAAAAGGGGAAATATTGCCTATTATGTGACTGTGTCCTGTCTTCAAAGCTGATGTGTTGTAAAAAGAAATCCGATGCAGAATGTACGCCACGAGATCAGTGGATCTAACACTGCCAGTGATGTATCCAAGCCCAACAGCTATCAGCTCCTCTGCTGCGACTTGGCCTTATTTACATACTCAGCATTTACATACAGATGAAAATAGCTCGTCTGGTCATGGAGATTGGTATGCAGGCTAACATAATGCCTCATCATCACTTTGTTCAAAAGTAAAAAAGGGTTTCTAAATACATTCTCTTTATGCTAGAGTGTTCTTAGCACTCAATATAGTTATCATGTCAGTATCAATAAATATGTGTTCTTCACAGATATGGATACGTGACCAGGAGATGCACTCATGGCCTCTGCATAATGAATTTGGGTTTCTACCTGACTCCCAATGAGAGCAGGGCCATGATTTATCATTTCAGAGCTTTTATTACAAATGTGTTGATATTTAAAGAGTAAACATAGCACGGTAGGCTCTGTGATTTATGAGCTGAATATCTTTTGAATATATTTGCTGTTTTTGTGAATGTTTTCTAAATGCATACATATTTATATGGGATACATTTTAAAGGTAGGGTATTAAATAGAATAGAGTATATTGTGTGAAGTCCATAACCACACAAGCTGTTCCAATTAATTAAAACACAAGCATGACATAGTAAACAAAGTATTTTGATTTTAATAAAAACAGGGTTCCTCTACATTTTTCATGTCCAACTGCCTGACTCAAGTTATTGGATTATTTTAAAGTATGAATACAAAAGGTTCAGAATTAAATTAGCTCCTGCTAAACCCAGTAGGAGGGAAGGAAGAAAGGAAGTCAGGAAGTTTGAAATAAGGGTATAAATGCAGGAAGCATAAACAAAAGGGTAAAAACTAAATAAAAGATCGAAAGACGAAGCAAGGTCAGCAAGAAGCCAGGACAGAGAAATATAACAAATGAAGGATAAACAAAATGGTTGTAAAGGAATAGAGAAAAAAGAACAAAAGAACTGATGCACTAGAGGTAAAGTAAAATAGAACGAAAGAAATTAGGTAGAAAGGAAGGAAATATTAAAATTATGATAAATATGATGTATGAGAAGACCAAAAGAACAATAAACCAAAGGTAGGAAGGTTGAAAAAATGAGAGAATGGACAAAATCCCCCCAAAAATTGGGAAAGGACAAACTAATTCAATTGTTATTTAATAATGAACTATAAGGGAACTTAAAATGTAGTTGCAAAGAGACAAGTTATGGAACATTGGCAGATATAACAGGATAAACACTGAGGAGTAAGTAGAGGACTAACAGTAGAAACAGGAGATGAAATCAGGTGATTGGGAACATCTATGGAAGGGAATGGACTCAATTAACACAAAACAACATTGGATAGATAGACAGACAGAGACAGACAGACAGACAGACAGACAGACAGACAGACAGACAGACAGACAGACAGACAGACAGACAGACAGACAGACAGACAGACAGACAGACAGACAGACAGACAGACAGACAGA
>JAVLVB010000079.1:996820-1015400 GCA_032876305.1 Orestias chungarensis | reverse complement strand
AGACAGACAGACAGACAGACAGACAGACAGACAGACAGACAGACAGACAGACAGACAGACAGACAGACAGACAGACAGACAGACAGACAGACAGACAGACAGACAGACAGACAGATAGATAGATAGATAGATAGATAGATAGATAGATAGATAGATAGATAGATAGATAGATAGATAGATAGATAGATAGATAGATATATAGATAGATAGATAGATAAAGATGAATTTCAGGTTGTGAAATTAAAATTAACTATAACACTATAATAGCAAAGATTTAATGTTACAGAAACTTAACAAAGCCATCATAGAATTAAAAAAGTAGCAAAGGAAGTTGGTTAGAAGATAAGTAGAGCATCACAGAGGCTTTCAGGGGTAAAAATAAAATACGTAAATAATTTAACACCTAAAGTATAATGTGTCTCACTGTAAAACTACAATGAGTTGGGTGTATTGATAATTTAGAGTACACCACTTTCTTTAAATATTAAGAGAATATATAGAAAATGAGAAATGTCACTCCACACAAGAAAAAGGCAATAGAACATGCTTTAGTACAATGTCTTTTTTAAAAGGAGGGTCATTTATATATAAGCGAAGCATGCTGTACTGTATTCAGTATGCTCTTGTATATGTTACAATAGCATGATTCTTTAGGAACAAAATAGAAACACTCTCCTAGCCTTACTACTGTACAGATATTTTAACAGCAGGAAATATTTGCTGCCTTGAAATGAAAAACAAGGTACAGTTTCAATTAAATTACTAAACAAAAGAAAATCTTTTGCAGGTTTCAGTGAGAATATCAGTAAAGAAAATCTTTTTTAAATTTTTTTTTACTGAAAACACCTTATGTTTTTTAATTGGCTCTCTCTCTTTTTTTAAGAAGGTGAACTGAAGTCTAATTAAAACAGAAATGAAAATGCACCTCATTTACAAACAATTTACCTCCTTAGCTGCTTCATGATTGCCAAAGCTTTTATTTTACAATATTCCTTTTTAAACTGTCTTGGGACATGCTTTTGATTAATAACCGTATGATATTTATCAAAACATTTTTGTCTCCACAACCTAAACTGAACTTTACTTTGATTATATTTGTTAACTTAATAAGTCGGCAGCTGTCCACTGATCCTTCCAACATTAAAAACACACTCAACAACACCTTTACAAGAGTTGGAGTGATTCAAGTCTTGACCTATTTATTAGTTCATCACTTACTAATAAAAAAAATTTTTTTTTACTAGGAAATATTAACTTTTATTTTTGTGTACATTTTTTATTCCACATTAGTCCAGGAACTAATAATAGGCTAACCTTTTTATATACCAATAACTACATATCAACAAGCGTTATGTTTTTCGTTGGAGGTTTAAAGTAACAGTCTACAATTAAATAATTTAATTGGTCTAAACAATTAGCTTCGTTTCTTATCTCCAAACATTTTACATACGCTTGCATTAAAGTGTTCAGAAAACATCACTAAAGGCAACCTTAATGAGAAAATTTTTAATGATTCTTAAACATCCCTCCAACAAAGCAGCACCCGGTTTAGTCCAGTGAAGTTTTCCAGCAGTGCTCCTGGTCTCAGTACTGAACCACGCCCCTTTTTGAACAAGGACAGAGAAGCCATTTCCTCATGTAACTCAAGAGCAGGTTGAGTTATTTTTAATGGAAGGGGGAGGGGTTACATCACTACATGATTAAAAATGCAACTTTTTACTAACAGAAAATTGAAAATAACAAAAGAAAATCATAGAGTTGTTTATGTAACATTTTTTATTATTATTTTAAAAAGATGTGATTTTCTGGCCACAGACTGTGTAGAAAAGTTTGTTGTACTTTTTACCCCTTTAAACTTACCTGTTACAAATTAAATAGAGCTCCTTGTAAGGTAGTTGAATAGAAGATTAAATACATTGTTTTTACTCTGTTTTTAGTACTCAACCACATTTCGAAGACTTTTGATTTTTTAAAAGTCTTTTCTGGTTTGCTACTTCGCGATTATGACTAACCCCTTTTTTATTACGTCAGCAGCCTTAAAAAGATTCCACGGAAAAGAATAGGAATTGCCATGTACTTGTTTAAACTATAATTGTCCAAGGTTTACTGTACCATCAGCAACGTAATTACCAGCTCCATACAGCTCCTGCGGTCATGAACTTGTTGCGTTTGTTTCACACTAATCAACACACCAAATTCAAGCAGTGTTCGTTTTCATGTCAGGCCATAACATTTTCAAAGCTTACTATGCCCTCTTGAACATTACACTATCACAACAATGGTAAGTAATGAGTGCCGGATGACGGGGATACAGTTGCCTTTTTTATTTTTTAGATGTCAGTGTCATTACCCTGAACTAGTGATCATTAAACCACTCTTATCTGAGCCCGCTTGTCTGCCTCAGTACTTCAAAGGGCATCTTTGCAGCATAAATATGTGTGTGAAAATTTCAGCCACTTAGGCTGAATTTAGGATGTTGGAAAGCTGTAAATGATTTGAAGATTTTTAGTTAGGGTTTTGGTAGATTTGAGCATTGTTCATCTTAATTTAACCTTACGAAACTGGTTAGACCATTTAAATGAGGTTTCTGGGTCTTACTAAGAAAGTAATTTCTTTGTAACAAAAACATTTATTTCAGAATGCAGTCTAAGGAGTGCCTTTACTGTGGCACTCCGGGACACTTAATCGCTAAGTGTCCCTCCTGTAGGAAGGAGAAGCTCCTAGAGGGTCCGTCTGTGTACGCGAGGCCACAGACGGACCAGACTACTTCATCCAGTCAGCCTCGTCTTCTCCTTCCTGCCACACTCACTCATAATCAGCGCAAAAACCAACTCTCAGTACTCATTGATTCCGGATGTGAGCAGTCTCTACTAGGACAATCACTAATAGAACAGCTTCAGATTCCCGTCCTTCCTCTCGAGAACCCTCTTTGTGTTTCAGCTCTGGATGGTCGCTCTCTGCCTCAGGTCACCTACATCACACATCCCCTGGAAATCAACATCTCTCATAAGTCCCTCGCCGCTGGCATCATTACGTCCTCCTTGTCTCCCCTGGGTGCGTGCTTCTTCTTCGTCTCTAAGAAGGATGGTTCGCTCCGCCCTGCATTGGTTATAGGGGTTTAAACAATATAAACATTTAAAGTAAATACCCATTGCCACTCATCACCGCCGCCTTCGAGTCCCTACATCAAGCCACGTGTTCACAAAATTGGATCTCCACAACGCTACCACCTCGTCCGCATACGCCAAGGAAATGAGTGGAAGACAGCCTTCAAGTCCCCCATTGGCACTTCCAGTACATGGTCATGCCGTTCGGCCTCTGCAATGCCCCATCTGTTTTTCAGTCATTAATAAACAATGTTCTCCGTGATTTATTAAACATTTTCGTTTTCGTGTATCTTGATGACATTTAGATTTTCTCTTGAGACCTAACAGAACACAAGAAACATGTCCTCCAAGTCCTTCTGTGCCTTCTCCAGAACCGCCTCTTTGTCAAAGCTGAAAAATGTGAATTCCATAAACCTTCCATAGCATTCCTGGGTTACATTTTCGAGGGCGGGCAGATCAGAGCAGGCCTCACCAAAGTTCTCGCCGTTACCGATTGGCCCGTACCCCACACCAGAAGACAAGTCCAACGTTTCCTAGGATTCGCCAACTTTTATCGAAGATTCATCAAGATCTACAGCCAGACCGCAGCACCATTAACCACACTCACCTCAACCAAACACCCTGAAGCTGACTAAGCTCAAAACCCTGTTCGCTCAAGCCCCAGTCCTTGTCCAACCAGACTCAACGCACCAGTTCATCCTTGAGGTCGACGCCTCTGATCTGGGGGTTGGAGCTGTCCTCTCCCAAAGATCAGAGGAGGACAACAAACTTCATCCTTGCGCCTTCTTCTCCCGTCGACTACCCCCCGCTGAACACAATTACGATGTGGGGGACCGTAGTTATTGGCCATAAAATTGGCCCTAGAAGAGTGGCGACACTGGCTGGAAGGTGCTAACTATCTTGTGCTGGTCTGGACCGATCACCGTAATTTAGAGTACATCAGGTCCGCCAAACGCCTCAACCCAAGACAGTCTTGCTGGTTCTGTTCTTTTCTCGCTTTAACCTATCAATCTCTTACAGACCCGGTTCAAAAACATTAAACCTGACGCCCTCTCCTGACAGTTTTAACATGATGACCCATCCTCAAAACCAAACCCCATCATCCCTCCGGACTGTGTGGTCGGTTCGATTACCTGGGAGATCGATGGCATTGTCCAGAACGGCCTCCGCCAAGATCCAGATCCACGTACTCCACCACAGAAAACCACGTATGTTCCCTCCATGTCTGTTCTTGTGTTCTTCAGTGGTTCCACAATTCTCGTTTGTTTTATCACCTCGGGTTCCAGTCGGACCATAGCCCAGATCTCTCGCCGTTTCTGGTGGCCCAGTCTTCACTAAGATGTACTCCAGTTCGTTCAAGCCTGTCCCACCTGTTCCCATAATAAATCCGGCACCAAACCTCCCTCTGGTCTGCTCCAACCCCTCGAGATCCCTCACTGGCCCTGGTCTCACATCGCCATCGACTTCGTTACCAGCTTACTCCCGTCACAAGGTATGAGCACCATAATTGACAGATTCTCCAAGGCATGCCACCTCGTCTCTCTCTGCAAACTGCCCTCTGCTTTCCAGACAGCCTGTCTCCTGGTTCAGCACGTTTTCCGCCTCCAGGGCATCCCCGCTAACATCCTGTCTGACCGTGGCCCCCAGTTTGTTTCCCAAGTATGGAAAAATTTCTGTGCTGCACTGGGGGCCAAGACTAGTCTGACTTCCGGCTACCATCCCCAGTCTAAGTCAGACAGAACGGCTTAACCAGGAGGTCTAGGCTGCTCTCCGGTGTCTCACTACCACTAATCAGGCCGACTGGAACCAACATCTCCCTTGGATTGAGTATGCTCATAACTCCCATGTCTCTGCAGCCACTCGTCTCTCCCTGACATCTCCCTGGGTTATTGACCACCACTGTTCCCCGCAGATGAGAGGGATATCTCGGTGGCCTCCGTTCACCACCACCTTCGCCGAGCCCGCAAGATCTGAAAAGACACAATTTCAGCTCTTCAACGAACCGCAGCCACCAACAAGAAGTACGCTGACCGGAGGCGCATTCCAGCTCCCACCTATAGCCCCGTTCAGCAAGTTTGGTAATCGGCCTGAGATATCCCCCTCAAGTCAGTTTCCAGAAAGCTCTCCCCTTGTTACATCAACCCTTATCCGTCATAAGTCCTTCCACAGTCCGTCTCCATCTTCCAGCCAGCCTCAAAGTTCATCCCACCTTCCATGTGTCCCAAATAAAACCCGTTCAGACCAGTATATTGTGCCCTCTAGCCGACACCCCTCCACCCGCCCGTGTCATTGATGGGTACCCAGCCTACGATGTCCGGAGGATCGTGGCTTCCCATCGACGAGGTTGGGGACACCAGTAACTCGTCGACTGCGAGGGCTATGGTCCCATGGAGCGTAGCTGGGTGCCCCGCTCGTTTATCTTAGATCCGTAGTCTCATCAGAGATTTTGAGGCCTCTTCTTTTCGTCTGGACCGCCAAGTGCCGGTCTTTTAGGGGGGGTACTGTCATAGTGAGACTTTTCAGCCCTTTCACAGGTTGTCCACGAAGGGACGCCAGAGCACCATCCGGATGGAGCAGTTCCTCACCTGGGCTCCTGTCCAGGTGATCCTTGTTGGGGCTGATTGAGCTGAGCTGCTTTTAAGGAGCAGGGATCCAGCTACTCGTCGCTTGAGTGTTTGTTATTCCTGGGAACGTTTACCTGTTCTCAGCGCCAGCTTTCACGTTTCTAGTCTTTGTATTTTTTTCTAGTCGTTTTTTTTTTTTTTTTTTTTTGGTTTTTCTTTGTAACTTTGTTTCACCCGTGCCACCAGTAATTCCCTTTTGTGTTCGTCTCTTCAGGTTTAATTTCAATTACGCTCTTACTCTCTCCGTCAAGATCTCCTGGACTCTCACCACTCTGGTTCCTGCTCAACGTGCTCAGCTCAATCTGACCGCTCAAGCCATACACCATCCGCCATGCACCCCGCTGGACAACAAACACCTGGACTCTACCAACAAACACTAAGCTCAGTTTCAACTCACCTTCGCACAACTTTCAACAACGCACCTTCTCCGTCTCACCTCCAGAAGTCTCCGGTCCCCCGTGTCGCTGTCACAGTTTCCTGGATTCCCCTTCCGTTCCTCGCCGTGACCATTGCTTCCTGCTTCAAGACACATCCATTAAATTCAATAAACTTTGTTATTATTGTACTCCTGAGAGACCTCTGTTTTTGTGGGTCAGATACCTGGAAAACATGACAGATATGTAAAGAAAGTCATAGAAATATACAAATATTTTTGTGTCACATGAGGTCAATATACTTTCATGATTTAAAAATCTGGCATACTCAATTTCAAGCCAGTACAATGTAATTGCAAATTTAAAAAGTTAAGAATAAAACTGTGTGGCTAAGTAGAGCTTACTAATGAAAGCCGACTTTAATTATTTACTCAGAAAAAAAAGTTTTTTATGTAATGATTTAACCGACAACATAAAAAAGATTAAAACAAAATAAAGGACAACATGGAAAACAAAATCAAAAAATAAATAAACTTGTAATTCAAGGACACTTAGTAAATAGGCAGAAAACCTGCATAAAAAATGCTCCTGCCAGCAAGTTGCTATGTGTTGCTTACAGCCCCCATATAGTGTTGATAAGGTGTTTCCGTATATTTTACTACACCTTTAGCTATAGTTTTTAAACCTTAAGTCAGTACTGCCTGTTTCCCTTGGGCATACATTTAAAATAATAAAGGGACCCATTGTTTCCACTCATTTTTCAAAAAAAAAAAAAAGAGAACCTGTCAAATTATTAACAAGGCAACAGAACACACCTTTACTGTCAGAAATCTAGTTAGACAAGTAAGGCTGAAGTCAGACCTGGTTTTATTTTTACACCACAGACAAGGAGGAAAATGGTAAAGAAATGTTAGAATCTCCCAAGATTATTTCAGAAAAACGTTGAGTAGAATAACTTAAAGACGAAAGCTTTTCTTTTGTACTTAACTAAGGGAAATAGAACAGCTATGATGAGCTTCAGATTTTTTTTTTGCAAACAAACCTTACAGGTGAGCCTTGTTTCAGCACAAAATACTACCTAATATACTGTAACATAAAAACATGTGGTTCCCTTTACATGAAAGCTAAATATGGTTTGTGGTTGAGTGTTTCTGCATGGTAATGGTAAAAGATTTGGCACATCAACACACTTTACTTTCTTCCATGGCGATGTGCATCTCCAAACCTAAGCCAAACAGAAACACTGTGGGAGGGGGATTTAAAAGAAGAACATTAGAAAGGACTCTTTGAAGCATACAAAGCAGATTGTGTATGTTGTTATATATGCTCCAGCATCGCATAGCGTTTGGGAAGATGCTGCCTTATTGCAAAAATGGGGTTGTACATTAGTGTTAGTAACTGTAGCATTTTAATTTAATTAAAATAAAGATTGGATTTTTTTTTTAAATGAGAGATTATGTCAGTAAACATGTATGTTATTCTATATTGGAATAAATACAAATTCTGTACACAGTTTAAAATAAGATCTTGGAGGAAAAGGTTTAGTTCATAAGTCTGCAGATGCGGGACTCTAACAGCAGAATCATATGATATTATGATATCCTTCCTCATTAGGGTTTCCTTCTGTGAAGCTGGGGAGAGAAATGCCACCCCATACCATTACAAGCCTCCATTTGCATCGGCAGAGAGGAGTTTGCGAGTATTTCCATTAGCTCAATCTACATACTCAACTCACAACTGCATCTCCAAGTATGAGAATCTTTAAGGAGAAACAAACAGACTTTATTGCCAAAACGCTTTGTCATAACAAATCAAAAATTAAATAAATATCTTATTGTTTTTTTAAATTGCTTCATTTATTTAAATAGTTTGAATTTACCCTGGCTCCGTAATGTTTCTCTATCTCTTTTGTTTGTACTACTGTGTGAACCGATTATGTCTCCCAGGCACATAGGGCAGCATGGCAAACACAATCTCTTGACACAGTGCCAGGTTTTGTAGTGTGAATATCACTTCCCTTGACATTTGTCTCTTTATCAAGAACAGCCCTCAGCCAACGCGGCAACATCTGTGATCAGCTGAGATTTGGAGATTACAGCGAATAGCATTCATCAGTCTGCTGTGTGAACAAAGCAGGCATGCAAAATAAAAAAAAATAAAAAAATCAGGAGACTCTCGTAACTTGTTTCCCTCAGATGCTTCTCCCAAGCAGTAATAAATCATCGCTGCAAATGAAGTTTGCTCTGTAATGGTCACTTAATTGCTGTCTTGCATCTACTGAGGTTGTTAAAATCAATATAAACCTTCATGTTCTGGAGGTAAACACAGCAAGCGTTGAGCTTGTCATCAATTTCACAGAGAACAATAATGTCAGCTTCATTAAAAAATAAAACTTTGTTTGCTGGCCTCCGTTTTACCTGAACATAAACAAACTTATGAATATTCATTTAGCCAGTTTTTAAACTGAGCACAAGTTGTTTTTTTATATGTTTTATTTGTTGTTGCAGTTGAGGAATAGCTCACAACTCTATGTGACAAAGCGTCACACGACTGATTTGCATTAAAAAATAGACACCTTCCAAATTTATTCAAGTTTGGACTCTTAGTTGAGCCACCCATACAGGTCCCTGTTAACCCAGTTTCATTGTTGAGTCTTTGCCACAGGCTCCATATATCATTAGTTTTCTGTATGCAGTGTGAGTGATAAGAGGCCGTGTCCCATTTCAGTTTAGGTATAAAGAGCTTCCTCATGTCTGCCTGGCAGGGAGGTCCTGCTGAGATGAGGGATGTCAGTCTGTCACCCTGACGCATGGCAGCTGTTTCCTGCCTGGCTCAGCATCTATAAATAGCTAAATATATCACCTAATGTAGGACATTTGGTCAAACTAAAACTAAACAGGACATCTGCTCGAGGATATATCTCTCTCGTTCACCTTAAAATAATTCCTTGTGTATGAAGAATCTTAACTTTGTCATTTAACTATCTCGTCCCTGTCTCTTATAGATTGATAGACACTTGGAGAGAAGGTGCTTTATAAGTCATAAATTTACGTCAAGTTCACGTCTTTCCCAAAATATACTTTTTTTGGACTGGATCTTACATAAGCAAACAAATGTTTTCAAACCAAAAGAAATAAACAGTTTGAAAATATCATTCTTCATGTGAACAATGTATAATTTATGTGGTTTTACAACTGAGTGACTCCAACACATTTTTTAATTAAATTAAATTTTGGTAATTAATATTTCCATATTATCCATCAAAATTAACTTTGAATGCAAAAGCTTCAAGCAAACATCAATACTTCCCATTTTCGCAATTTAAGAACAGTGGAGCTGAAATATTCAGACATTAATATTTAATTTTGTTTCCATTGTTTTGTTTTGTTATATTTCTTTTGAGATTAAACAAAATTAGCATAAATCTGCCAGTGCTTTATTAACACCACTGCAAACATAAATCAGCACTTTTCAGTATCAGTATTCAGTGCAATGAATCATCAGAAAAGAAAATGGTTAAGATGTTTTTACAAATATTTTTCTACAAACAGTAAATTAGATTAATTAACATGACGGGTTGAAAGCTGTGACAATCAGTCTCTATTTGTTGTATGAATTTCAGCCTAATTTTGTATCCCAATAAGATTTACTATTGTATCTACCTCCAGGTTACTGTATAAAGTGCCATCAGGAGACTTTGTTAATAACTTCCCCTCTGGCTTTTAATCTAGTCATTTGTCTCAAGAACAAAAATAGTTACAAACGTAAAGGGAACAAGAAAAACACTTACCAGGTATTTTTGTATTTTGGTGTTATGGTACCGTTAATTTACAATGGAGGATTGTTTTTCTGTTTGCACCCTTAAATTTCCTCCTTTTCTTTTGCTGAAGTTTTCAACTCTCTAATAGGAGTATCACTCAGATATTTCTAAGGAATAACTACAATAATCCACAGTTATTGAAGATCCACCTACAATGTAAGCATTTGACCCCAGAATTTACCTTCCCTACCTTATTTTATTTTATACAACATGTGATGGCAGTTTACAACAAAGTTTGTATACACAAAAAAATGTAAGCTGATTCGAAAAATAGAAATAGACATATTAGAAACTTCATGGAAGCCCAGGTGTTCAACCTTGCAGCAATCCAACCTACTGAGTAACCATGTGGAAGCAGTGAAAATAAATGAGTTACCTTTAACAAGAGGAAGCCTCAGCAGAACCGATATCCAGAACCTGAAACAACATGAAAGACCATCTGCTGGGAGTAACTGGGGATATGAATGAAAAGACAGACATGCAAAAACACAGAGGCTTAATAATCAGGTGGGTACATAGCGGTTAGTATTTGAATAAAAGTTGAATACATTTTATTTTCAAACCTTCTGAAAATGTGATTATGACTAGTACGGATTTTAAATTTGAATTTGAGAAGAAGAGAGGACAGTTCCAATTGTGAATGCAACCCATTGTTGTACAGCCACACTAGTGATTGTTTCCACAGCAGTTATTGAAACTGAATTATAAAGAGGGAGTTTGTAATAATAAGTTATTTTACAATTAAAGCTTCTGTAAAGTATGAGATAACTACCTGCAGTGGAAATGCAAAAGTAAATTTTTCTGCCGATGAATATGTGTGTATATCAGATTATAACTCAAGCTACATTTATGTATATATATATAGTGAGCGAGCGGGCGGTTTGTCGGAGTTGAGTGGGTGTCCGGGCACCTTTTAGCGGGCGCGCTTACCTGCTATTTGTGCTCAAACGCTTGCAGTTGTTGCTCCTTCAGGTGGCTCTGTGCCCGCGGACCTGGTGGCACAGAGATCACGCCATAAGGCCCACCCATTGGCTTGGTGGCAATTTTATGAGTATGAGTAGAGAACTTATGCCTGGTATCGGACCGATACCCGATACCAATGTCGGTATCGGTGCATATATATATATATATATATATATATATATAGTAGAAGATATTGCCATACATCTTCAATATATTCTATATATAGAAGCTATTGCCATAAAAATAAAGATTTTAGCCTTTTTTACTGTAAAATTTCATGTCTTGGACAGACCAGCTAGACCACAGAACAAATCCCTTTTCCACTTAGGTCCTATGCATCCTAATGTGCAACAACATCCTGTGTGAAAATACACACAGAGGGAGGTGGCATTGAAGTTGATTGCTTGCTGGTTTGATTCTGAGGTTGTTTCAGCAGGAAATCGGTGTGAGCTATCCAATTCCATCTCCGTACGCACAGCTACACATGAAGCCGACGCCTAACAGAGACATATAAGGTCCAGTTGGAAAAATCCAATTAACATTTATATATATATATTTACCTAAATAAATTAGCTATTTAAAAAAGAATGGATCTAATGAACAAAGCTTCAAAGATAAACAAGTAAATATATTTATAAAACAGTTGAAACAGAAACTAACGCTGAAGTGGATTTTAAAGCTTTGGTAGATAGTGATGCACAATGGCTTCGAAGTGGACAGAGATCTGGATTTACTGTATAGTGTTGCTGTAAATAACATTCTATTATGATTTACCTACACTGTTTGTAGTGATGATAGATTTCAAAATACCGTTCAAACAGCAAAAGTAACATTTACTTACTACCAGCTACATGCGTTATTTAGTTAAATTAATTTAATAATCTCTGTCACTAAGTATAGTGAACAATTACATCTTTTACAGGATGTTAAACACTATGTATATATATATATATATGTATATATATATATATATATATGTATATATATATATATATATATATATATATATACACATATATATATATAAATATTTATACATTCATTTCAAGGCTTTAAAAACCTTTTGAAAGAGACCTTTTGACTTTACCAAATATCTGGCTTCTTTAGAATATGTACAAGGACACATATTTAAATATTAGCAGATATATACGTATGTACATACATATACATACACCGTTGGTCCTGAATACTGTGTGCAGATGATGAATCTGTATAAGCAGATTGAGGTTGTGCATAACTTTATATCTTAACCTAACTGATTCAAATGTATGTAGACTTTGTTCTACGTAACCGGTAAAGCAGTAAGACAGCAGTGTTTTCCTGCTGTGTTACCTGTGATACCCCCATGGTGTCAGGGTGGGTATGCAGCAGACCAGACCGTTTGAGACTCGAGACTTTTACTCCCATGTTCTGTAATAGGGGTTTGATTGTAAATGAATATTTCTGTTAATGCTGCTTGCAGAGATAAATTGTTACTCACCTGAGTGCAATAGAAATTATTTTAAATGTAAAATCTTACATATTTTAGGGTGTTTAATTAGCATCTAGAAAGTAAAACTAAATATATATTTTTTTAATACATAAACTACCTTTTTTTCTTTTGTTTGTTTGTTTTTTTGCTTTAAGGAAATTCTTATTATTCGCCTTGGAAAAAAATACAAATGTTATGATTTTTAATAAATTGAATTGTTTTTAAGAACCTTTATTTATTAAAATCCCATCTTCCTGTTGCCCTTATAAAACATACTAAAGCACTAGGTCTACTTCCCATTTTTAATTGATTCAAAATAGGAAATGAAGGAATCCATGGCATTCTATTAAAGTGAATGTTTTAAAATTAAAAGTACTATTATGTTTTAGAAAATACATGTTAAGTTTGCTTTCACAGACCGACAAATTTGAGTTGAGTGTAAGCATCTTAAATTTTAAAGTGGAGATGACCAAAAGCAATCTAGATACAATTCGAGAAATCACTGTTTAAATTAGCACAGCACTGGTAACTTCAAATTAGGCTGCAACTTTGAACTAAGCCAAAACTTTTGTTAAGCTAATACTTGCATAAGGTGCTTAAACTTGGCACAAGGTTCAACCGATGTTTGAAATTGACATATTACTTCTTGGGGGTTTTTTGTGCTAATGCATTGCTTGAAAAAGAAGGTTTACACTTTCATACCATCGGTACAAGTAATAGTGGACAGAGCTTTATTGCACTATACTTTTTACTTTTATTTCTGCCTCAAGCACAATACATGTTCCTAGGCTAGGTTAGATGCACAAACAGAAAGGCAGGTGTAGGTAAGGTTTCCAGTTGAAAAGCAAAAAGAAACAAAAGTATTGTTTACCATCTACTGGTTGGATATAGCTGGTTTGAAATGTTACTTAATATTTTATAAAAGATTACTGGCTTTAAGGTTGTATATATATTTGTCTCTCTGGTATCCTAGTATAGCTTTAGCTCACATCTTGAGATTTCTTTCTGGTTTATCTTCCTCCAGGTGTCTGACACAGGGGTAACTCAATTGCTTAAGATTTTCATTTCAACAAGGGGATTTTTTCCCCTTTCCTTCTGAGGTTTTAGCAGAAAAAAACATGAAGTGTAGATTATTATTTGTATTTCACTCCCGCAGCCAATTGTCTGTAATCCTAGTGAAGGAGCTTAGGTGTTGGCCTAATCTTTACACAGTGGACAATGAAAAATGGAATCCGCCTCATTTTGAATTCGACCAATAGGCAAAGAAAAACAAGCGGGCTGGGCAGATAAACAGCTGTCCAGACAAATAGCAGTAATAACCCCTGGCACCACAATCAATTCCAGACCAAGGTTGGTTCCATTTACTTTTACTTGAAAACTCAGTTTTAAACCCATGCAAAATCTTGTGACAGACGTCCCTAATAGATCTGCTTATTAACCATGGCACCATATTCGACAGGGCTGTTTTTTGTCCTCTGGGACGGGGGCCACAGGAACATCTTTGGATATGTAGTGTAACGTTGGCCCAACATCTAATGTGACATACAATTACCTCAAAGTATCAGGTTGGTGGTGCATTGAAAAAAAATCAATCTTGCGTGGAACTTGTTAAATTAAATTTTTCTATAATTCTGTGTACAACATGGCGGTGACAGAAAATAAGCTATGCAGACGTTGTTCCAACTCCCATCGTCTTCCCCAAGAAACTGCATCCATCAAAGTTAATGGGCTGTAATCATCACCACAAATACTGTGTCATACATCCCACTGCTCGCTGTGGAGTATTCAACTCCAAGTCAATGGGATGTAAAGAGTGACAAGCCTGAGGAACACGGTTTTCCATATCATTAGCAGCAGGAGTGAGAATTTAAACAAAATCTGAAAAGTTTCGCTTTTTTTTAAAATGTACGTATTTTTTTTTCTCAATGATCTTTTAGGACGACTGTAAAGACAAATATAATGTCAGACACCCTTCACTGCTCTCACCCTGTGAAATAATTGTTATTAAATCATCCCACAGTCTAACAACAGATCTGCTGTGTGGTGGATGGATTTATTCCACAATTCTGTCAGCT
Source organism: Orestias chungarensis (assembly GCA_032876305.1). Lineage (NCBI taxonomy): Eukaryota > Metazoa > Chordata > Actinopteri > Cyprinodontiformes > Cyprinodontidae > Orestias > Orestias chungarensis. The sequence goes on along the minus strand of JAVLVB010000079.1, from coordinate 1,000,966 downwards.
TCAAATCACATCTCCCACCATCCTGTATATCTGCTTATCTCCAGGATGTACGTTGCTGCTACACTTCTGATTAGACATTACACAGCTGGAAACACACGCATGCGCACCCAGAGAGTCCTGTGTCTACAGTGTCGGAGGACATTACATTAGCTTTTTCACAACTTCCTGCTAATCTGTATAAATAAATATCTGGACCTTGGTAAAGTATTCATGCCACTTGCATTTGTATGTTTTGACATGTTTATACCACTAAATCTGATCAATTCTTTTTATAATAAACCATCAAAATTTAAGAGTTTAGAAAAACATATTGCTCTTATTCAGGTCACTGAATCAGAAAAAAGGCTGTAAGAGATACTAAGCAATTTTAAGGAAGGTGGCAGGAACCCTGCAACACAAAACAACTACAAATGTGCTGACTGCTTTACGGCCCCCGTTTCTTATTTTTAACGCCATCATATAGCATTGGTTTGCCACAATTAGATTTATTACCTCATCTCTATTCATCCCTAACAGCCACTGGAAACAGAAATGTACTTCAATCCGATTGCAGGCGACATGGAGATCAGGATTTGACCACGTTATGCACAGGTCCTAATGGGAAATGCAGCCTTCATTCAGGCAAAACAGTACCACTTTTGTCGCAACTGGCCATCAAATTGACCAAACTGAAACTTCTTTAGTGTTGCTTTAACTGCATTTAGGTCTAGGCTTTGTGTATTTTACTATTTCTATTAGGTTTGCCTGCAGGCTTGTCATGTATTAAAGAAAAACATCCCTACAGCATGATGCATTCATCACAATGATTCTCAATAGATTTTTTTTTTTTTTTTTTGACACAATATGCCATGTTCATTTTCTCCTACGGATCATAATGTAAACATAGATCAGAGAGATCATTTTAAATGTTAGCAGATCAGAGCACCTCCACTTGTTTGATATGTTATCCACATGATTTTTGGTAATCTACAAACAGGACTTCCTATGGCTTTTTTCCAATCATGGTCGAACCGAGTAGTGGACCTCTGCAGTACTCCCCATCTCTGATTAAGGTCCTCATTGGCCTTTCAGTTAAGGTAGATGGCAGAAAATCCACAATTCATGTAGCTTGGTGTTCGTACTCTCACTCACACACAGGTTAAAATCTCATTCAAGCACAGAGAGTTGTTTTAGTTGCATGTCTGCATGCTTTAATTGGTATGTGTGTGAGGAATTATGATATTAAATATATATATACAATTTCAGCTGCGTAAATGTCTGTGAGCGTGTGAGTCTGTGTGAGAAAGAGAAAAATTGGATGTGTATGGGTTATTGTAATAGTGTATATGCACACTTTCATTGTTATAAGAGTGTGTGAAGGAGTCTACATTCTAAAATATGTGGAAAACATGACTAAAATCGTGTTTTGAAAGCCAACATCCTACTTACAGAATTGTAAAAAACAAAAATCTAGATTATCCAGCATTAGTAGCATACACCTAGGTTCCACAGTGTCTCCTATCAACTCATTTAGGCAAGGAATCCTGCGTGACGACCACTCTTGCCAGGACTATTCCTAAGTACTGCAGCTGTGCAGTAGCTAGCTGACTAGCAATTAATTTGTCATGAATGGAGATTAAAGGTAATTAAGCAGCCTATGTGATGGGTACTGGGCTAAATGTGGAGCTAAATTATGTCTTGATCACATAAATATCATGGTGGGACGAAGGTGCTTTGTTTAATAGGGCTGATTCCAGCACGTCTTGTGCATTAACTTAGCTGCACATGTTTTCTCAGGTCTCATCTTGAGGATTTGTGTTATTGTTATGTGATGTTAAACCCTTTTTGGAGTTCTAGAGGGATATTCTTGTCTACTTGTCTAGCTATGAACATCAAATAACAGTGGTGGTAGACTCTTGTAAATTAATCCACTGTATTCACTTTATTAAGGTGCAGATGATACGTTTAAACAAAAGAACGTAGCACTTGAGACTTAGATGTGAATCATACAAAGGAAATCTAATGTTTTTGTAGACATTTTTTGTAAACATCTCCTGGTAGTGTTGCTTTCAGATTATTTTGTTTGATACTTGGGATTAAATCAGATCCTGATTAAGACATTTTAAAATGATTATGCATCACTTTTTCTTCATTAAAATTAGGGATGCAGTGATAGCATTTTTTTCCAAAATGAGTAGTGTACGAGTTCTTGCATTTGAGTACTCACCGATACCCAGTACTTACGCCATTACATATATAGTCAGTGGCGATTCTAGCTCTGTTTTAGGGGCGCCCCTAAAACTGTACCTCAGCACTCCTCAAAAATTAAGAAACTGTGATTACGATTTTGTAACTAAAGCTTAAATAAGTAAGGAATAAATTATGTGGCACCCCTAAACAGGGAATTACCACATTGAGGTGTTAGGTTAAACACTTACACATTTTTCAGTTATTATCAACATTTGTTTGTTTTATTATTTGCACTTTAAACCTTAATTTATTTTTCCGGGGACCAGTAAAATGGTGCGCGGCTAAGTTTCCCTCAGACGCAAACTGGAGGGAAACAAGCTGCATCCTTTCTTCATTTGCTCTTCTTTAACCTGCTCTATACAGGTGAGAAAATCCAAATAAATTGTTGCATGTTATTTTATACACTCAGGTTGAGTTACATAGTTGTTTTTTAGTTAATTTGCGTTTTATTGAGTTTATAGTTTCCCGCGCTGCGCCAGTTTCATTAAAACACATTGTGTTTTGCTGGAACTAATTGAGCCCAGTCCTTTAAGGGAAAAGGTACGACTACAGACAGGACTTTTGTAATTTTGTATACAATATGGGGCCAAAGTGTTGAATTGTTGAATTCATGGAATTATTTCAGTGCTAAAATGTAAATATTATAATTCCTTGTATAATTATGTTTTACAACAGAATAACTGGATGTTAAATATTTTGTCAGTTATACACTGTAAAAAGTGAGTACATGAATTATTTACATGTAAAGCCCAATTTAATTATTAAGGAAAATGTATTTCGATAACATTGTGGAGTGAAGTGGAGGAGTTCAAGCACTGTGTAGAGATGTTATAAGTGTAGTTATCACAAACTGAAATGTAGAAAACGGGAATGCACTGTATAAACTTTCTTTTGGTGAGTTTGTTAATAAAGGAGACGCAAACTGGAGGGAAACAAGCTGCATCCTGTATTAATTTGCTCTTCTTTAACCTGCTATATAAAGGTAACATATTTGTGACAGCAGTCTACAATCCTGAGACCCGTTACAATTATGATAATCACAAACGGACCAGTAAAATTATTTTAATTGTTTTTTTGGGGGGGTTTTCACGAGTCGGTTCCTCGCTGTGTTCAGCAGCAGATGTATTGTGAGGCTGACAGCAGTAAAATATAAAAATATGTTGACCGAAGGGTGCAAATGTGCAAAGCACCCCCTCCCCTCTTCCCTTTCGACTCTGACTGTAGTAGGTTGTCTTCTTACCCTCTCTTACGTCTTAGGGTAGTTTTCTTCATACTTCCAACCACAAGCCCCTCAAACGACAGCAACGGGCGGATAAATACTTCCATGATTGTCATGTCCAAAACTTGATCGGTATGATACCGCTACATATTGGCTGACCAGGGATTTTTTTTTGTTAAAAAAGTTACACTACTCTACATTTCTTAGTGGAAAGAAAAGCTTAGTTAACCTACGTATGCTAATTAATCCGGAGCCCGTAAGTGGATATAAGATGGAGAAGCAATCCCGAGTTACTTTCTCGAGATCTCGACTTACGTTTGACAAAATCCCGCATTTCTCTTTTGGGTGAAAATGCTGTTGAGCTTCTGCAATGCCGACCGGTAATAGTGGTGGAGTCCTCCGAGCACGATGCTGATCAGCTTCGTGTCTCTTAGCATAATATCCTCATCTGGGACATTACGCTAAGAGAAGGAAGCTTAAGTTGGTTTCCGATTATAGCTTCCTATTCAGGAAATAGATTAGGGCTATTCCACCTATTTTTTCCACTATCTTCAGTATTCTTTATCTACTGTAGTTAAACTACAACACCTAGACTTTTCAAATCTGGACTATTTAATACTCTGCTCTAACAGCAGAATATTAAAAACCAAGTTTTTGATTTGTAAAACTTCAACAAAGGGCAATTTCAGTACTTTATT